>OX465295.1:124579291-125110805 GCA_949987735.1 Leucophora obtusa | reverse complement strand
TAATTATATCCAATTTGATATTGTTTAAGATCTGCTGTAATATCTAGCTGATCCAACTAGATCTCAAAATTGGGTGTATCCAATCATATCGTATTAGATCGCATTGTATATATGGGGATAAACTAAGATCAAGTTATATCTCAAAATTGGGAGGTCCAGTGATATCTTTGGGGATAAACCTAGATCTATTTTGATCCGAAAATTGGCGGATCCAGCTATATATTTTCGGATATTTTTAGATCTAATTTGATCCGAAAAATGGCGGATCCAATTAGATCCAGCTATATATTTGGGGATAAACTTATATCTAATTTGATCTCAATTTTGGCAGATCAAATTAGATCCCGCAATATATTTGTGGATAAACGTATATCTAATTTGATCCGAAAAAGTGGCAGATCGAATTAGATCTAGCTATATATTTGGGGATAAACTTAGATCTAATTTGATCCGAAAAATGGCACATCGAATTAGATCCAGCAATATATTTGTGGATAAACTTAGATATAAATTGATCTGAAAAATGGCAGATCAAATTAGATCCAGCAATATATTTGTGGATTAACTTAGATCTAAATTTATCCGAAAAATGGCAGATCGAATTAGATTCAGCAATATATTTGGGGATTGACATCTAAAACTATCCATAAAAATGACAGATAAAATTAGATGCCGCATTATATTTGGGTACTACGTAAGATCTCCATTTATTTGGGATTAAATAAGATCCCAGACATATATTGCCAACTGTTCAAAAAATAATAGACTGGCAGATCAGTGATTGTATAAAAATTAAAATATTTTGTTAAAATAAGGTTTAAACTCAGAAGGTAACGAGTTCAATATGCATTTCTTTTACAAAATGAATTTCTTTTTATAAAATTAAAATTTTTTTTCTATAAATTTTTTTATAAAATTATATATTTTTTTATTAAATTGAAATCTTTGAATAAAATAATTTTATTTACATCTTTTTGACGCTCTACACCATTTCCAATAGTATTAATTGTTTTAAGATTTATCAATTGTATTTCAGAAATAATCAATTGAATTTCAGTTTTATCAATTGTGTTTCAGAACTCATCAATTATTTTTCACATTTATGAATTGTATTTCAGAACTAGTCAATTGAAGTTCAGTTTTATCAATTGTGTTTCAGAAATTATTATTTGTATTTCCGAAATTCACAACTGTATTTCAGAAATTATCAAACTGTATTTCAGAAATTATGAAATGTATTTGAGAAATTTTTCTCTATTAGCTATGAAATTCTGAAATAGATTTCATTATTTCTGGACACAACTATATAAATAAATTATTAAATTTGCGTAATATTGTAGTTTCTGAAGTGCAAATAATATTTTGTGATATACAATTAAAATTTTCTAAAATACATTTAATAATTTCTGGAATACCTTTTTTCGATGCTTATAAGTTAGCTCGAAATGCTTTTATCATTCATTTAATTTGTAGCTATCACACATCTATAACAAGTCTCGTTAGATTAGAGTGTAGAGGTATTGGCTGACAATCTGGTGGACTGGGTTAAATTTCATGTTTTTAAAAGCAAATATTAAAAAAAGTTTTCTCAATTTTTTCAAAAATGTTTTTTGAAATCTATTTTTTTACCAAGATAGTTAATGCAACGTTCTGACCATCGCCAACGGTTTGCCAGAATTGTGCCGATTATATTTTTCTGTCTGGGATGTTAAACTTAAACCTATTGTATATTAACATTAATTAACACTATATTTTTATTTTTAGGAAATACATTTCTATTTTATTATAACCCTATTAAAAAAAATTAATATGAAGCTTTATATGGTAATATATAACTTAATGTGATCCATATACCATTTCATCCGAAAAATGGCACGATATAATTGTATCAGTTGGTTATCACTTTTTATCTAATTGTATCAGTTTAGATCTTAACTGATTAGGTTATATATTAAGCATATGAAATTTTATCTGATTTTTGACCTGATACAATTTTATGGGTTTATGTGGCATGGTATTAGTTTAGATCCAAATTGATACATTACTATACAAACTTATGTAGTTATATCTGAATTTTGACCTGATGCAAAACTTTAAAACTTGCTTTAAAACTTTGATACAATTATATAAGGCAAATGTCGTATACAAATATATTTTATTTATATAAAATTGTACCAACACCGATCTAACCAGATACCATTAGATATAAACCGCTAAAATTGTATCAGGTCAAAAATTGGATATAATTTCATCTGAATAATGTAAAATTTTATTAGTTGAGATCTAAACTAATACAATTAGATAAAAACTGATAAACAACTAATACAATTACATCGGGCCATTTTTCGGATGAAACAGTATATTTATACAGATATAACTTAATCGCATTTTATACGACTAAATGTAACTGTTTTTACTCGGGAAGTTAACATTAAATTTAATTTTAGGTAATGGCACCAATTTGTAGTTGTAATTATTATATATTAAATCGTATATTCATAAACATTCTATACAGTTAGACGAGGTTTATGGAACTATTTAACTTTATAAAGGGTTTATAAATTATAACTTAAATGTACATATATATATGTTAAATGTACGTGAACAAATTGTTGATATGGACCCACAAATTGTATCTCAACTGATATTGGAATTATTGTACCATTACCATACATCAATATATATTGAATGATATACATATATTACAATATATGACACTGTATTATAAATATTGTTAATGAAGTAACATACCTGATAATATTTTTTATAGCGCCATACAGTTTTACATTATTCAAATTAAACCATATATGGAATTGTATTCAAAATGTTGATGTGGTACCAAATTTGACCATATATTGTTTAAATTGTGACATATATGACAATATATTGTTTAAATGATACCATATATGTCTATATATTAATATTGTTTAAATGACACCATATATCAATATATATGGGACTATATATGGTAGCATATATTATCATATCTGCATCTGTATTAAAAATGTCGTTCATCAGGTACCATATATGAGCATATATTGTTGAAATGGCACCATATATGACAATATATGGTTTAAATGGCACCATATATGGTAATATATTGCTTAAATAACACCATATATAAATATATATGGCACTATATATAGTAGCATATATTATCATATGTGGAACTGTATTAAAAATATTGTTCATGAGGTACCATATATGGGCATATATTGTTAAAATTGCACCATATATGATAATATATGGTTTGAATGGCACCATATATGATAATATATGGTTTGAATGGCACCATATATGATAATATATAGCTTAAATAACACCATATATAAATATATATCGCACTATATATAGTACCATATATTATCATATCTGGAACTGAATTAAAGATTTGGTTTATGAGGTACCATATATGACCATATATTGTTTAAATGACACCATATATGATAATATCTAGTTGAACTGTCACCATATATAATTATATATTGTTTAAATGATACCATATATAATTATATATTGCTAAAATGATACCATATATATTAAGATATAGTTCTATATATAACTATATATGCAATAAGATCAACCATGTTATGTAATATATAATTATATATGCCATATCTAATATTATGAAGGCCGATATCTAATTAGATGAAATTATATATGGCATAATATAAGGAAAATTTTTCGGAAAAAACGTCATATATAATTATATATGGATATACACAACCACATGTCTAATTATATATTGTAATATATGCCACATATGATTATATATAATTTTTTTTACTCGGGAGCCCATTGCTTTTCCTCTAGGCTAAACTCGACATAAATTTTTTTTGTCAAATTTCAAATTTGAATTTCTTCAGGTTGAAAATTTGAATATTTTGTTTTTGAATAAAATAATATTCACAACAGAAAATCAATTGTGTCTTTTAATTTGAATCAATAAAAAAATTATTTAAAAAAAAAAATGTAAGGCCTTCGTTGAGGTTTGAACTCAAATCTCGAAAGCTATAAGGCTGTGTCTCTACCTCCTACGCCACAGATACTTAAATTTAGTTGTTGTCTAACTTAGAATTTAAACATGCATACCCGAGTAAAAAAAATTGATCTCGCGCAATATCTAATTATATCCAATTTGATATTGTTTAAGATCTGCTGTAATATCTAGCTGATCCAATTAGATCTCAAAATTGGGTGTATCCAATCATATCGTATTAGATCCCATTGTATATATGGGGATAAACTATGATCAAGTTATATCTCAAAATTGGGAGGTCCAGTGATATCTTTGGGGATAAACCTAGATCTATTTTGATCCGAAAATTGGCGGATCCAGCTATATATTTTCGGATATTTTTAGATCTAATTTGATCCGAAAAATGGCGGATCCAATTAGATCCAGCTATATATTTGGGGATAAACTTAGATCTAATTTGATCTCAATTTTGGCAGATCAAATTAGATCCCGCAATATATTTGTGGATAAACGTATATCTAATTTGATCCGAAAAAGTGGCAGATCGAATTAGATCCAGCAATTTATTTCGGTATTAAAATGGCAGATCGAATTAGAAACAGCAATATATTTGGGGATTGACATCTAAAAGTATCCATAAAAATGACAGATAAAATTAGATGCCGCATTATATTTGGGTACTACGTAAGATCTCCATTTATTTGGGATTAAATAAGATCCCAGACATATATTGCCAACTGTTCAAAAAATAATAGACTGGCAGAGCACTGATTGTATAAAAATTACAATATTTTGTTAAAATAAGGCTTAAACTCAGAAGGTAACGAGTTCAATATGCATTTCTTTTACAAAATGAATTTCTTTTTATAAAATTAAAATTTTTTTCTATAAATTTTTTTATAAAATTATATATTTATTTTTTTATTAAATTGAAATCTTTGAATAAAATAATTTTATTTACACCTTTTTGAAGCTCTACACCATTTCCAATTGTATTAATTGTTTTAAGATTTATCAATTGTATTTCAGAAATAATCAATTGAATTTCAGTTTTATCAATTGTGTTTCAGAACTCATCAATTATTTTTCACATTTATGAATTGTATTTCAGAACTAGTCAATTGAAGTTCAGTTTTATCAATTGTGTTTCAGAAATTATTAATTGTATTTCCGAAATTCACAACTGTATTTTAGAAATTATCAAACTGTATTTCAGAAATTATCAATCGTATTTCCGAAATTATGAAATGTATTTGAGAAATTTTTCTCTATTAGCTATGAAATTCTGAAATAGATTTCATTATTTCTGGACACAACTAAATAAATAAATAATTAAATTTGCGTAATATTGTAGTTTCTGAAGTGCAAATAATATTTTGTGATATACAATTAAAATTTTCTAAAATACTTTTAATAATTTCTGGAATACCTTTTTTCGATGCTTATAAGTTAGCTCGAAATGCTTTTATCATTCATTTAATTTGTAGCTATCACACATCTATAACAAGTCTCGTTAGATTAGAGTGTAGAGGTCTTGGCTGACAATCTGGTGGACTGGGTTAAATTTCATGTTTTTAAAAGCAAATATTAAAAAAGTTTTCTCAATTTTTTGAAAAATGTTTTTTGAAATCTATTTTTTTGCCAAGATAGTTAATGCAACGTTCTGCCAAAGCATAACCGACCATCGCCGGTTTGCCAGCATTGTGCCGATTATATTTTTCTATCTGGGATGTTAAACTTAAACCTATTGTATATTAACATTAATTAACACTATATTTTTATTTTTAGGAAATACATTTTTATTTTATTATAAGTTAACATTAAATTAAATTTTAGATAATGGCACCAATTTGTAGATGTAATTATTATATATTAAATCGTATATTCATAAACATTCTATACAGTTAGACGAGGTTGATGGAACTATTTAACTTTATAAAGTGTTTATAAATTATAACTTAAATGTACAAATATATATGTTAAATGTACGTGAACAAATTGTTGATATGGACCCACAAATTGTATCTCAACTGATATTGGAATTATTGTACCATTACCATACATCAATATATATTGAATGATATACATATATTACAATATATGACACTGTATTATAAATATTGTTAATGAAGTAACATATCTGATAATATTTTTTATAGCGCCATACAGTTTTACATTATTCAAATTAAACCATATATGGAATTGTATTCAAAATGTTGATGTGGTACCAAATTTGACCATATATTGTTTAAATTGTGCCATATATGACAATATATTGTTTAAATGATACCATATATGTCTATATATTAATATTGTTTAAATGACACCATATATCAATATATATGGGACTATATATGGTAGTATATATTATCATATCTGCATCTGTATTAAAAATGTCGTTCATCAGGTACCATATATGAGCATATATTGTTGAAATGGCACCATATATGACAATATATGGTTTAAATGGCACCATATATGGTAATATATTGCTTAAATAACACCATATATAAATATATATGGCACTATATATGGTAGCATATATTATCATATGTGGAACTGTATTAAAAATATTGTTCATGAGGTACCATATATGGGCATATATTGTTTAAATTGCACCATATATGATAATATATGGTTTAAATGGTACCATATATGATAATATATGGTTTGAATGGCACCATATATGATAATATATGGTTTGAATGACACCATATATGATAATATATAGCTTAAATAACTCCATATATAAATATATATCGCACTATATATAGTACCATATATTATCATATCTGGAACTGAATTAAAAATTTGGTTTATGAGGTACCATATATGACCATATATTGTTTAAATGGCACCATATATGATAATATCTAGTTTAACTGTCACCATATATAATTATATATTGTTTAAATGATACCATATATAATTATATATTGCTAAAATACCACCATATATATTAAGATATAGTTCTATATATAACTATATATGCAATAAGATCAACCATGTTATGTAATATATAATTATATATGCCATATCTAATATTATGAAGGCCGATATCTAATTAGATGAAATTATATATGGCATAATATAAGGAAAATTTTTCGGAAAAAACCTAATATATAATTATATATGGATATACATAACCACATGTCTAATTATATATTGTAATATATGCCACATATGATTATATATAATTTTTTTTACTCGGGTATGTATGAAACGAAAAAATATGATAGATTCCAAAATTTTATTATGATAAATAAAATTTCTGTTCCTTGTCTCAATATATTATTACAATTACCCAAATAATGGAAGTTAATGGTTAAAGCTACTAAAGTTGAAAAAAAAAAATTTAAATTGATTGGAAAAACTATTGCTTTGGATAGAATTATCGATTATATTGAAACACAACTGATACTAGATTTTTTCAGCCGATATTTTATTCAAATGGCTAAATCTTCGATAAATTGTTGGTTGTTGGTATTGAAGTTACTGTGGAAGTTGGTATTTTTTCAATATTGGTTAGAAAAGCCAATATTTTGGATAATGTGACAGTGTTTTGGTTCATCATATATATTTTCTGTTCACAAATAAATATAACTTTCCTGATGATGAATTTTAAATAACTGTAATTAAAATTATTGAATGATGAAAATATTTCGTTGGTTCCGATAGAATTCCAACCAATTTATTTTCTGTGTGTAAGTATCAAAAGTAAATATGGCTAAGAAAATTAAAAGTATTTGTGGTGCAGTGGGTAAGAGTGTGGATTATTAATCAGAATGACCGGGTTCAATACCCGAGAATTGAAAAGAGTTTTTTAATTTAATAATATAATTTAATTAAAATATAGTTGTCGTAACCACACGAATTAGATTGGCAACAAATTCGGTGGCCACAACTGAGACTGTTTTCTGGATGCAGGATCCCAAATAATAGAACCATATTCCTCACTAAAAACGTATACAATAGTTTTGTTATACTTGGGTCTGTGAACTCCTTGGACCATCGTTTTATAAAAGCAAGCACACCGCGAGCTTTGTTCACCATCATCGTAATATGGAGTATAAAATTTAGTTAAGTGTCTAGCAAAATTGCAAGGTCCATTAACTTTTTCACCAACTCTAAATGATGACCACCTAAAGTATAGGTACCTAGAGTATTCCACCTTCTTGAAAAGTG
This sequence comes from Leucophora obtusa, assembly GCA_949987735.1. Taxonomy (NCBI): domain Eukaryota; kingdom Metazoa; phylum Arthropoda; class Insecta; order Diptera; family Anthomyiidae; genus Leucophora; species Leucophora obtusa. Next base: position 125,102,641 of record OX465295.1, on the reverse strand, counting down.
CATATGTTTGCATTTTGTAAATTTAGCTCCATAAGATTTAGTGTACACCATGCATAAAAACTATCCAAGTCCTGTTGTAATATAATTATATCTGAAGATTTACTATAGCTAAGAAAAATTCTCACATCGGCAGCATACAATAACATTTGAAAACTTTATTGCACACGGTAGATCATTAATGAAAAGCGAAAATAAAATTGGACCAATGTGGCTGCCTTGCGGTACTCCAGAGCTTACAAAAATGTCCTCCGGTGTGGCGTTATTAAATCGAAATCTTTGTTTTCGACATTTAAGATTAGTTCACCCAGGAAAAAAATTGGTTGGAGTTCGATCAAAACCATTAAAATTAATTTGCCAAGACGTTATTTTATTTGGAGTTACCTATAATTGAGTACTACACCAAAAATATTTCTCTACACCCAGGAAAAAGATTGGTTGGAATTCGATCACAACTATTAAAATGAATTTGCCAGGACGTTATTTTATTTGGAGTTACCTATAATTGAATGCTACACCAAAAATATTTTACTAGGTATTAAAAATAGGGAAAGCAAACTAAAAAACAATCCTTTTAACAAATTATTGGTATCTCCAATCAATTTTAAAACCAGTATCAGTTTAGTAATTCTATGCAGTAGCAGCAGCCATTTATTTAGTGAATACACAAGAAAATTGATGTTATCTATCACCTTTATTAAAAAAATTTCAATATTCGAAAGTGGTACCTACAAATACGGGTATCCTAATCAAATACGACTTTAAAGTCGAGTTTCTGTAGAACCAACCGAATTGTGGATTGTATTGATAACACACACAGCTATTAATTGGTATTGGTAAATGAATTTTAGACTGTATTTGTTTTCCAAATAAAAGATATAAATTCAAAATTAGACATTAAAACTAATAAGTGTTTGTGGTGTAGTAGATGAGGAGTTGGAATAGTACGCCGGATTTCCAAGTTCGAATCCCCCAAAACACAAAAATTTAGATGTTTTTATTTTAATTAAAATAAAATATTCATATGTATGAATAGTAAATATGGCTAAGAAAATTAAAACTAGTTGTGGTGCAGTGGGTAAGAGTGTGGACTATTAACGTGAATAGCCGGGTTCAATACCAGAAAATTGAAAAAGAGTTTGTTAATTTCAATAAAATTTTGTGGAACATAATAATATTTATGTGGAACATAATATTGAATTAGGCAACGGAATATTGGCTTTCAGGACGAAAAATGTAATTTTATATATAGTTGTTGAAACCGCACGAATTCGATTGACAACAAATTCGGTGACCACAACTGAGACTGTTTTTCAAACTATTATTTGTGGAGCCCATTAAATATAGTTTTTTAAGAAGAAGATCACGGCTAACTTTATCAAAAGCTTTACTAAAGTCCGTGTAAATAGCATCAGTTAGTTGGTCATCATTAAAACCGCGGTTTACTAAGGTGGTTAGATGTAAAACGTTAGTCATAGCTGAGCAACCTTTCCTGAAACCATGCTGGATAGGCGAAAGTAAGGAGGATGCTTGATGACAAAGAAATTCAGTAACACATTTCTCGAATAGCTTAGGGATTGCACTTAATCTAGCAATTCCTCTATAGTTTGTTTTGTCTGATCTGTTTCCGGCTTTAAATAATGGAATTATGTAAGAAGTAAGGTATTCAATTGTCGATTAATTTTAGTTTAATCGATTAATCGTTCCAATATTTTTTGGGGTCTTTTTCTAAAGCGATTAATCGAATAAAATTTTAAAATTAATCGATTAATCGTAAAAATTTTTTAATAACTTTATTTAAAAAAAGAACAAAAAGAGTTTCGGAAACTCTTCTAAAATTCATAAAAATAAAAAAAATGCTATAATTTAGATCATATTTTATAAAAACTTTTATTACTTCTGTCCTCTCTGTAATATATTAAAATTTTATCTAAATCGGGGAGAACTACACCGCACACCTTTCTTTAAATTTAGCATTTTATAAAATTTAGCCAGTCGTTCATATATTATACATAGCGCTCCATAATATCTTCAATGAGAAGAAGAATAGAACAACTCGTAGATTAATTTGTATCTATTTCGTATGCATTCAACTCATAAAACACATAAAAGTAGAGAGACATTCTGTTGAGAATTGATTTTCCCTCCACATTTACGTTCCTCCATTCCTTTATTTGATTTTAGCAACTATTTCGCAGGAAATTTAAAAAAAAACTTGTGATTAAACCTAGATCTATTTTGATCCGAAAATTGGCGGATCCAGCTATATATTTGGGGATATTTTTAGATTTAATTTGATCCGAAAAATGGCGGATCCAATTAGATCCAGCTATATATTTGTGGAAAAACTTATATCTAATTTGATCTCAATTTTGGCAGCTCGAATTAGATCCAGCAATATATTTGTGGATAAACTTAGATCTAATTTGATCCGAAAAAGTGGCAGATCGAATTAGATCTAGCAATATATTTGGGGATAAACTTAGATCTAATTTGATCCGAAAAATGGCACATCGAATTAGATCCAGCAATATATTTGTGGATAAACTTAGATATAAATTGATCTGAAAAATGGCAGATCAAATTAGATCCAGCAATATATTTGTGGATTAACTTAGATCTAAATTTATCCGAAAAATGGCAGATCCAATTAGATCCAGCAATATACTTGTGGATAAACCTGGATATAAATTGAATAGAAAATTGGCAGATCAAATAAGATCCAGCAATATATTTTGGGATTTAGTAAGACCTAATTTGATCCGAAAAATGTCAGATCGAATTAGATCCAGCTATATATTTGTGGATGAACTTAGATCTAATTTGATACGAAAAATGACAGATCGAATTAGATCCAGTAATATATTTAGGGATAAACTTGGATCTAACTTTATCAGAAAAATGCCTGATCGAATTAGATCCAGCAATATATTTGGGGATAAACTTGGATATAAATTCATCCGAACATCGGCAGATCAAATTAGATCCAGCAATATATTTGGGGATAAACTTGGATCTAAATTTATCAGAAAAATGGCAGATCGAATTAGATCCAGCAATATATATGGGGATAAACTTGGATCTAAATTTATACGAAAAAGTAGATCTAGGTATATGTGACCTTCTCCGAGAAAAGGGACCTAGTGTGTCAAAAAACGGGTTTGGACTTAAGAGTGGATTCTGGTACCTAAAAGGGTGTAGAATAAGATGAAATGAGTTGAGGCACCTAACCATACCAAATCGCATCTCCCAACTGAAAGTGATAATGCGTTATGAAACTTTAAATGCGTTCTTCTCAAAACTTAATTTTCACATACTAGGTCCCTTTTCTCGGAGAAGGTCACATATATATTTTAGGATTAAGTTGTATCTAACTTTATCTGGAAAACGGCAGATCGAATAAGATCGAGGATTATATTTGGGGATTACGTAAGATATAAATTTATGAAAAAAATAACAGATGAAATTAGATCCAGTAATATATTTCGGGATTGCGTAAGATCTTAACTTTTTCAATAAGTTGCAGATCGAATTGAATCCAGTGATATATTTAGTGATTTGGTAAAATCTTAATTTTTCCCATAAATTGCAGATCGAATTAGATCCAGCAATTTATTTAGGTATTAAAATGGCAGATAGAATTAGAAACAGCAATATATTTGGGGATTGACATCTAAAACTATCCATAAAAATGACAAATAAAATTAGATGCCGCATTATATTTGGTACTACGTAAGATCTCCATTTATTTGGGATTAAATAAGATCCCAGACATATATTGCGAACTGTTCAAAAAATAATACACTGGCAGAGCACTGATTTTATAAAACTTACAATATTTTGTTAAAATAAGGTTTAAACTCAGAAGGTCTCGAGTTCGATATGCATTTTTTTTACAAAATAAATTTCTTTTTATAAAATTAAAATTTTGTTTCTATAAATTCACACAGAAAACAGTCTCAGTTGTGGCCACCGAATTTGTTGCCAATCGAATTCGTGCGGTTACGACAACTATCTTTATATTAAATTATATTTTTCGTCGTGAAAGCCAATATTCGGTTGTCTAATTCAATATTATGTTCCACATAAATATTATTATGTTCCACAAAATTTTATTGAAATTAAAAAACTTTTTTTGAAATTTCTGGTATTGAACCCGGCCATTCAGGTTAATAGTTCACACTCTTACCCACTGCACCACAACTACTTTTAATTTTCTTAGCCATATTTACTGTTTATACATATTAATATTTTATTTTAATTAAAAAAAAACATAAATTTTTGTCTTGTCCGTGATTTGAACTCGGAAATCCGGCGTGCTAGGCCAACTCTCTACCGACTACACCACAAACACTTAATAATTTTAATGACTAATTTTGAATTTATGTGTTTTATTAATACAGTATAAAATTCGTTTATCAATACCAATTAATAGTTGTGTGTGTTATCAATACAATCCACAATTCGGTTGGTTCTACAGAAACTTGAATTTAAGGTCATATTTGATTAGGATACCCGTATTTGTAGTTACCACTTTCGAATAGTGAAATTTTTTTAAAAAAGGTTATAGATAACACCAATTTTCTTGTATATTCACTAAATAAATGGCTGCTTCTACTGCATTGAATTACTAAACTGATACTAATTTTAAAATTGATTGGAGATACCAATAATTTGTTAAAAGGATTGTTTTTTAGTTCATTTTCCCTATTTTTAATACCTAGTCAAATATTTTTGATGTAGTATTCAATTATAGGTAATTCCAAATAAAATAAAGTCCTGGCAAATTCATTTTAATGGTTTTGATCGAAAGCCAACCAATCTTTTTCCTGGGTGTTTTTTTATAAAATTATATATTTTTTTATTAAATTGAAATCTTTGAATAAAATAATTTTATTTACATCTTTTTAACTCTCTACACCATTTTAATTGTATTAATTGTTTTTAAGATTTATTAATTGTTAGTGTCCGACCGAACAGTTCGGCCAAAAAGCGACATTTGTTCGGTTTTTCGGTATTTAGAGGCATTCTTGAGAAATTCTGATACTGGGAAAATGTTTATTCAGCCGGTTTAATGCTTTTTTGAATATCAAATTTTAGGAAACAGCCATAGTTTAGCCGAACAGTTAAATGTTCGGCTGCCGAACTTTTTCCAATTTGACCGAACTTTAGGCGGCCGAACAGTGAATTCATTGCCTAACTTCGGACTTTTCCTTAAATTTTACACTCAAAATGGATTCCCATCGGCTCAACAAACATTTTTGCATAAGGAAAATTTGTCCATAATGCTTCAACACACCGAATATCGTGCAAATACATTTTGTGGCCGAACTGTTCGGTCGGACTCTATTAAGTGTATTTCAGAAATAATCAATTGAATTTCAGTTTTATCAATTGTATTTCAGAACTTATCAATTATTTTTCAGATTTAGGAATTGTATTTCAGAACTAGTCAATTGAAGTTCAGTTTTATCAATTCTGTTTTAGAAATTATTAATTGTATTTCCGAAATTATCAAACTGTATTTCAGAAATTATCAATTGTGTTTCAGAAATTATGAAATGTAATTTAGAAATTTTTCTCTATTAACTATGATAAACAATCAACTAGTTTTGAAATAGATTTGATTATTTCTGAAATATAATTAATAATTTCTGAAATACATTCCATAATTTCTGAAATACATTTAAAATTTGTGAAATGCAATTAATAGCTTCTGAAATACAGTTAAGATTGTAGTGGAGTTACCATTTATGACCATATATTGTTTAAATGGCACCATATATGACAATATACTGTTTAAATGGAACCATATATGGTATGTTCCCTATTAAAAAAAATAATATGGAGCTTTATATGGTAATATGTAACTTAGAGTCATCCATGTAGCATATGATCCGAAAAATGGCCCGATAAAATTGTATCAGTTGTTTATCAGTTTTTAACTTATTGTATCAGTTTAGGTCTGACCTGATTAAATTATGTGTTAATCAGATGAAATTGTATCTGATTTTTGACCTGATACAATTTTATTGGTTTATATCACATGGTATCAGTTTAAGTCCAAATAGATATATTTGTATACAAAATTATATAGTTATATCCCAATTTTGACCTGATATCATTTTAAAACTTTAATACAATTGTATAAGGTAAATGTCGGATACAATTATATTTTATTTATATCAAATTGAACCAATTACGATCAAACCTGACACCATTACATATAAACCGATAAAATTGCATCAAGTCAAAAATCGGATACAATTTCATCTGATTAAAACATAATTTAATCAGGTCTGATCTAAACTGATACAATTAGATAAAAATTTATAAACAATTGATAAAAATATATCGGGCCATTCTTCGGATGAAACTGTATATTTATACAGATATAACTTAATCACATATATGACTATATGTAACTATTTTTATTCGGGTTGTTTAAATGATACGATATATCAAAGTATATGGTACTATATATGGTAGAATATATTAGCATATCTGGAACTGTATTAAAAATGTTGTTGAAATGGCACCATATATCATAATGTATGGTTTAAATGTCACCACATATGGTAATATATTGTTTAAATGATACCATATATCAATATATATTGCACCATATATAGTAGCATATATTATTATATCTGAAACTGTATTAAAAATGTTGTTCATGAGGTCCCATATATGAGCATATATTGTTGAAATGGCACCATACATGATAATATATGGTTTAAATGGCACCATATATAGTAATATATTACTTAAATAACACCATGAATAAATATATATGGCACTATATATAGTATCATATATTATCATATCTGGAACTGTATTAAAAATTTTCATCATGAGGTACCATATATTATTTAAATGGCACCATATATAATAATATATGGTTTAAATGGTACCATATATGATAATATATGGTTTGAATGGCACCATATATGATAATATATGGTTTGAATGTCACGGTATATGCTAATATATTGCTTAAATAGCACCATATATAAATATATATCGCACTATATATAGTACCATATATTATCATATCTGGAACTGAATTAAAGATTTTGTTCATGAGGTACCATATATGACCATATATTGTTTAAATGGCACCATATATGATAATATCTAATTTAACTGTCACCATATATAATTATATATTTTTTAAATGATACCATGTATAATTATATATTGCTAAAATGCCACCATATATATTAAGATATAGTTCTATATATAACTATATATGCAATAAGATCAACCATGTCATGTAATATATAATTATATATGCCATATCTAATATTATGAAGGCCGATATCTAATTAGATGAAATTATATATTGCATAATATAAGGAAAAATTTTGTGAAAAAACGTCATATATAATTATATATGGTTATCCATAACGACATGTATAATTATACATTGTAATATATGCCATATATGATTATATATAATTTTTTTTACTCGGGTATATAAAAAGTTATTTAGTTCTCATTAAACATTATTTAGAACTCATAAATACTAATTTTGTCTATAATCTTGTTAACAACTTATTTGTAATTTTATTTGTCTTACTTTTCAAATAAAAAACACCTTTAATTTGCCACTTATTAATTCGAAGCCTATAGCTTGGGATAATATCCTTTGCTAAAAGGTTTTTTATTTTTTCTTTGATATTTAAGATGTTTTTTACAATTTGTTAAATAAGTTTTAATAAAATCCCATATTTATTTTAATAAAAAATATATATTTTTAAAACATTTTATTAACTTTTTACCAATTTCGATTAATCGTATTAAATTATTCGAATTATTCGTTATTCGAAATATTTCCATTTTAAATTTTCGAACAATGTTTGAGCAAATTTGTTTGATTCATCGACTGAATACCCTAGTAAGAAGCCTTCCAACATTTAGGAAAATAACCATATTTTAATGATATATTAATCATTATTGTTAAGGGAGTAGCTAAACCTTAGCACAGTTTTTTAAAATACAGCTGGGAACACCATCGGGCCCGCTAAATAATGATGAATTTATACCTTTCATATAATTTACAAGCTCGACAGTATTTATAACTGAAAACGATATTGACTGCTGTCCAGCAATTGTTTGATTCAATATCTAAATATTTCATTACATTTGGGAAGCCAATAGATTTTCTTTTAGAATTGACAAATTTGTAAAATGACTTTGGATCACGTTTAAAGTTAAGTTTCATATTATGTAAATATTTATTACACAGCTTGTTGTTGAGTAAGTTGCATTCAGCACCGGAAACAGAGTATTTCCCCAAATCTCGTAGTAAACCTGATTTTTTTTACCTTTTATAATGCCTATTTTTTACATTCTTAAGCCGAGATAGTTGTTTTGAACTCCAGGGAGGACCAGACTGTTTAAATACAGTTGTTTTCGGAACACAATCGTCAAAGTATTCCCGAATAGTTTTGTAAAAATTATCAACCATTAAATCGATATTATATGCAGTTCCGTTTGAAATTGCTAACAGATCAAGCCAATTGGTATTATTAAGGAAATAATTTAAATCATTATAATTCGTCCGCTTAAAACAGAAAACCTTTAATATATTTACACGTGTATTACGCTCATTAACAAATGGAATATTGCAACTTAATTCGATAGGATGGTAGCGGTCTTCAGGAGTAGTAATTGGATCACTTCGACCTAACGAACAAATAGTTGGTTCGTTAACAAATAATAGAGTTTGCATTTCGGTTTTAACCGTAAACGAAACCGCGGTTAACCGCACTAATTAACCGTAACCGTAACCGCATGTAAAAACTTGCGGTTACGGTTAAATTATTATATATTGAAAACCAGATTTTTGTATCAAAATTTAACAAAAAATTTTGGAATTTTCACAAAAAATAAAAATTTTTGCAAATAATTCACGCAGTTTTATAAAACTTGCTTAAAAAATTGTAAAAATGAATAAATTTGTTTTTTGGTTTTGTGTTTAATCTGGAACCGAAATGTTAGTTTTTTTCAAGCGATTATTAAAAATTTAATAAATTATCGTGTGATTTTTGAATAGTTTTGGAATGAGGCGCAAAAACTAAAAGATGCTACACGCAGAAAAAAACAGGGGGAATATTAACTAAGCGCTATGTAATTATACAATTACATAATTTTCAAATTAGTTTTACATAGTTTGTGTAAAATATGAACATTTTTTTGTAAAATATATACAATCCTTGCAAAATATATATGTACATGTGTAGTGGAAAATATCCTAAAAATTACATATATTTTGCTAGAAAATTGTAAAAATTACTTCGAACTTATGTAGTTGTATAATTACATAGCACTTAGATAAAGTTCCACCTGTTTTTCTCTGCGTGTACTGATTTCACAAATTTCATATAGAAAAAATATGAATTTTAATATTAGAAGCAAACTTCTTATTTATTCGTTATTTACTTAATATTATAATACACTGTGAAACAAATTCAGGTTAGCAAAAGTTAGGTCGATTCTGAGAGTGAGGGGTGAAAATAGAGGCTAAATTAGAAGACCCGTATCGCGGCGTTTGTTTATGTTAGTTCGAATTTTTTTTTAATCGACCTTCGAACTTTGCAGTCAAATTCCGATTTTAAGCTTATTGTTTATCTGGTTTTTTGGCTATAACTCGTCGACTAATTGATATTTTTAAATCTGTAAAAGCCAAATTATTGCTAGAGACCTGTGCAACAATTAAAATTTTTTAAAAAATTGATTTAGAAAATTTTTGTGGTGCTTATGAAGCAAAATGTTGGAAAAATTATTTCTTTTTCATGCTTTTTGAATATAATTTCCACAAAACTAAGTCTTTTTTGCTTTCTGTTTCAAAAAAATATAATTTTGAAATGTTAGTTAGGAAAAGTTTTAAGTAAAAAAATTAAATAAATTAAATTAATGATTTGGCCAGTTGCCGTTTAGCAGGCGGCTGTGGATCAACATCACTGCTTTCTCTAATATCTTGGTCATCGTCATCATCATCAGAAAGGTTGATAATTTCGTCCAACAGATATTCTGGAATTTCATCTTTGTCTTCCCCTTCTTCCTCTTTTTCCTCGTCTTCTTCTTCTTCAAAGGTGTTTTTATACCACCAACAAATTTCAGCGAGTATTGCATGTGGAGATTTCTTTCCAATGTACCTGAAACGAAAATAGTTTTTAATCGTTAACATGTTTAAATTGTGCACTCTGACAAAGATATTAGAAAAATATAGGAATTCAAAATATGCACACTCTATAGTTACCTTATTTCAAATGGAAGCGCAGTTTGGTGATAACGTTCGCCTTGCTCATCAGATTCAGTTGGCAACTTTTGAGCGAGTTGATCAAGATGCTGATGCAAGAGATGAATTTTGTACGACATATTAACCCCAATTTCATCGAAAGCTGCCAACATGTTTACAACAGATTGCCTGTAGTTGTCTTTGCGTTCTTTACCCAAAAGTCCTTTAATGACTGCTTTCAATTCGAGCCATGCATTTAATTCTCGGTCTGTCAGAACTTGGTCAAAATCTTGACGACTCATTAGTTTCCGTATCTCGGGACTACTAATAACCCCTTCTTGAATTTTGGCGTTACTTAGTCTTGGGAAAATGTCTTTTAAGCGGTTGAATACTGCTGGTATTTTTGCGATACATTTCTACAATGTGGAGCAACAGCAACAAAATTTTTATTTCAGGAACAAGACTTTCGTATAGCCTATTGTGTTTAGGCCATTTCCGTCCAATGCGACTATTCCAGTTATGCTGTTTGTACTGGTTTCTTCCTTTAATATCTTCTCCGTATCGTGAATCCCAATCGCACAAAAAACACGGATATTTTGGACGCCCAGATGCTGTTAAGCCTGTAATCAATGAAACTATTTTAAGGTCGCAGCAAATGTGCCACTGGTGTTCGTTATATTTGACTACTTCCAGAATGTGTTTCAAATTATCGAAATGTTCACTAGTGTCAGTGCTATACGCAACCGGAACAGAAGGCATTCTATTTGTCTTGTGCAAAAGCACAACTTTAAAGCCACATTCACAATGATGGAGTACTCCACTCTGCAGAGTGGAGTGTACTAAAATAGAGATGGCATGATACAAAAAATATGTAAGTGCGAAAAAGAAAGCAACAAAATCCTCTCTGCAGAGTGGAGTACTCCATCATTGTGAATCTGGCTTTAAGCTGATTGGTGAACTATCGATGAATAAACGCCAATCATCTTTTTTATAGGTTAACCCTATCGTCTCCATTAACTTTTCAATATCGTTGCAATAAGCGAAATTTTTAGCATCATTCACATTGAATAACTTTTCTAACTGTTACTTTGGTACCTTTGGCCAGCAAATTATTTCCTTTCAAAAATGAAGCCAGTAGTTCTGATTTTTTCTGAGTCAAACACAAATTTGCAACAATTCCATCCAATTGGTTTTGTGTGACTAGGATTGGGTCCTTTGATGTTTCAGAGGATGTACCTTCACCAGGGTCGTTTTCTGAGAAGAAATCCATGGATGTAGCAGCGGCGGTTGTAGTACTGATATCTGTTTGAAGATCAATACTTCGGTATGTTGGTACTGGAATGAATTCTGAGTGCGGTAATGGTAATTAATTGGACACATAAGTTTTATTCTTTGCTTTCCTTCTATTCAAAGTTTTATGGTAGTTGATACATCCATAGCAATTTTTTTCTTGATGCGGGCTGTTGTCTAACCACATCATTGGTTTATCAAAAGGCGTGTGTGTTTTGTCCGTCGTGCTATTAACACGTATCTTTCGTCGCTGTGTTACGCAGTCTTTTGTTTTTTTAATTGTTTAATTTTTTTAAAATAATTGTGTCGTCCGTTTCCTGTGTCAACAAAATAAATAAAAAATATAAAAAAACTAACTCCAACTAACAATAAACAAAAAATGCAATAAATTCAAAAATACATAAATAAAAACCAAAATTCCAAACCAATAACAAAACTCAATATACAAAAAAAAATAGAAAAAAAAACTAGCTCCAATTAACAATAAACAAACAAGCACAAGACAAAATAGAAAAAACAATAAAAACAACACAAACAAAAAAAATAAGTACACTAAATACATAACAACATACATCTTAACAACCAGAGAACGAAGCCGATCAGCATATAGGCGCGGCTAAGCCGCCGCCGATAATTTTTCATTTTTTTTTTTAATATATTTTTTTTTTCTGCTATACAATGGTCAAACAAAGGGCTTTTATGCTTGCCTTTGTTAGTGTCGTTGTTGTTGTCTCCTCCTTTTTTAAATATATTTATGCAGTGCAAGTAGTTTGGTGTTTTGTTTGTTGTTGGCTTAGTTAGTGATGAAGGCATAGCACTGGTCACTAATTAACCAAAACAGCAACAAACCGAATACCCGGCACTTGTACACGCGTTAGAAAGATTTGATTTATAATTTCAATTCGTTGCAACATACGGGGACTGAGGGCGAATTTCTTCTCCGTATTTGCTCATATTCGTTTTCATCGGCCGGATGTTTTCGCCTTATGTGAGACCCAGGTATGTGGGGATGCTGATCCACAGGATTTCTATATACCTGGTTATCAACTCCTATGTACATTCGCAATGATGTTGTGTACCAGTATCAGCAACATTTAAACTGTAATGATACGGAATTTAACTCACTTTGGGTTAAATTTAAAATCAGGACACACATATTGCATTTCGGGTTCTTATACAGAAGCCCAAACATGGAGAGGACGAATACCCTTAATGGCTTCGATGTCCTTTCTGATTCCATTTCTAAAATTTTGGAGAGTTGCCCGAGTAATGAAATCGTTGTTGCTGGCGATTTCAATATTCACAACTCTGCCTGGCTTCGCCGTTCCAGCCATACAACTCCCGAGGGCTTTTATTTTGAGCTTTTTGCCGCGCATAACCACCTAGCACAATTAGTGAATGAACCAACGCACATTCCGTCCGTTGAAGGTGAACACCAGAATACTCTTGACCTTTTCCTTACTTCACATCCAGACAAATATGAAGTAAGAACACTTGCACCTCTCGGCAATTCGGATCATTGTACCATTTCCGCATCTTTTTCGTTCTCCGTCCTTCGAAACGTTTCGACAACAGCTGCGAAACGTTCAGTTTTTATTTACGAAAAAGCACGTTGGGATGAGCTCAACGATTTTTTCCGGCATTTTAATTGGAAACTCTGTTTCCTTGACGACAACGTAGATGCTGCGGCGAAAATGGTTGAACAGGTTATATTGCTTGGAATAAAATCTTTCATTCCTTCGAAGCAAATTTCGGTTAAACCAAAAGATAAATGTTGGTTTAATCAGACTTGCAGGAACGCAGTCAGATCCAGAGAGTTAGCGTTCAATAATTGGCGGTATAATAAGAACGCCAATACTGATCTGCTTCGCAAACGGGCGAGATATGAGTGTTCCAAAGTACTTAGTCGTGAAAAGTTTCTTTACGAGCAACGTCTTCGTACTAAAGGTCTTTCTGCTCCACGGGGTAGTAACAGCTTTTGGTCATTCGTTAAAAGAGTAAAGGATAATGCTAGTTTAACTATCCCAACTCTTATAAAGGATAACCAAATATTCACTGAACCGATTGATAAAGCTAACCTTTTAGCTGAGATGTTTGCAGGTAATTCATTCCTGCCGGGAAGCGATCAACCACTGCCCGAGCTTGAAAGAGTGTCGAGTACTATGCCTAAGATATTCTTTCGAGCTCGAGCAGTTAAAAGGGTTCTTGCTGACCTCAACGTAAATAAATCATCGGGGCCAGATGGTATACCAGCACTGGTGCTGAAACAGTGTTCTTCGACGCTAGCTCGTCCATTGGCAAGCCTTTTTAGTGCTTCGTATTATGCGGGAGTTTTCCCCTCGTGCTGGAAGGTTGCCAATGTCCAGCCAATCCCTAAAAAGGGTGCGGCTAACAACCCTGAAAATTACCGCCCGATCGCAATATGCTCTGCGCTCTCAAAGGCGATGAAGAGTATGGTTAATTACCATCTTGTGAATTATTTAGAGTCCAACTCACTTCTTAATGAACGACAGTATGGCTTCCGCAGACGTCGTTCTACGGAAGACCTGTTAGCGTTCCTCTCGGAGCGTTGGAGTCGGTCCATCCACCGTTTTGGTGAGAGCAAAGTGGTTGCTCTGGATATTTCAAAGGCCTTTGATCGTGTATGGCACGGGGCGCTTATTTCAAAGCTTATTGTGGGTAATGAGTTCGCTCGTTTTATTTCGAGCTTTCTCAGAGATCGCACTATTCGTGTTGTTATAGATGGGGTCTCATCCGACGAGTTTCAGCTGAATTCAGGCGTACCGCAGGGTTCTGTTTCCCTATTTCTTATCTTTCTCAATGATCTTTTTGGTCGAACTTTCAACCCTATCTACTCTTTCGCAGATGACAGCAACATTTGTCATTCATTTTCCTTCGATCGTAGGCCAAGCCCTGAGGAGATTGGGGGCAAAAGGCAGATTATGAATGACACACTGAATCGTGACCTTTCTACAATCTCTGAGTGGGGTCGTGCGAATAAGGTCGACTTTAATGCACGCAAGACCCAATGTTGTATGTTGACCCATAGGCTGTGAGGTCAACACTGTCATCTGTACATATGGGTGATATTGATATTGAGGAATCGGATACTCTTGATGTTCTGGGCATGAAAATTCAGTGTGATGTCCGTTGGAATAAACATGTTTTTCAAGTGTCGAAGGAAGCATTCAAGTGTCTAGGTTTTTTACGTCGGTGCAAGAAGTACTTCACTCCATCCGATTTACTCACTATTTATACCACCTATATCCGACCGAAGATGGAATACAACTCCCATATATGTGCAGGAGCTTCGAAGTCTATTATGGAGCTTCTGGACCGTGTGCAAAGGAGGGCGTCGGCGCTTATCAATGACAATAGGGTATCCAGCTCTATTGACTCATTGGAGCATCGTCGGAATGTGGGTTGTGTGACCCTGTTCTATCGATATTATCATGGGAAGTGCTCAGTGAAGTGAACTTGTCCCCAAAGCCCAAGTTTTTATTCGTAAAACTCGCTTATCAAGTAGAGCGCATCCGTTTGTAGTCGATTGTCCAGTGGATCGCACGACGCATTATAGAGAGAATTCGTTTATCAGTCGCATTAGCCGTATGTGGAATAAACTCCCCGCAGAAGTCTTCCCTGTTACTTACAATGTTGAGAAATTTAAATCAAATATTCACAAACACTACTCCTCTTACCTCCTCCTCATAACCTATTTTCCTAATACCAACACAATGCACTGCGTTAATAGGGGGGCATCCCCTGAGTGTTGGTCCATAAAAAAAAAAAAAAAAAAAAAAAGGCATAGCCTTCTTCTTTCCACTTTTCCATTGCATAAGAGTTGAATAGCAATTAAAGCAAACTTTTTTAGGAGCATAGTTTACGTCAGTGATAAACTCTTGCGAGAAATATTGTTTATAGGCTTCCAAAAAAAAATCACTCGCATTGCCACATTTTTCATCGCTGGCTATGAAACGTCCACAAACATTACAAAAATGGTCCATTTTACATTTTGGTTCCGATATTTTTAAAACAATATATATTATACAATGTTTTTTTTTTGTTATTTTTATGAAACCGATGCACTTAATTTAAATCACTCACAAAATGAAATAAGTTCCAAAAAAATTAATAGCTAATTTTATCACGACCGAGCGAAAATTAAAAGACATCAGCTTCGGCTGAGTTCCGAGTCTTAACTGAATCTTTATTTTTGAAATTAAGTAGTTCGCTTGTACGAAATAAAAAAAATCGCTGCCTGTGCGGTGGTTGAAAACAAAAAAGTTGTTTTGTTGGTATAAAAACACCTTTGAAGAAGAGGAAGACGAGAAAAAAGAGGAAGAAGGGGAAGACAAAGATGAAATTCCAGAATATCTGTTGGACGAAATTATCGACCTTTCTGATGATGATGACGATGACCAAGATATTAGAGAGAGCAGTGATGTTGATCCACAGCCGCCTGCTAAACGGCAACTGACCAAATCATTAGTCTAATTTATTTAATTTTTTTACTTAAAACTTTTCCTACCCGAGTAAAAAAAATTGATCTCGCGCAATATCTAATCATATCCAATTTGATATTGTTTACGATCTGCTGTAATATCTAGCTGATCCAATTAGATCTCAAAATTCGGTGTATCCAATGATATCGTATTAGATCCCATTTTATATATGGGGATAAACTAAGATCAAGTTATATCTCAAAATTGGGAGGTCCAATGATATCTTTGGGGATAAACCTAGATCTAATTTGATCCGAAAAATGGCGGATCGAATTAGATCCAGTTATAAATTTTTGGATAAACTTAGATCTAATTTGATCCGAAAAAGTGGCAGATCGAATTAGATGCAGCAATATATTTGGGGATAAACTTAGATCTAAATTAATCCGAAAAATGGCAGATTGAATTAGATCTCAATTTTGGCAGATCGAATTAGATCGAGCAATATATTTGTGGATAAACTTAGATCTAATTTGATCCGAAAAAGTGGCAGATCGAATTATATGCAGCAATATATTTGGGGATAAACTTAGATCTAAATTAATCCGAAAAATGGCAGATTGAATTAGATCCAGCAATATATTTGGGGATTAAGTAAGATCTAAATTTATCCAAAAAATGACAGACCAAATTAGGTACAGTAATATATTTCGGAATTGCGTAAGATCTTAACTTTTCCGATAAATTGCAGATCGAATTAAATCCAGTGATATATTTGGAGATTTGGTAGGATCTTAATTTATCCCATAAATTGCAGATCGAATTAGATCCAGCAATTTATTTCGGTATTAAAATGGCAGATCGAATTAGAAACAGCAATATATTTGGGGATTGACATCTTAAACTATCCAGAAAAATGACAGATAAAATTAGATCCCGCATTATATTTGGGTACTACGTAAGATCTCCATTTATATGGGATTAAATAAGATCCCAGACAGATATTGACAACAGTTCAAAAAATAATACACTGGCAGAGCACTGATTTTATAAAAATTAAAAAATTTTGTTAAAATAAGGTTTAAACTCAGAAGGTCTCGAGTTCGATACCATTCACGGCTATGCATTTTTTTTTATAAAAAGATTTTCTTTTTATAAAATTATAACCCAGCAAACAAAGATGATCATTAATGACTCAGAATTGAGCTCCAAAAACATAAACATTTGTCCACTTTTTCCTATGAAAGTGGGCCGTCCAAAAGAGCCCCCTGTGCACTCAGAAATGACTCCGAAAAAAGAACGTATAAAATCGAAACTTTCTTCATAAATTGAAATAATTTTGGAATCTTCTTTGAGTCCGAAATATGAACCCTCGTTTTGAGACAGCTTTTTAGATTGTAGAGACAACTTTTAGGATTGTTTTCTGAGGGTTCATATTTTCTACCAAAAAAAAAAGTGTATTCAAAAAAACAATAATCATTTCTATGAGCCATTTAAAAATCTTATTTATGAGCGCTCCGGAATTGCTGGCTGGGAATTTTATTTTCTATAAATGTTTTTATAAAATTATATTTTTTTTTATTAAATGGAATTTTTAAAAAAAAATAATTTTATTTACATCTTTTTAACGCTCTACACCATCATTATATCATTATATCAATTGTATTTCAGAAATTATTAATTGTATTTCCGAAATACACAACTGTATTTCAGAAATTATCAAACTGTATTTCAAAAATTATCAATTGTATTTCAGAAATTATGAAATGTAATATCCCGAGTAAAAACGTTTTTATATAATAATGTATAATTTTATATACCCATATATGTTTTTGTACACCAGTGTATATAACCGGACATAATTATATGTATCCATATATAATTTTTTCTTTCTCAAAAAATTGTAATATGATGTCGTATTTAGTTGCATCTTATTACATATCGATTAGTACATAATTGTATATTGCATTTACGATTAGATACAGATAATCTAAATTTATATGACGTTATATATAACTATTTAGTACCCGAGTAAAAACAGTTGCATATAGTCGTATAAAATGCGATTAAGTTATATCTGTATAAATATTCAGTTGCATCCGAAAAATGGCCCGATGTAATTGTATCAGTTGTGTATCAGTTTTTATCTAATTGTATCAGTTTAGATCTCAACTAATAAAATTATACATGAATCAGATGAAGTTTTATCCGATTTTTGACCTGATACAATTTTACCGGTTTATATATAATGGTATCTGTTTAGATCGTAGTTGGTACAATTTTATATAAATAAAATATATTTGTATCCGACATTTGCCTTATATAATTGTATCAAAGTTTTAAAGCAGATATAATTGCATCAGGTCAAAATTCAGATATAACTATATAAGTTTGTATAAAAATGTATCTATTTGGATCTAAACTAATACCATGCGACATAAACCAATAAAATTGCATCAGTTCAAAAATCAGATAAAATTTCATATGCTTACTATATAAGCTAATCAGTTAAGATCTAAACTGATACAATTAGATAAAAACTGATACACAACTGATACAATTATATCGGGCCATTTTTCGGATGAAATGGTATATGGATCACATTAAGTTATATATTACCATATAAAGCTTCATATTAATTTTTTTAATAGAGTACATAATCCAAAATAATATATGTTTTTATATGAAATCATTTTTCAAAAAAACACGATTTCGTTTTGGATAGAATTAAATATACCCCATTTAGAGTCACACTAGAACTCTTGTCAGTCGCCTTTTGGATATAATTTTATATTACATTGCCATGGAAAGAAATTGTTAGAAAATTTATACAAACAGTTTAAAGCAATACTAAAGGCGTTTGTGCTTTTCTGTAAAATGTCCTTTTGTCAAAATTCAAATTAATTTAATACCTTTCATGAAGTTTTAGGTCTGACAAACTCTCGGTAATTATTTCTGTAAACATTTAGGATTTCAGTGAAATTTATAGTGAATAAACTGGATATAACAATATCTGATTTTCTATATGTTTGTACCATTTCAGCTATAATTTTATACCACTATATAAAGTCTGATCAAATTATATCGCGCCATTATTCGGATACATTTATATCTGATATTATCATATTATAACTGAATTGATGCAAACTTATGAAATTATATGGGCCCATTTCTCGGATAAAATTGTATAAAGACTCATGTTAAATTACATATGACTGTATAAAGCCTCATATCAATTTTTTTTAATCGGGATAGAAATTTTTCTCTATTAACTATGATAAACAATCAATAAGTTCTGAATTAGATTTGATTATTCTGAAATACATTTAAAATTTCTGAAATACGATTAATAGCTTCTGAAATACAGTTAATATTGTAGTTGCTGATGAGTTACCATATACGACCATATATTGTTTAAATGGCACCATATATGACAATATATTGTTTAAATGGCACCATATATGGTATGTTCCCTATTAAAAAAAACAATATGGAACTTTATATGGCAATATATAACTTGTACCATTTGATCCGAAAAATGGCCCGATAAAATTGTATCAGTTGTATATCAGTTTTTATCTAATTGCATCAGTTTAGATCTGACCTGATTAAATTATGTGTTAATCAAATGAAATTGTATCTGATTATTGACCTGATACAATTTTATTGGTTTATATCACTTGGTATCAGTTTAGGTCCAAATAGATATATTTGTATACAAAATTATATAGTTATATCCCAATTTTGACCTGATATCAGTTTAAAACTTTGATACAATTGTATAAGGTAAATGTCGGATACAATTATATGTTATTTATATAAATATGAACCAATTACGATTAAACCGATAAAATTGTATCAGGTCAAAAATCTGATACAATTTCATCTGATTAACACATAATTTAATCAGGTCAGATCTAAACTGATACATTTAGATAAAAATTGATAAACAATTGATAAAAATATATCGGGCCATTCTTCGGATGAAACTGTATATTTATACAGATATAACTTAATCACATATATGACTATATGTAACTATTTTTACTCGGGTTGTTTAAATGATACGATATATCAAAGTATATGGTACTATATATGGTAGCATATCTGGAATTGTATTAAACATGTTGTTCATAAGGTACCATATATGATTGAAATATGGTTGTTGAAATGGCACCATATATCATAATGTATGGTTTAAATGTCACCACATATGGTAATATATTGTTTCAATGATACCATACATCAATATATATTGCGCTATATATAGTAGCATATATTATTATATCTGGAACTGTATTAAAAATGTTGTTCATGACGTCCCATATATGAGCATATATTGTTGAAAAGGCACCACCCGAGTAAAAAAAATTGATCTCGCGCAATATCTAATCATATCCAATTTGATATTGTTTAAGATCTGCTGTAATATCTAGCTGATCCAATTAGATCTCAAAATTGGGTGTATCCAATCATATCGTATTAGATCCAATTGTATATATGGGGATAAACTAAGATCAAGTTATATCTCAAAATTGGGAGGTCCAATGATATCTTTGGGGATAAACCTAGATCTATTTTGATCCGAAAATTGGCGGATCCAGCTATATATTTGGGGATATTTTTAGATCTAATTTGATCCGAAAAATGGCGGATCCTATTAGATCCAGCTGTATATTTGTGGATAAACTTAGATCTAATTTGATCTCAATTTTGGCAGATCGAATTAGATCCATCAATATATTTGTGGATAAACTTAGATCTAATTTGATCCGAAAAAGTGGCAGATCGAATTAGATCTAGCAATATATTTGGGGATAAACTTAGATCTAATTTGATCCGAAAAATGGCACATCGAATTAGATCCAGCAATATATTTGTGGATAAACTTAGATATAAATTGATCTGAAAAATGGCAGATCAAATTAGATCCAGCAATATATTTGTGGATTAACTTAGATCTAAATTTATCCGAAAAATGGCAGATCCAGTTAGATCCAGCAATATATTTGTAGATAAACCTGGATATAAATTGAATAGAAAATTGGCAGATCAAATTAGAGGCAGCAATATATTTTGGGATTTAGTAAGACCTAATTTGAACCGAAAAATGGCAGATCGAATTAGATCCAGCTATATATTTGTGGATGAACTTAGATCTAATTTGATACGAAAAATGACAGATCGAATTAGATCCAGTAATATATTTAGGGATAAACTTGGATCTAACTTTATCAGAAAAATGCCTGATCGAATTAGATCCAGCAATATATATGGGTATAAACTTGGATCTAAATTTAAACGAAAAAGTAGATCTAGGTATATGTGACCTACTCCGAGAAAAGGACTAGGTCCCTCAAAAAACGGGTTTGGACTTAAGAGTGGATTCTGGTACCTAAAAGGGTGTAGAATAAGATGAAATGAGTTGAGGCACCTAACCATACCAAATCGCATCTCCCAACTGAAGGTGTGTTTAAAGTGATAATGCGTTATGAAACTTTAAATGCGTTCTTCTCAAAACTTAATTTTCACACACTAGGTCCTTTTCTCGGAGAAGGTCACATATATATTTTAGGATTAAGTTGTATCTAACTTTATCTGGAAAACGGCAGATCGAATAAGATCGAGGATTATATTTGGGGATTACGTAAGATCTAAATTTATGAAAAAAATAACAGATGAAATTAGATCCAGTAATATATTTCGGGATTGCGTAAGATCTTAACTTTTTCAATAAGTTGCAGATCGAATTGAATCCAGTGATATATTTAGTGATTTGGTAAAATCTTAAATTTTCCCATAAATTGCAGATCGAATTAGATCCAGCAATTTATTTAGGTATTAAAATGGCAGATAGAATTAGAAACAGCAATATATTTGGGGATTGACATCTAAAACTATCCATAAAAATGACAGATAAAATTAGATGCCGCATTATATTTGGTACTACGTAAGATCTCCATTTATTTGGGATTAAATAAGATCCCAGACATATATTGCCAACTGTTCAAAAAATAATACACTGGCAGAGCACTGATTTTATAAAAATTACAATATTTTGTTAAAATAAGGTTTAAACTCAGAAGGTCTCGAGTTCGATATGCATTTTTTTTACAAAATGAATTTCTTTTTATAAAATTAAAATTTTTTTTTCTATAAATTTTTTTATAAAATTATATATTTATTTTTTTATTAAATTGAAATCTTTGAATAAAATAATTTTATTTACATCTTTTTAACGCTCTACACCATTTCAATGGTATTAATTGTTTTTAAGATTTATTAATTGTATTTCAGAAATAATCAATTGAATTTCAGTTTTATCAATTGTATTTCAGACCTTATCAATTATTTTTCAGCTTTATGAATTGTATTTCAGAACTAGTCAATTGAAGTTCAGTTTTATCAATTCTGTTTCAGAAATTATTAATTGTATTTCCGAAATTATAAAACTGTATTTCAGAAATTATCAATTGTATTTCAGAAATTGTGAAATGTAATTTAGAAATTTTTCTCTATTAACTATGATAAACAATCAACAAGTTTTGAAATAGATTTGATTATTTCTGAAATATAATTAATAATTTCTGAAATACATTCCATAATTTCTGAAATACATTTAAAATTTGTGAAATGCAATTAATAGCTTCTGAAATACAGTTAATATTGTAGTTGAGTTACCATTTATGACCATATATTGTTTAAATGGCACCATATATGACAATATACTGTTTAAATGGCACCATATATGGTATGTTCCCTATTAAAAAAAATAATATGGAGCTTTATATGGTAATATATAACTTAGAGTCATCCATGTACCATTTGATCCGAAAAATGGCCCGATAAAATTGTACAAGTTGTTTATCAGTTTTTAACTTATTGTATCAGATTAGATCTGACCTGATTAAATTATGTGTTAATCAGATGAAATTGTATCTGATTTTTGACCTGATACAATTTTATTGGTTTATATCACATGGTATCAGTTTAGGTCCAAATAGATATATTTGTATACAAAATTATATAGTTATATCCCAATTTTGACCTGATATCAGTTTAAAACTTTAATACAATTGTATAAGGTAAATGTCGGATATAATTATATTTTGTTTATATAAAATTGAATCAATTACGATCAAACCTGACACCATTACATATAAACCGATAAAATTGCATCAAGTCAAAAATCGGATACAATTTCATCTGATTAACACATAATTTAATCAGGTCTGATCTAAACTGATACAATTAGATAAAAATTTATAAACAATTGATAAAAATATATCGGGCCATTCTTCGGATGAAACTGTATATTTATACAGATATAACTTAATCACATATATGACTATATGTAACTATTTTTATTCGGGTTGTTTAAATGATACGATATATCAAAGTATATGGTACTATATATGGTAGCATATATTATCATATCTGGAACTGTACTAAAAATGTTGTTGAAATGGCACCATATATCATAATGTATGGTTTAAATGTCACCACATATGGTAATATATTGTTTAAATGATACCATATATCAATATATATTGCACCATATATAGTAGCATATATTATTATATCTGAAACTGTATTAAAAATGTTGTTCATGAGGTCCCATATATGAGCATATATTGTTGAAATGGCACCATATATGATAATATATGGTTTAAATGCCACCACCCGAGTAAAAAAAATTATATATAATCATATGTGGCATATATTACAATATATAATTAGACATGTGGTTATGTATATCCATATATAATTATATATGACGTTTTTTCCGAAAAATTTTCCTTATATTATGCCATATATAATTTCATCTAATTAGATATCGGCCTTCATAATATTAGATATGGCATATATAATTATATATTACACAACATGGTTGATCTTATTGCGTATATAGTTATATATAGAACTATATCTTAATATATATGGTGGCATTTTAGCAATATATAATTATATATGGTATCATTTAAACAATATATAATTATATATGGTGACAGTTAAACTAGATATTATCATATATGGTGTCATTTAAACAATATATGGTCATATATGGTACCTCATAAACAAAATCTTTAATTCAGTTCCAGATATGATAATATATGGTACTATATATAGTGCGATATATATTTATATATGGTGTTATTTAAGCTATATATTATCATATATGGTGCCATTCAAACCATATATTATCAAATATGGTATCATTTAAACCATATATTATCATATATGGTGCAATTTCAACAATATATGCCCATATATGGTACCTCATGAACAATATTTTTAATACAGTTCCACATATGATAATATATGCTACCATATATAGTGCCATATATATTTATATATGGTGTTATTTAAGCAATATATTATCATATATGGTACCATTTAAACCATATATTATCTTATATGGTGCCATTTCAACAATATATGCTCATATATGGTACCTCATGAACAACATTTTTAATACAGTTCCAGATATGATAATATATGCTACTATATAGTGCCATATATGTTTATATATGCTGTTATTTAAGAAATATATTAACATATTTGGTGCCATTTAAACCATATATTGTCATATGTGGTGCCATTTCAACAATATATGCTCATATATGGTACCTGATGAACGACATTTTTAATACAGATGCAGATATGATAATATATGCTACCATATATAGTACCATATACTTTGATATATCGTATCATTTAAACAACCCGAGGAAAAATAGTTACATATAGTCATATATGTGATTAAGTTATATCTGTATAAATATACAGTTTCATCCGAAGAATGGCCCGATATATTTTTATCAATTGTTTATCAATTTTTATCTAAATGCCCGAGTAAAAATAGTTATATAGGAAATTATATAATTTAATATGAACTAATATGTTTATATATAGTCAAGTGTAACACTATATCTTTGCGGATATAATTATGTATAGCTTTGAGTTTTTCAAAAATTTCTTATATGATGTCATATATAGATCAGTATAAATATACATGTCCCCATATATATTTATATGTGCCATATCTATTTACATATGCTATGACAATTTTAATACATCGTCATATATAATTAAAAATGGCTTTATCGGAAAATATATAAAGTTCTATATAGCTCAATGTTAATTAATGATTTCAAAATATAAAAGGCGTATTCATTATAACTCCTAAATTCCTTGTAAACCTTGTATAAATATAAGCCATATTTTTATGTATGGAATTTGACATTAAACTCATAAACATACCAGGTTTACACAGTTTACGGGTAGAATACAAGTTTATATGAGAAGGCTTGGTTACAATTATGTACCTACAACTTCTTCTAAATTTTTATTTAAATTTTTAATTCTTAACTTAAGGGTGTTATTTTTCAGTACTTTTTAATAGTTTTTGTTTTGATCTTGAAGTATGAAGCGTTATATAATTATGTCTTTCTACATCAAATTAGATATAATTATATCGGGTCAAAATCCGGATAAGATTCTATATGATTCATTATATTTAGATCTTATCCGATATAATTTTATCCACCATTTTTCGGATCATAGCATATCTCCAATTATATTAAATAAGATATCATTACATATAACATCATATTATTTTTTTTACCCGGGTGTATCAGTTTAGATCTGACCTGATTCAATTATGTGTTAATCAGATGAAATTGTATCAGATTTTTGATCTGATACAATTTTATCGGTTTGATCGTAATTGGTTCAATTTTATATAAATAAACAACCCGAGTAAAAACAGTTACATATAGTCGTATAAAATGCGATGAAGTTATATCTGTATAAATATACTCTTTCATCCGAAAAATGGCCCGATATAATTGTATCAGTTGTTTATCAGTTTTTATATAATTGTATTAGTTAAGATCTCAACTAATGAAATTATACATTATCCAGATGAAATTATATCCAATTTTTGACCTGATACAATTTTACCGGTTTATATCTAATGGTATCTGTTTAGATCGTAGTTGGTGCAATTTTATATAAATAAAATATATTTGTATCCGATATTTGCCTTATATAATTCTATCAAAGTTTTAAAGCAGATATAATTGCATCAGGTCAAAATTCAGATATAACTATATAAGTTTGTATAGTAATGTATCTATTTGGATCTAAACTAATATCATGCGACATAAACCCATAAAATTGTATCAGGTCAAAAATCAGATAAAATTTCATCTGCTTAATATATAATCTAATCAGTTAAGATCTAAACTAGTACAATTAGATAAAATGTGATAACCAACTGACACAATTATATCGGGCCATTTTTCGGATGAAATGGTATATGGATCACATTATGTTATATATTACCATATAAAGCTCCATATTAATTTTTTTTAATAGGGAAATTTTGACAATTTTTGTATTTTTTAATGCAAAAATTAAAATAATTGTTAATAAAATATAATTGTATCCGACATTTACCTTATACAATTGTATCAAAGTTTTAAACTGATATCAGGTCAAAATTGGGATATAACTATATAATTTTGTATACAAATATATCTATTTGGACCTAAACTGATACCATGTAATATAAACCAATAAAATTGTATCAGGTCAAAAATCTGATACAATTTCATCTGATTAACACATAATTTAATCAGGTCAGATCTAAACTGATGCAATTAGATAACAACTGATACAAATAAGAACTGATACAATTTTATCGGGCCATTTTTCGGATCAAATGGTATATGGATGAATCTAAGTTATATATTACCATATAAAGCTCCATATTGGTGCCATTTAAACAATATATTGTAATATATGGTGCCATCATATATGGTAACTCATCAGCAACTACAATATTAACTGTATTTCAGAAGCTATTAATTGTATTTCAGAAATTTTAAATGTATTTTAGAAATTATGGAATGTATTTCAGAAATTTTTTAATTGTATTTCAGAAATAATCAAATCTATTTCAGAACTTGTTGATGGTTTATCATAGTTAATAGAGAAAAATTTCTAAATTACATTTCATAATTTCTGAAATACAATTGATAATTTCTGAAATACAGTTTGATAATTTCTGAAATACAGTTGTGAATTTCGGAAATACAATTAATAATTTCTGAAATACAATTGATAAAACTGAAATTCAATTGATTATTTCTGAAATACAATTGATAAATCTTAAAAACAATTGATACAATTGGAAATGGTGTAGAGCGTTAAAAATATGTAAATAAAATATTTTTTAAAAAAAATTCAATTTAATAAAAAAAATATAATTTTATAAAAACATTTATAGAAAATAAAATTATAATTTTATAAAAAGAACTTCTTTTGAATGGGGGAAATGTTTTTAGTTGATCTGTTATTTTTAAGTAAATAAATGTTATTTTAGTTTGACTCAAGATCATAAATTAATATCACTTTCTGTTTAAATTATTTTCAAATCAAAGAAAGATGATACAATTTTTACAAGTAAATTACAAAGAATAAAAATGATTGAAAAAATTTCGATAAGACCAGCAAGGAGAATGCGCATTTTTATAAAAAAAAATGCATAGCCGTGAAAGGTATCGAACTCGAGACCTTCTGAGTTAAAACCTTATTTTAACAAAATATTGTAATTTTTATAAAATCAGTGCTCTTCCAGTGTATTATTTTTTGAACTATTGTCAATATCTGTCTGGGATCTTATTTAATCCCAAATAAATAGAGATCTTACGTAGTACCCAAATATAATGCGGGATCTAATTTTAGCTGTCATTTTTTTTGGATAGTTTTAGATGTCAATCTCCAAATATATTGCTGTTTCTAATTCGATCTGCAATTTATGGGATAAATTAAGATCCTACCAAATCCCCAAATATATCACTGGATTTAATTCGATCTGCAATTTATCGGAAAAGTTAAGATCTTACGCAATCCCGAAGTATATTACTGGATCTAATTTTATCTGTAATTTTTTGGATAAATTTAGATCTTACTTAATCCCCAAATATATTGCTGGATCTAATTTGATCTGCCAATTTTCTATTCAATTTATATCCAAGTTTATCCACAAATATATTGCTGGATCTAATTCGATCTGCCATTTTTCAGATAAATTTAGATCTAAGTTAATCCACAAATATATTGCTGGATCTAATTTGATCTCCCATTTTTCAGATCAATTTATATCTAAGTTTATCCACAAATATATTGCTGGATCTAATTCGATGTGCCATTTTTTGGATCAAATTAGATCTAAGTTTATCCCCAAATATATAGCTACATCTAATTCGATCTGCCACTTTTTCGGATCAAATTAGATATACGTTTATCCACAAATATATTGCGGGATCTAATTTGATCTGCCAAAATTGAGATCAAATTAGATCTAAGTTTATCCCCAAATATATAGTTGGATCTAAGTTGATCCGCCATTTTTCGGATCAAATTAGATCTAAAAATATCCGCAAATATATAGCTGGATCCGCCAATTTTCGGATCAAAATAGATCTAGGTTTATCCCCAAAGATATCACTGGACCTCCCAATTTTGAGATATAACTTGATCTTAGTTTATCCCCATATATACAATGGGATCTAATACGATATGATTGGATACACCCAATTTTGAGATCTAATTGGATCAGCTAGATATTACAGCAGATCTTAAACAATATCAAATTGGATATAATTAGATATTGCGCGAGATCAATTTTTTTTACTCGGGCATATATACCCGAGTAAAAAAAATTGATCTCGCGCAATATCTAATTATATCCAATTTGATATTGTTTAAGATCTGCTGTAATATCTAGCTGATCCAATTAGATCTCAAAATTGGGTGTATCCAATCATATCGTATTAGATCCCATTGTATATATGGGGATAAACTAAGATGAAGTTATATCTCAAAATTGGGAGGTCCAGTGATATCTTTGGGGATAAACCTAGATCTATTTTGATCCGAAAATTGGCGGATCCAGCTATATATTTGCGGATATTTTTAGATCTAATTTGATCCGAAAAATGGCGGATCCAATTAGATCCAGCTATATATTTGGGGATAAACTTAGATCTAATTTGATCTCAATTTTGGCAGATCAAATTAGATCCGGCAATATATTTGTGGATAAACGTATATCTAATTTGATCCGAAAAAGTGGCAGATCGAATTAGATCTAGCTATATATTTGGGGATAAACTTAGATCTAATTTGATCCGAAAAATGGCACATCGAATTAGATCCAGCAATATATTTGTGGATAAACTTAGATATAAATTGATCTGAAAAATGGCAGATCAAATTAGATCCAGCAATATATTTGGGGATAAACTTGGATCTAAATTTATCAGAAAAATCGCAGATCGAATTAGATCCAGCAATTTATTTCGGTATTAAAATGGCAGATCGAATTAGAAACAGCAATATATATGGGGATTGACATCTAAAAGTATCCATAAAAATGACAGATAAAATTAGATGCCGCATTATATTTGGGTACTACGTAAGATCTCCATTTATTTGGGATTAAATAAGATATATATATATTAGGCTGGGTCGATTTGTGGGGAGGCAAAAAAATCGCCCATGCCTCAGTGAAAATCGTATTCTAGGGATCAAAATAAGAAACTTTGCCGAAGGAACCATACCTCTAAAACGAATTCTACTACCCCCAACTGTTGACTTTTGTCCCGTAGGGTCAAGTTTTGAAAAATCCCATTTTGACCCATTTAGAGTGCCCCAATCGAGTCCAAATGTATGACCGACCCCCACTAACTTTGGAGGGCCGATCCACCCATGCCAGTGGTACACCCCCTGGAACTCCCCTGGGGGGTTCCCCATACAAACATTTTAAAAAATCACCATTTTTGGCACTTTATTTTATTATTTTTTATTTATTTTATTTATTTTTATTATTTTATTTATTTTTTCTCTTTAGAAATTTATTTAGTCAGAACATATGTAAATGAAAAAATTAATTTAACTTAGTAATAGAAAAGAAAATAAAAAAAATTACTGTTTGAAGTCTTTTTTGCTTTCAAGTCTGGGCATTTTTTCTTTTCTATTACTAAGTTAAATTAATTTTTTCATTTACATATGTTCTGACTAAATAAATTTCTAAAGAGAAAAAATAAATAAAATAATAAAAATAAATAAAATAAATAAAAAATAATAAAATAAAGTTACAAAAATGGTGATTTTTTAAAATGTTTGTATGGGGAACCCCCCAGGGGAGTTCCAGGGGGTGTGCCACTGGCATGGGTGGATCGGCCCTCCAAAGTTAGTGGGGGTCGGTCATACATTTGGACTCGATTGGGGCACTCTAAATGGGTCAAAGTGGGATTTTTCAAAACTTGACCCTACGGGACAAAAGTCAACAGTTGGGGGTAGTAGAATTCGTTTTAGAGGTATGGTTCCTTCGGCAAAGTTTCTTATTTTGATCCCTAGAATACGATTTTCACTGAGGCATGGGCGATTATTAAATCGACCCGCCCTAATATATATATATATAAGTTCCCGTAGTTCCTATACGGAACATAGGGCCACGATTAAATAAGATCCCAGACATATATTGCCAACTGTTCAAAAAATAATAGACTGGCAGAGCACTGATTGTATAAAAATTACAATATTTTGTTAAAATAAGGTTTAAACTCAGAAGGGCTCGAGTTCAATATGCATTTCTTTTACAAAATCAATTTCTTTTTATAAAATTAAAATTTTTTTCTATAAATTTTTTTATAAAATTATATATTTATTTTTTTATTAAATTGAAATCTTTGAATAAAATAATTTTATTTACATCTTTTTCACGCTCTACACCATTTCCAATTGTAAAAATTGTTTTAAAATTTATCAATTGTATTTCAGAAATAATCAATTGAATTTCAGTTTTATCAATTGTATTTCAGAACTCATCAATTATTTTTCACATTTATGAATTGTATTTCAGAACTAGTCAATTGAAGTTCAGTTTTATCAATTGTTTTTCAGAAATTATTAATTGTATTTCCGAAATTCACAACTGTATTTCAGAAATTATCAAACTGTATTTCAGAAATTGTCAATCGTATTTCTATTTAAATTATGATATGTATTTGAGAAATTTTTCTCTATTAGCTATTCTGAAATAGATTTCATTATTTCTGGACACAACTAAATAAATAATTAAATTTGCGTAATATTGTAGTTTCTGAAGTGCAAATAATATTTTGTGATATACAATTAAAATTTTCTAAAATACATTTAATAATTTCTGGAATACCTTTTTTCGATGCTTATAAGTTAGCTCGAAATGCTTTTATCATTCATTTAATTTGTAGCTATCACACATCTATAACAAGTCTCGTTAGATTAGAGTGTAGAGGTCTTGGCTGACAATCTGGTGGACTGGGTTAAATTTCATGTTTTTAAAAGCAAATATTTAAAAAAGTTTTCTCAATTTTTTCAAAAATGTTTTTTGAAATCTATTTTTTGCCAAAATAGTTAATGCAACGTTCTGCCAACGCATAACCGACCATCGCCAACGGTTTGCCAGCATTGTGCCGATTATATTTTTCTGTCTGGGATGTTAAACTTAAACCTATTGTATATTAACATAAATTAACACTATATTTTTATTTTTAGGAAATACATTTTTATTTTATTATAAGTTAACATTAAATTAAATTTTAGATAATGGCACCAATTTGTAGTTGTAATTATTATATATTAAATCGTATATTCATAAACATTCTATACAGTTAGACGAGGTTTATGTAACTATTTAACTTTATAAAGTGTTTATAAATTATAACTTAAATGTACATATATATATGTTAAATGTACGTGAACAAATTGTTGATATGGACCCACAAATTGTATCTCAACTGATATTGGAATTATTGTACCATTACCATACATCAATATATATTGAATGATATACATATATTACAATATATGACACTGTATTATAAATATTGTTAATGAAGTAACATATCTGATAATATGTTTTATAGCGCCATACAGTTTTACATTATTCAAATTAAACCATATATGGAATTGTATTCAAAATGTTGATGTGGTACCAAATTTGACCATATATTGTTTAAATTGTGCCATATATGACAATATATTATTTAAATGATACCATATATGTCTATATATTAATATTGTTTAAATGACACCATATATCAATATATATGGGACTATATATGGTAGCATATATTATCATATCTGCATCTGTATTAAAAATGTCGTTCATCAGGTACCATATATGAGCATATATTGTTGAAATGGCACCATATATGACAATATATGGTTTAAATGGCACCATATATGGTAATATATTGCTTAAATAACACCATATATAAATATATATGGCACTATATATGGTAGCATATATTATCATATGTGGAACTGTATTAAAAATATTGTTCATGAGGTACCATATATGGGCATATATTGTTGAAATTGCACCATATATGATAATATATGGTTTAAATGGTACCATATATGATAATATATGGTTTGAATGGCACCATATATGATAATATATGGTTTGAATGGCACCATATATGATAATATATAGCTTAAATAACACCATATATAAATATATATCGCACTATATATAGTACCATATATTATCATATCTGGAACTGAATTAAAGATTTGGTTTATGAGGTACCATATATGACCATATATTGTTTAAATGGCACCATATATGATAATATCTAGTTGAACTGTCACCATATATAATTATATATTGTTTAAATGATACCATATATATTAAGATATAGTTCTATATATAACTATATATGCCATAAGATCAACCATGTTATGTAATATATAATTATATATGCCATATCTAATATTATGAAGGCCGATATCTAATTAGATGAAATTATATATGGCATAATATAAGGAAAATTTTTCGGAAAAAACCTCATATATAATTATATATAGATATACATAACCACATGTCTAATTATATATTGTAATATATGCCATATATGATTATATATAATTTTTTTTACTCGGGTAGTAATATATTACTTAAATAACACCATGTATAAATATATATGGCACTATATATAGTATCATATATTATCATATCTGGAACTGTATTAAAAATTTTGATCATGAGGTACCATATATGGTCATATATTGTTTAAATGGCACCATATATAATAATATATGGTTTAAATGGTACCATATATGATAATATATGTTTTGAATGGCACCATATATGATAATATATGGTTTTAATGTCACCGTATATGATAATATATTGCTTAAATAGCACCATATATAAATATATATCGCACTATATATAGTACCATATATTATCATATCTGGAACTGAATTAAAGATTTTGTTAACGAGGTACCATATATGACCATATATTGTTTAAATGGCACCATATATGATAATATCTAGTTTAACTGTCACCATATATAATTATATATTTTTTAAATGATACCATGTATAATTATATATTGCTAAAATGCCACCATATATATTAAGATATAGTTCTATATATAACTATATATGCAATAAGATCAACCATGTCATGTAATATATAATTATATATGCCATATCTAATATTATGAAGGCCGATATCTAATTAGATGAAATTATATATGGCATAATATAAGGAAAAATTTTGTGAAAAAACGTCATATATAATTATATATGGATATACATAACGACATGTATAATTATATATTGTAATATATGCCATATATGATTATATATAATTTTTTTTACTCGGGCATATATGAATATATATTGTTTAAATAGCACCATATATAGTAATATATCACTTAAATAACACAATATATAAATATATATGGCAGTATATATAGAATCACATATTATCATATCTGGAACTGTATTAAAAATGTTGATCATGATGTACC
Organism: Leucophora obtusa; assembly: GCA_949987735.1. Classification (NCBI taxonomy): domain Eukaryota; kingdom Metazoa; phylum Arthropoda; class Insecta; order Diptera; family Anthomyiidae; genus Leucophora; species Leucophora obtusa. The sequence continues at coordinate 125,068,781 of OX465295.1, read as the reverse complement.
ATATATGGCCATATATTGTTTAAATGGCACCATATATAATAATATATGGTTTAAATGGCACCATATACTCTAATATATTGCTTAAATAACACCATATATAAATATATATGGCACTATATTTAGTAGCATATATTATCTGCAACTGTATTAAAGATTTTGTTCATGAGGTACCATATATGACCATATATAGTTTAAATGCCACCATATATGATAATATATAGTTTAACTGGCACCATATATAGTTATATATTGTTGAAATGATATCATATATAATTATATATTCCTAAAATGCCGCCATATATATTAAGATATAGCTCTATATACAACTATATATGCAATAAGATCAGCCATGCTATGTAATATATAATCATATATACCATATCTAATATTATAAAGGCCGATATGTAATTAGATGAAATTATATATGGCATAATATAAAGAAAAATTTTGGAGAAAGACGTCATATATAATTATATATGGATACACATAACGACATGTCTATTTATATATTGTAATATATGCCACATATGATTATATATAATTTTTTTTACTCGGGTAACTAACATTTCAAAATTATATTTTTTTGAAACAGAAAGCAAAAAAGACTTAGTTTTGTGGAAAATATTTTCAAAAAGCATGAAAAAAAATAATTTTTCCAACATTTTGCTTCATAAGCACCACAAAAATTTTCTAAATCAATTTTTTAAAAAAATTTATATGTTGCGCAGGTCTCTAGCAATAATTTGGCTTTTACAGATTTAAAAAATATGAATTAGTCGACGAGTTATAGCCAAAAAAACCATATAAACAATATGCTGAAAATCGGCATTTGACTGCAAAGTTCGAAGGTCGATTAAAAAAAAATTCGAACTAACATAAACAAACGCCGCGATACGGGTCTTCCAATTTAGCCTCTATTTTCACCCCTCACTCTCAGAATCGACCTAACTTTTGCTAACCTGAATTTGTTCCACACCCAGAAAACATTCCCAGTTGTGGCCACCGAATTTGTTGCCAATCGAATTCGTGCGGTTACGACAACTATATTTATATTAAATTATATTTTTCGTCGTGAAAGCCAATATTCGGTTGTCTAATTCAATATTATGTTCCACATAAATATTATTATGTTCCACAAAATTTCATTGAAATTAAAAAACCGGTTTTTGAATTTTCTGGTATTGAACCCGGCCATTCAGGTTAATAGTTCACACTCTTACCCACTGCACCACAATTACTTTTAATTTTCTTAGCCATATTTACTGTTTATACATATGAATATTTTAATTTAAAAAAAACATATAAATTTTTGTCTTTTCCGGGATTTGAACTCGGAAATCCGGCGTACTAGGCCAACTCTCTACCGACTACACCACAAACACTTATTAATTTTGAAGTTTAATTTTGAATTTATATGTTTTGCTTGGAAAACAATTATAGTAAACAATTCGTTTACCAATACCAAACAATAGTTGTGTATGTTATAAATACAATCCACAATTCGGTTGGTTCTACAGAAACTCGACTTTAAGGTCATATTTAATTAGGATACCCGTATTTGTAGTTACCACTTTCGAATATTGAAATTTTTTTAATAAAGGTTATAAGTAACACCAATTTTCTTGTATATTCACTAAATAAATGGCTGCTTCTATTGCATAGAATTACTAAACTGATACTAATTTTAAAATAGATTGGAGATACCAATAATTTGTTAAAAGGGTTGTTTTTTAGTTAATTATACCCTACACCACTATGTGGTCAGGGTATTATAAGTTTGTGCTGATGTTTGTAACACCAAAAAATATTGGTCGTAGACCCACCTTATAGTATACCGATCGGTTCAGAATTTTTTTTATTTCGATTTAACGATGTCCGTCTGTCCGTCCGTCCGTCCGTCCGTCCGTCCGTCTGTCTGTCTGTCTGTCCATGCAATCTTGTACGCACTCTACAGGTCGCACCTATTAAGATATTTCGATGAAATTTGGTACATAGACCTATGTTGGCTCAAGGACGAACAAGTTTGATTTTTTTGAACATCGGTCCATGTTTAGACCTAGTGCCCATATAAGGGTCCTACCAAAATTATATTGTTTATACGCTGCAGGTCGTAAATATTAATATATTTTGATGAAATTTGGTACACAGACCTATATTGGCCCAATAACGCAGCCTATTGATTTTGGTGAACATCCGTCCATGTTTAGACCTAGTGCCCATATAAGGGTCCTACCAAAATTATACTCTTTATACGCTGCAGGTCGTAAATATTAAGATATTTTGATAAAATTTGGTATACAGACCTATGTTGGCCCAAGGACGAAGCCTATTGATTTTGGCGAACATCGGTCCATGTTTAGAACTAGTGCCCATATAAGGGTCCCCCCAAAATTATATTGTTTATACGCTGCAGGTCGCAAATATTAAGATATTTTGATGAAATTTGGTACATAGACCTATGTTGGCCCAAGGACGAAGCCTATTGATTTTGGTGAACATCGGTCCATGTTTAGAACTAGTGCCCATATAAGGGTCCTACTAAAATTATATGGTTTATACGCTGCAGGTCGCAAATATTAAGATATTTTGATAAAATTTGGTACACAGACCTACGTTGGCCCAAGGACAAAGCCTATTGATTTTGGTGAACATCGGTCCATGTTTAGACCTAGTGCCCATATAAGGGTCCTACCAAAATTATATTGTTTATACGCTGCAGGTCGCAAATATTAAGATATTTTGATGAAATTTGGTACACCGACTTATGGCAGCCGAAGGACGAAGCCTATTGATTTTGGTGAACATCGGTCTATGTTTAGACCTAGTGCCCATATAAGGGTCCCCCCAAAATTATATTGTTTATACGATGCACGTCGTAAATATTAAGATATTTTGACGAAATTTGGTACACAGACCTATTTTGGCCCACGGACGAAGCCTATTGATTTTGATGAACATCGGTCCATGTTTAGACCTAGTGCCCATATAAGGGTCCTACCAAAATTATACTGTTTATACGCTGCAGGTATTAATATTAAGATATTTTGATGAAATTTGGTACATAGACCTATGTTGGCCCAAGGACGAAGCCTATTGATTTTGGCGAACATCGGTCCATGTTTAGAACTAGTGCCCATATAAGGGTCCCCCCAAAATTATATTGTTTATACGCTGCAGGTCGCAAATATTAAGATATTTTGATGAAATTTGGTACATAGACCTATGTTGGCCCAAGGACGAAGCCTATTGATTTTGGTGAACATCGGTCCATGTTTAGAACTAGTGCCCATATAAGGGTCCCCCCAAAATTGGCTTGGTTACAAACTGCAGGTCGCAAATATTAAGATATTTTAATGAAATTTGGTGCGCTGACTCACATTATAGAAAATTTTGAAATAAGCCCCATTTTAACCCATTCGAATTTCGGATCCAAACAATACACCAGACTGGTGTAGGGTATTGTATAGTCGGCATGCCCGACTTTAACCTTTTTACTCGTTTTCCCTATTTTTAATACCTAGTAAAATATTTTTGGTGTAGTATTCAATTATAGGCAACTCCAAATAAAATAACGTCCTGGCAAATTCATTTTAATGGTTTTGATCGAATTCCAACCAATCTTTTTTCTGGGTGCACAGTGTTATTTTAGCAATGGGATCTGTTTTTTGTTACACCAAAAAATATTGGGCACACCTTTTAGTGAACCGGTACCGGTCGACTTTTTGGCTCGATGTAACGATGTTACAATGTCCGTCTGTTCATAAGTCTGTCTGCCTGTCCATGTATCCATGTACCCATGTGCGCACGCTACAGGTCGTAAATATTAAGATATTTTGATGAAATTACACCGACTTATATCGACCCAATGACGATTGGTTAAAATCGGTCTATACTTAGACCTATTGTCCATATAAAGGTCTCCCCAAAATTGACTTGTTCGCATGCTACATATCCCAAATACGAAAATATTTTAATGGAATTCGGTGCACTGATTTACATGGGCCCATGGCCAGCATTATTGTTTAAAACAGACGGTGCGGCTGGACTTTCGATAGTATTTACCTTTTCGGGGATTCATATTTGATTAGGACACCCGAATTTATAATTACCACCCAGTGTAGAACCGGTCATGACATATCATTATTTTTTGGACTCCCGAGTAAAAAAATTTATCTCGCGCAATATCTAATCATATCCAATTTTATATTATCTAAGATCTGCTGTAATATCTAGCTGATCCAATTAGATCTCAAAATTGGATGTATCCAATGATATCGTATTAGATCCCATTGTATATATGGGGATAAACTAAGATCAAGTTATATCTCAAAATTGGGAGGTCTAATGACATCTTTGGGGATAAACCTAGATCTAATTTGATCCGAAAAATGGCGGATCGAATTAGATCCAGCTATATATTTGTGGATAAACTAAGATCTAATTTGATCTCAAAAATGGCGGATCGAATTAGATCCAGCTATATATTTCTGGATAAACTTAAATCTAATTTTGTTCACTTGGCGAACAAAAGTACCATACAATGGTACCAAAGAGGCCAACACCAACCCTTCTCAACTAATGACATTTGCTTGTCAATAAGGAAAACCTGCAAACAAAAAAAAAAGAATATATTCAATCCATCGAACTAACAACGTCGTCTTTGATCGTGTCGCAGTGTTGAAACTAGTGAGAGTGCAAATACTTATCACAAAGTGTTTAAATTTGAAAAAGAAGAAAAAACCCTTAAATATAAAATTGAAACCTTAAATCTAACGTTAAAACTTAAAGCTAATGTTAAAACTTAAATATACAGTAAAAAGTTAAACCTAAATTTGTGAAAGTGTGAACATTGCTTAAAGTTAAAGAAAATAAAATAAAAATTGTAAACTAATGAACTTTCCTTAATTTTATAAATACTTACCCTCAAATTGAATTGTGCAAAACCCTAGTTTTAAAACTTAAACTAAAGTTAAATAAAATCCCGTATTTATAACGTTAAAAAGAAAAACCCTCCATCTTTTTATTTGGATGTACAATTTCCCGCCATATAGGACTTGTACATAGGAACGTAGACATTTTTAAACCCTCTTAACCCGTAAATATTCATGGTCCTTCAAGTGAAAGAGACAGTGATATTAAATAATACAGTCAGTGTTGCCAACTCTTGAAGGCAGGAAAGCACCGTGAGCATTTTGAAAAAGGGTAAAAAGGGTAAAAATTTACCAAAAATGGGGTAAAAAAGCACGATAATCATTTTTTGAAAAATTTAAATCAAGATTTTAAAAACACATTTCAGCTTTGTAAAATCGTGTAAAAAAGGTTCAAAAAATCACCAAAATGGGGTAAAAAAGCACCAAACTAATATTTCAAAATTTTGAAGTTTAAATATAACGAAGTTGTTATTTAAAATTGTACTACAAACATTGTGAAAAAATGTATTTTTTTGTATATTTCGTATTATTTTTTCAACTTTGACAGAAAATTTAATAAAAATTGAAAAAAGGAGAACAAATACCAAAAATATAAACTGTACAAAAAGCACTAAAAGCACTGCCAGAAATCTGAAAAAGCACTGTAAATACCCGCTTTTTATAAACGGGTATTTGTAAAAAATCGCCGGGTACGGGAAGGAAAAAAGCACCAAAAAATATCCGAAAAGCACTGAAATGGCAACACTGAATACAGTCGACCAAAAAACATATACCTTTTTATTTACGAAAAATAACATATACTTTTTATTTACGAAAAATAACAGTTCGGCAAATTAAAATTAAATAAATTGATTTAAGTTAAAAGAACTTAAAAGTTTTAGTTTGGAAAAAGTGAACAATTAAACAGTGAACAATTAAAAACAATTCTACAACAAAAGTGTTAAACACAAAACAAAATGTTAAAAACCCACCCCTAAAAATATTTTTGATTATAAGAAAATAAACAAGAACAACAAAACAAAGATATTGCAAAAGTGCGAAAGCAAAAGATATTTAAATAAAATCTTGAGTTTTTTTCAAACAATAAATAGATAATATCTAAATTTGGAAAAAATTCGAAAAAAAAACAGAGAAAATAACAAAAATACCCAAAACCTTAAATAGGTATATACATATGTACATACAAACCAAATAAGGTACAGTGACAATAGAAAAGTTTCTAACACTTAAAAAAAAAAAAATATTAACTTTTGTGAAAAATTTGTAAAAAATATAAAAGAAAAAAAACGAAAATTAAAAAACGTTACATATGAACCAACAGGGCAAGTGACAGTGCCATAAAAACAAAATTTTTTTTTCTTTGAACCCAAAAGTTTTATAAAAGAAAAAGAAAAAAAATAATTAATTAAATTAAATGGAATAGGAATTAAAATTAATTTTACCCATTAGAATATAATTTATTTTGAAAGTTTTTTGCCTAAACTTGGTTCAAAAAATTATAAGAATATTTAAGTATTAAAGTTAAAACCGTACACCCAATTACCCGCAATACTGTAACACCCAAAAAATTTTTAGAGAATAAATATACATACGTTGTCACCTTAAATTGCAAATCCAAAGAGAAAAAACAAAATCCTAATAACAAGTGTTTAACATATACGTCACGAACTACAATATCAACAACAACAACCATAGTTAGTTAAGCGGGAACAACAGCACAAAGCAGAACAAACAAGTAAAAACACACATACCCACATACACAAGTAACTAACATTGGTACCTTATAACCCAGCATAGTCGTACATTATTTATTTTAAAACCTGTACACAACCCCACACCCACCCCTTTTAATAGTATTTGTTGGGTTTTTATTATTTTGTCTGAGAAACTGATACTGACGTTTACCATTGTGTAGCGCATATCATTTTCAGTGTTTAAATACCCAATTGGAAAATTTTGCGACTACTGACAATTGTTGAATTTGAAAACTTCGATAGTAAAAACTTGTTATTTATCAGTTTTTAACCGTAAACCCGTGCAATTAATTGCATTTACTTTGCATTTATTTGCATTTACCCACAAACCCGTGCATTTATTTGCTTTAACCCTCATTTAACCCTTTTTGTACCGAAAACCCACATTTAACCCGCTTTTTACCCCAACTCAGCACTTTAACCCTGTACCGCAATACCGCCATAACATTGCGTAAACTGCAGTTTTACCCGGAATTTTTGTTAAATTTATTGCCGTTTACCCTGGAATATAAAATGCCACAATTAAAGGCTTGGGCTAACGGTATGCTTCACTATATAAATAAGGAGTTACCATATTTTGATGAGTATTCTAAGGAGAGTCCACGTTCAGCCGCGGCTATAAGAGTTCATATTCGTGAACTTAATAAAGTATGGGACAAGATATCTACCCGATTTGACTGCATATGTGAATCTACGCTCCTGGAGGTCCCAGAAGAAGCTGGAACCATAAATATTGATGAACTCATTCGGGAATATTTCAGAGCCAAGAGCTTTTATTTGCGCAGGAGAATACAGTTAGAGGAATCTCTGCTCACCCCACCCACTCATGCACACATTCAACCACCCACCCTTTTACCCTCAGATGTTTCCGGTAATGATATTTGTGATTCATGGTACCCAACAGCTGAAATTAAACCGACATCAGATTTTGCATGTAAGTCTGATGAACTGGAGCGCATATCAAATCTGCAAAGAGAACCCAATGATGCCGAGGTTCACAGGTCCAATACCCTTACACAAACCTCACCCAGCCCACATTTAAAGTTTGAGGTAATCCAAGATTTGGATAATATACGGAATTTGGAATCCGATGCTCAGAATGAAAATCTGGATAAAGTTTTTTGTCAAGATACCCAGTTGGCTGGAATCTTGAATGTTCCGTGTGAAGATAAACACAAAACTGGAACTTATGTTTCAGTTTCACCCGTGAACCCTAACCCTAACCCACCCTCCGTACCAGATACCCACCCTAGAAGTTCTCAAATTATGAGAAATGATAAGTACGTTGAGAATATTTCGGCTGGCTCGCATACCCTCAGCGATGCTAAAAGTACCGATATATCTAAAGATCATTCAACAATAAATGATTTATTTACCCATCCAGAGTTACATATGAATAAGACTCTTGGAATTTGCAAAAATGCAAAAGAAGAAATTATTTTCTTCAAACTACCCAAATTTCACCTGCATATTCTATTAATCCTAGTGTTTTGGACAGTATTCTCTCGAATTCTGTCGAGGCGGGGATGCTCTGCCGCTATTATCTCTACCAACACAATTCAGTTACACAGACAACAGCGGCAAAAACGCCATGAAGATCGTGGTGGATTTAAATTTGGTACTTATGTAATATCCAGCACATTAAGTGGTGTGCATTTATGGAAATTGAAGGATACAAATGTGAAGTCTTCTCGGAAAAAAAGGAACAAAGGCAGCCGAACAGCAAAGACGTCTTTCGAATATATCATAAGTCACCAAAGTGTCAACCTAAAATATTTACCTCTTATTACCCAAGGTCAAATTAATATTGGTACTCTACCCAAAGTTATCTAATATTTTAGAAACTTTAGTACATTAACCCATATTTACACACCCACAGAATACTATAGTCAAAGTTTATTTTGAATTGACTCACAACGAAAGATTGTGGTCATACCCACCCATAAGTCTATTTATTAGATTCAAGTATTAGTTTAAAATACTTACACCCAAGCGTGTGAACAAACACAAAATCACCCGAAATCAAGTATTTGTTTGAAATACTTACCCCCACCCGTGTCTACAGACACAACACAATCACCCAAATTATGATAACCGACACATCTTAAATTCGTTAAGAATATATATTTATAGATCACACAGGAAAGTAATTAATAATCACCACTGAGGTAGGATGTAACCCTGAAGAATCCATGAATGAAGAACTCTGGACGGACATTTCCTTGAAGGAACCTCGCATCCTCCTGATTAGAGATACTTTTCTCCATGATCTCACTCTTGTACCCTACCTAAGTATATTTGAAAAATACTAACCCATTTAATCAAATAATACTGTACAAATTAATCCAGACGTTAATATCCAATTTTCGTTTGTTTTCTTTCCCTTCTCTTTCCCTCTTTTTAGATGTTGACACATCAAGGCGGGGAGAATGTTCACTTGGCGAACAAAAGTACCACACAATGGTTCCAAAGAGGCCAACACCAACCCTTCTCAACTAATGACATTTGCTTGTCAATAAGGAAAACCTGCAAACAAATCAAAAGATCAAAATATTCAATCCATCGAACTAACAACGTCGTCTTTGATCGTGTCGCAGTGTTGAAACTAGTGAGAGTGCAAATACTTATCACAAAGTGTTTAAATTTGAAAAAGAAGAAAAAACCCTTAAATATAAAATTGAAACCTTAAATCTAACGTTAAAACTTAAAGCTAATGTTAAAACTTAAATATACAGTAAAAAGTTAAACCTAAATTTGTGAAAGTGTGAACATTGCTTAAAGTTAAAGAAAATTCCCTTAAAATAAAAGTTGTAAACTAATGAACTTATCTTAATTTTATAAATACTTACCCTCAAATTGAATTGTGCAAAACCCTAGTTTTAAAACTTAAACTAAAGTTAAATAAAATCCCGTATTTATAACGTTAAAAAAAGAAAAACCCTCCATCTTTTTATTTGGATGTACAATTTCCCGCCATATAGGACTTGTACATATGTAGGAACGTAGACATTTTTAAACTCCCTTAACCCGTAATTATTCAAATTTGATCTCAATTTTGGCAGATCGAATTAGATCCAGCAATATATTTAGGGATAAACTTAGATCTAAATTGATCCGAAAAATGACAGATGGAATTAGATCCAGCAATATATTTGTGGATAAACTTAGATCTAATTTGATCCGAAAAATGGCAGATCGAATTAGATCCAGCAATATATTTGGGGATTAAGTAAGATCTAAATTTATCCAAAAAATGACAGATAAAATTAGTTACAGTAATATAAGATCTTAACTTTTCCGATAAATTGCAGATAGAATTAAATCCAGTGATATATTTGGGGATTTGGTAGGATCTTAATTTATCCCATAAATTGCAGATCGAATTAGATCCAGCAATTTATTTCGGTATTATATTAAATTATACCCTTTGGGTACTACTTATATGTACATAAGTATGTAAATTAAATTCTTATTATTAGAATTTTTTAAAAAAATTATTTTGTTGTGTGTCCGTTAGAACAACACAACGTTTTTTATTGGTTTATGGTAAAAATACAAGAGATCTTTTTAATTTTAATTTTAACTTAAATTACCCTAACAGTCAGCCGATCACGCCACCTCTTCATGTTGTTTGTGTATTCGCCGGTCAGCAATTTCAATGGGAACAACTTTGTAATTGTAGACACAATCGTCAGCTTAATGTTGGCTTGTGTATTGGCCAGACGCATAGTCAGCAATATCAATGGGAACAAAGCTACGTTGCTGTTGGAATGTGTTGTAATTGTAGACGCAACGTTAGCTTTGTTAACGTGTGAATTGTTTTTATATTTTTGGAGTTTTAAATGTTTTCTGTGTTAACTCCTCCCCTTCTAAGATCATACGTCCTCGTATGATAATTTTTCAAAAAAATGGTAAGTTGTGAATTTTACTTTTTCCTAAACCTCCTGTTGGCGATGATAAATGTTCTATCTGGTTCAGGCAAACATTAATGTCCTCTGTTGTCTTTACCTCTTCTTGAGGAGTTTGTGTTTTCTTGTCGGTTTCAGAAACTTTATGTTCCTTGATTGCATTATTACGATTTCGCCTTATGATCGAGATAATAATGATCAGTATTAACACGGCTAATATTAGCGCAATATTAATGGACAAATTAACTTTGTTTTCAATTTGTAGCTGTTGTATAAAGTGGGAATTGTTAACATTTAAAGCTTCCATCCTTTCCAAGGTTATAACTTGTTCTTGAAAATTCACATTAACCGGCTGGAACAATGCAGGTAATGGCTTAGTAAAGGTAACTTGGGTTGTTGAATATGTTTGGTTACCTATCCGTATTGTAGAATTTAGATGATGAATCAAAAAGGTTCCGTTTAGCACAGTTGTTGAATTATCGATTGATATATTTCCTGCGAACTGGTTCAGTAGTATCATACTTTCGTCAATTTTTTCGACAAGAGGCACATGTTCGTCGTTAGTTGTTACGCACCGTGATGGCTTACTCTTCAGCAAATTAGGGATGCACTCAGATTCACTTAGATCTATGGTATTTTCTTTTTCGCAAATACTTAGCTTATTGTAATTTTTACATTCATTTTTAATTCCATATATTTTACCATAACATTTTAAGATATTTTTGAAATTTGTCTTAATCACTACGTTCTTACTTTTTACAGGTCTAATTAAAAGGTTTTCGCAATTCTGTTTATTCGTTATTGGGATATTTACAATATAAATTATTTCTCTATCATTTGAAGCTACTTTAATTTTGGAAAAATTTAACAATTCATCTATGTTCCCGAATGGAATATTATCATTATTAAAAATATTTCTTAGAATTTCAATTTCAGAATTTGAAAAAATAAAAGAATTTACAATATTTGATTTCGCCCAATGAATTGCGTACTCAATGTTAGATAGTTCTTCCTTAACAATCTCTAACTTATATTTAAAATCTATTAAAGGCTTTTCTTGAATTTTACTCTCTAACAATTTTGAAATATTATTCGTCATGATTGATAATTTGTTCACTTTATCCAGTGCCATTTGATTAATTATAACTTGGTTATTATTATTTTGCAAAACATTATTAATTTTGTTCTCTATAATTTCAAAATCAGAATGATCGGGATTACCGGCCAACCACTTCCACGCACTTCCAATAAAGTCAAGTGATCGCCTTGTCCTTGTCCTGGATCGAAGTCTGGTTAGACTGGATTTCATTTGGGATATGGTGTACGATAGGTAGGGTAGAATCGAGTTGTCAGTGTCGTTATACCTGTGAATTCCATCCTCAAGTTTCTGCACCAATTCCTCATATTGTCCCAAGTCAATCGTGTGAATCAATCTAAAGACACCTGTTTGAATTTTCACCGGGCCGGTGTTTACAACGACCAATCTCGAATTGGAATAATCCATTATCTGAAACTCACCCATAACAGACGTGAAGGTTAGAAGTATCCTGAAAAAAAAATTAGTAGTGTTTAAGCTCAGTTCGTTCTCAGGGGTACAGTAGTCCGAAGAAAAAGAGGAGAATTTCTAATTCCTAATGTGACTCTTATGGATCACACGGCCACTATTCGTGACAATTGTTGTATCCCTGTTTTCCTTCACTATTTCGCCCTTAAAGCGATTACTCAATTTCGTGCCCAATCTTTTGTTGTTCCTCACATATACCAGTTGACCAGGCACATAATTCTTACTAGGTAATTTTTTCCTGTTATGGTAAGCAAGATCCTTTTCTTGTTTCCGTTTCAGTCTTTCGATGTTTGACAGTCTTGTTTTCTCATAATCCTGTGGGGAAAATTCGACCGTGCGTCCAAAATAAAGATCTACAGGCCTTTTCCTAGTAGTAGAATGAATTGTGTGATTATACTCATTTACTGATCTTTCCAGCAATTCGTCAAAATCCCTCGATGTTCCATCTTCCTTTAGACACCTCATTAATTCCGCTAGTGTGGAGTGAAATCGTTCTATCTGCCCGTTTGATTCGCTCCTATAAGAAGGTGTAGTAAAAACATTAATTTTTAAGTCGTCCTTCATCATAAACATGATCGATGCAGAGTTTAATGAAGGTTCATTGTCCATGACGACGTTCTTTGGCACTCCATAAAAAAACAGGAGTTCTCTTAGAGGCCTCCTAATATTTTCGGTAGATCTGCTCTGTAGTTTTCTGACTTGTACATATTTAGAGAATTTATCAATTGACGTTAATATTAATTTCCTGTCCGTGGAAAATATGTCGATATGAATGGTGTGGCCTGGATATGTTGGAATTGGAGTCTCTTTAAGTACCGGAGCATTTGGGTGTCGTTCATATTTGTTTTTCTTACATGTGGAGCATAATTTTATGATTCTCCTAACTTTTCCATTCATTCCTGGGAAGTAATACTTTTCTAGAATCTGCAATTTGTTTTCTTTCTCATTGCGATGAGCTCTATTGTGTTCCTCGATTATTATGTTTTCCTGGTCGCTTTCCGATGTTATGTCCTCAACCACTATTTGTGTAAATCTGCATTTATAATTTGAAAAATTACCCTGGTATACTGTTTGAATCTTTCCCATTATGGGCTCGGGAGCTTTAATTCCATTTATCACAGATGGATTAAGATACCTTTTGAGAATATCTATAAGTTTCTGTTCATCGTAACTGGTTTCCACAATTAAATGTCTGTGAAATCCTGGGAAAATAATCCTGAATTGATATGAAGGCATATTATCAATACTAATAAATAATTGATTCTTAAATACATTTATAGGGGTCTCCACACTGTGTATTAAGCCCTGCGAAGAACTTTCTGCACTGTGTTGAGTCATAGTCGATGAATCCAAATTGTCTTGAAGAACATTTAATCCTGACTGATTCCTAGACAAAGCGTCGGCCACTACGTTCGTCTTACCGGGTTTATACTTCAATTCGTAATTATACTCCTCAAGTATGCACTTCCATCTTTTCATCTTTGTGTTGTTATTACGGCTGCTAAGGGCATAAGTAAGTGGTTGATGGTCAGTATAAATAGTTACCTTTCTAGAACCGTAGAGATAGTTTCTCAACGAATTTAACGCCCAAATTATTGCAAGCATCTCTTTTTCATTTGCTGCATAATTTTCTTCTGTTCCGGTAAGCGTTCTCGAGATGAAAGATATTGGCCTGTCGTCTTGGCTCAATACAGCTCCTAACGCAACATTAGATGCGTCAGTGGTTAGCTGGAATTCTTTCTCAAAATCGGGATAAGACAGTATTACTTCCTGTGATACTAACGCGTTTTTCAGCTCATCAAAAGATTGCTTGGCTTCTTCGTCGAGTATTATCATTCTCCTACTCGATTCTGTTTTAGATATCATGCCCCCATCTCCCCGTAAGAGTTTGGTCAATGGTTTGGCGATATCCGCATAACCTTTAATAAACCTCCTATAGTATCCTGAAAGGCCAAGAAAGGATCGGAGTTCCTTTACGTTCCTTGGATAAGGGAATTCTACAATTGCATCCACTTTTTTCGGGTTCGCTTTAATTCCGTCACGAGAAACAATAAATCCGAGAAATTCAACCTCCTCCTTGAAAAATTCGCACTTATCTAATTGTACCTTCATGTTTGCATTATTCAATGTTTTAAAGATGGCATCTAGATATCTAAAATGAGATTCCTCATCTTTACTGAAAATTATGATGTCATCAATATAGACATAACACATCTTCCCGATGTGTTCTCTAAGAATATCATCAAGTGCGCGTTGGAATATAGAAGGGGCATTTTTTAACCCAAAAGGTAATCGCAAAAATTCGTACTTCCCATTATTAACTGAGAAAGCTGTTTTCTCAACATCTTCCTTTTTTAGGGGTATTTGATGGAACCCACTCTTTAAGTCAATAACCGTGAAGTATTTGTTTCCCCCCAGATGCGAAAGCTCGTCATTTATATCAGGTATAGGGTACTTATCCGGAATCGTTATAGTGTTAAGTTTCCTGAAATCTACAACAACCCTATACTTTTCCTTTCCTGATGCATCCTGTTTTTTGGGTACTACCCAAATTGGCGAGTTATATGGAGAACGTGATGGCCTTATAATTCCATCCTTTAGCAATTTGCCGATTTCCTCCTCAACTACTCCTTTCAATGCCATAGGGTAAGGGTAATTCCTAGAATAGGTTGGGGTATTAGTTGAAGTACGAATGTCCCCTATTACTTTCGTTGTGTAAGTAAGTCTTTCATCTGGATCTGCAAATAAACTCTTATGATGGTCTACAATCTTTTCCAAACCTTTCCTATGATTCTCCGACAGATGGTCTGTCCTGATCTCGATGTTGTTAACATCCTGAGAAACGCATTGGTATAAAAGAATCTTTCTTCCTCCCTTGATTGTAAAGTAATTCTCCGAGGTATAGATGACAGCCGATAATTCCTTAAGACTATCGTGACCCAGTATTCCATCGAAGGACTTAAGCTCCGGTAGAATGAAAAATTTGATGGGGATGTCATTGATACCAAACATATTTAAAAAGGTGTGATGAGTTATTTCCAGGTTCCCTGCGACTGATTTTGCGCTGAATTTTTTTATGTTAGGTATGTGATTCGTAGTTAAATTAGATTTTATATAATTCTTATTGCTGCCCGTATCTAAAAGAAATCTTAATATTTGTCCGTTCCTCGTTTTTAGTTTAAAGTATGGTAACGAGGAACAATTTAATCTAAAAAATTGGCTTCATATTGAATCTCCTCAAGTGGATTCTCTTCATTTTCGAGTGCAGCTACTTCTTTGGGAATATGTTGGAAGTATTCCTGAACATCATCAGGTTCTTCGTTTTCCGGCCGCTGATCTACCTCGCTTCCCTCTGGTGGATATCCGTAATCAAATAGTTCCTCTGGCATATAGTTAGTATTTATATGAAAGTTCCTCTGCAACTTGTTAACTGGACCTTGGAAAGATGCCGTTGTTTGTCTTTTAAAAGGCATGTTATCCTGCGGTCTATTGGTATAATTGACTTGTCGTGTTTGAATCGATTGGTCTATTTCCATTGGCTCTACTCTAGTTTGTCCTTGAATATTAGGGGTTCGGTTCCAGTATTGTGTCTGAGTCTGTTGATTCGGAGGCCTACCCTGCTCAAACTGGGGTCTCGGTCCCAAATTTTGATAGACAGTAGGACTCGCGTTCTGGTAATGATAATTCGGTTTGAAATTTGGATTATTATTATAACGAGGCGGTAGTGGTGGTCTGTTAGACATCACTCCACCGGCATGAGCAAGTTCAGGATAAAATTTCCCATTCCCCAGAGGTGACCTTGTTGTGCCAATTCCATCCCTATACCCATTTGCCCTGGGTATTCGGCCATTAGCATAATTCGCTCTGAATGTCATATTGTCTAGCTTAAGACAAATGTGTAATGCCTGGGGCAAGGAGTTCGGTTCACGGATACTTAATAATCTCGGGAGATCTCCGTTGAGACCTCTAATGAAGGTATCTAATGCCTTCTCACGGTAAGTATTCGTCATTGTGTGGAGGCTGCTTTCCCCCAAATCTAAACAAGAAACCTTATCAAGGATTAGCGACAGGTGTTGGTACACGGTTTGGTAGAACTCCGTTATCGTCCTATTTCTCTGACACAGACTAGTCATCTGGTACTCCAACGTGCCTATGTCACGTTTGTCAGAGTAGTGCATCATGAGGCACTTCTTAATTCTGGGCCAATCCAGAGGAGTCCCGTATGACTCTAAGGCTGCGTCTGCTTCCCCAGTAACTTTTGTGCGAATAGTATGCAAGATTGCATAGTATCGCCCAGTCCCCTTCACAGATTCGTATAGTCCTAAGACTCTATCAACGGATTTCCTCCAAGAATTGAATTCCCCTTGTTTGCCGGAGAATTCTCTTAGAGATTTTACTATATCAGGAACCTTATCCAGTTCCTCTAATCTAGTTGTATTCAAAACTATAGGATGGTCCGCCCCCTCTTCCGATAAAAGATCGGTGGGTGGCCTAAGGGCCTCCTTTATCATTGAAGCGATTTGCTCCCTCTGAATCGTGGTCAAGCCCCCTGTAGCGGCTGTTCCACCACCCGGTTGTGTCACTGTGAGACTTCTGCCCAACCTTTCGGTTAACTGTTCTATGGTTTCATCTGGCATGGTAACTGATAGGGACGGATCTCGCTCTTAAGGGTTGTTCTACAAGATTCTGAATACCAGAGAACTTATGATTGAATAGTCAATCTAACAATAACCAAGCTTTTGAAAAATGAAAACTCAAGAAAAACCGATAGGCAATCTAACAACAATTAAACTTTTGAAAAATGAGAACTCAAGGAAAATCGATAGTCAATCTGACAATAGCCAAACTTTTGAAAAATGAAAACTCAAGAAAAACCGATAAAATTTCAGGCAATTTCTTATGATTAATAAGTCAAAAAATAAAATTTCGAGTTTAGAAAAAATATTATAATTTAAATTAAAAATAAGGATTCTTACGCTAAAAATGTTGTCAGCATCCTTGTGGGTTTTGACAGCTGGTGTTGATACAGATGTTGTGTTGAGTGTTGCATACAGATGTTGAATTGAATGTTGATGTTGGGAGCTGATGTTGGAATTGTCTTATTTCACTGCTCCTTTTAGAAATTTTCACTTTACTTTGGTTTCTTTCACACTTAAATGTTCAAAAATTTGAAATTCTTCTTAATGATTTTAGTTTGCCTCAATGTTCCTTTGAAGGGTTTACACTATTTTGTTCTTTCGTCTTAATTTATAAAAAAAAATTTTATGAAAAATTTATTTTTTATTTTTCTTTTTTGTGTTTAATAAAAAATTTTTTATTAATGATTTTAATTTGCTTCAATGTTCTTTTGAAGTGTTTACACTATTTTGTTCTTTCGTTTTAATTTATTTTTTAAAAAAAAAAATTTTATGAAAATTTTGTTTTTTTATGTTTAATTTAACTTTTTTATTACTATATTCTTTTATTTATTATTTTTACACGTATCTTTCCTTTATATATAAAATTTTGTTTTTTTCGTTTTTCACGTTCACGATTTTACTTTATTTTTTTTTTTTTTTAAGTTCACTTAGTTTAGGATTCCGAGTTATCGGGCTTAACGGGCGTTTGCGTACGCAAAACCGGTTTGTCCTTTTCTTTTTTAAGGACTACTGCGGGACCACGTCAAGGCTAGACTTGATTTCTACTTTTTTTATACCGGGGGACCTTTTCCGAAGGGTCCCTGCTCGGGCGCCAATTAAATTCTTATTATTAGAATTTTTTAAAAAAATTATTTTGTTGTGTGTCCGTTAGAACAACACAACGTTCTTTATTGGTTTATGGTAAAAATACAAGAGATCTTTTTAATTTTAATTTTAACTTAAATTACCCTAACAGTCAGCCGATCACGCCACCTCTTCATGTTGTTTGTGTATTCGCCGGTCAGCAATTTCAATGGGAACAACTTTGTAATTGTAGACACAATCGTCAGCTTAATGTTGGCTTGTGTATTGGCCAGACGCATAGTCAGCAATATCAATGGGAACAAAGATACGTTGCTGTTGGAATGTGTTGTAATTGTAGACGCAACGTCAGCTTTGTTAACGTGTGAATTGTTTTTATATTTTTGGAGTTTTAAATGTTTTCTGTGTTAACTTGTATATATAAAAATATAGAAAGTCTGAAAAATCAATTTTTGTATTTTTAATACAAAAACTAAAATAATTGTTGAAAATAAGCATACCACGGCTAAAATCTCATTCAAATATTTATTTTGTTTTGAGTTTAAAGTTCGTCGTTTTTACAAATGTATTGACAAGGAACACACAAACATACACATAAATAGCACCCAAAGGCTACTTTTATGTAATTGTTGCTTTCAAAAAGGAGTTGATTTATAGCTGGTTTTACTAAATCAGACAGTTCATATACGAAAGTACAAAATTCTCGTCCCGTTGATTTTTTTTATCTTATGTAATGTCTCGGTTGGTTTAGTAAAGCTATCATTTTTTTATTGCGGACAACTGATGAGTTAGTGTGATGGCTACGAAACAATTGTATTGTCTATCAGCAAAATGATCAACCTTTTTTGAAACAACAAATAAAATCTAATATGACAATATCATATTAGAATTTGGACTTGAGGTAGAAGAATATTCTAACTAAATATATGATTATAATTTTATTTTCTATAAATGTTTTTATAAAATTATATTTTTTTTTTTATTAAATTAAATTTTTTTAAAATAATAATTTTAATTAGATCTTTTTAACTCTCTACACCATTTCCAATTGTATCAAATGTTTTTAAGATTTATCAATTGTAAGTATTTCAGAAATAATCAATTGAATCAGTTTTATCAATTGTATTTCAGACCATTTATTATTATCAATTAATTTTCAGATTTATGAAATGTATTTCAGAACTAGTCAATTGAGTTTCAGTTTTATCAATTGTATTTCAGAAATTATTAATTGTATTTCCGAAATTCACAACAGTGTTTCAGAAATTATCAATTGTAATTCAGAAATTATGAAATGTATTTCAGAAATTTTCCTCTATTAATTATGAAATACAATCAACAAGTTCTGAAATAGATTTGATTATTTCTGAAATACAATTAATAATTTCTGTAATACATTTGATAATTTCTGAAATAGATTTAAAATTTCTGAAATACACTTAATAGCTTCTGAAATACAGTTAATATTGTAGTTGCTGATGCGTTACCATATATGACCATATATTGTTTAAATGGCACGATATATGACAATATATTGTTTAAATGGCACCATATATTGTATATGTTCCCTATTAAAAAAAATAATATGGAGCTTTATATGGTAATATATAACTTGGAGTGATCCATGTACCATTTGATCCGGAATATGGCCCGATAAAATTGTATCAGTTGTTTCACAGTTTTTATCTAATTGTATCAGTTTAGATCTGACCTGATTAAATTATGTGTTAATCAGATGAAATTGTATCTGATTTTTGACCTGATACAATTTTATTGGTTTATATCACATATTATCAGTTTAGGTGCAAATAGATACATACACTCGCAATATATTTTCCATAACCGATTGAGGTTTATTTAAAAAGTAATAGGTAAAGTTTGTTTTCAATTGAAGAATCAATTAAAATACATTGAAACATATTGTTTAACTTTTTTTGTCAACCAATAAAAAACAAACCAGAAAAAAATATTTATCGTCTGTAGGAGTTGTTATTTTCAGTCAAATATTCTATTTTTAGATTTCTATTTTTATAAAAAATTATTTAAATAATTTCGTTGTTTTCTGTTTTAAAACAAAAAATTCAAATATTTTCGGTTTTATTTTTTGTTAAAAAAGTTTGTTTATATACAAAATTATTTCAATTCAAATTACAAGAAATTCTTTACTCATACACACAAACATAGCCAATAAAAATATGAACGTGTCTGTTGTGTATGGTGTAGTGTTTTGAAAATCGAAACAAAAAAAAAAACTTTCAAATATGAAAAAACAAACCACAAAATCGTTTTTTTTACGTTTTGTCAGTTAAAAAATTGATGATTGTTTTAATAGACTTTTCAATTATTTTTATTTCTTTTCTGGATTGTTTAAACAATGTTTGAAAATAAATAGCAAAATGGTTTGAATATAATGAAAAATCAGTAGTCCTTTTTTTAATAGTGTTTTCAATTAATTTAATATGTATTTTAGGTTGTTTTTATAGATAAAATATTGTGAGTGTATATTTGTATACAAAATCATATAGTTATATCCCAAATTTGACCTCATATAATTGTATCACTTTAAAACTTTGATACAACTGTATAAGGTAAATGTCGGATACAATTATATTTTATTTATATAAAATTGAACCATTTACGGACAAACCTGACACCATTACATATAAACCGATAAAATTGTATCAGGGCAAAAATAGGATACAATTTCATTTGATTAACACTGATACAATTAGATACAAATTGATAAAAATATATCGGGCTATTCTTCGGATGAAACTGTATATTTATACAGATATAACTTAATCACATATATGACTATATGTAACTATTTTTACTCGGGTTGTTTAAATGATACGATATATCAAAGTATGTGGTACTATATATAGTAGCATATATTATCATATCTGGAACTGTATTGAAAACGTTGTTCATGAGGTCCCATATATGAGCATATATTGTTGAAATAGCACCATATATGGTAATATATGGTTTAAATGGAACCATATATGGTAATATGTTGCTTAAATAACACCATACATAAATATATATGGCACTATACATATTTTCTTATATTATCATATCTGGAACTGTATTAAAAATTTTGATCATGATGTACCATATATGAACATACATTGTTTAAATGGCACTACATATGCTAATATATTGCTTAAATAACACCATATATAAATATATATGGCACTATATATAGTAGCATATATTACCATATCTGCAACTGTATTAAAAATTTTGTTCATGAGGTACCATATATGACCATATATTGTTTAAATGGCACCATATATGATAATATCTAGTTTAACTGGCACCATATATAGTTATATATTGTTTAAATGATACCATATATAATTATATATTGCTAAAATGCCACCAGATATAGCTCTATATACAACTATATATGCAATAAGATCAGCCATGCTATGCCAGTTGCCAGTCAATAGCTCTGCCATCTGAACTATGTTGACTAGTTGACCGGATCTCATAGAGAGGGAAAAAATGTCCGAATCTTGTACCCTTTCCATATATTGGAGTATGTTAACCCGTGCCGCTCAGGGCTCAAAGTTTGAGAAACGAAAAATCACTTTTTTGGCTTTTTTTGAAAATACAGGCTTTTAAATAACTGTATTTTTGGAAAATGTAAATAGAATCATTATCTAAACTGAATTGCCTTTCTGGTAATGTATAAAAATCCAAAATCGGTTGGAAAATATTTCGGTAATTGCAATTTCCTCAGACCATTGTATGGTTAAAATGAGACAAATTATGAAAATCGAAAAAAATAAAATATTTCTTTCAAGAATTTACAAGGTTATACTCTAGTTTCATTTTTAAGATCCACAAATATTCAGATAAAATTTTTTGTCTCTCTTGGGTTATGATAACCTAGTCCCAGGTATGGCCAAAGATGGGATTTGTTTTTTTATAAATTTGCAAAACTTTATTTTTGAGTTTTTTAAAATTTTGTTCAAAAAAATATAGAAAAAAGTGGTCAACGCATAGGGGTTTATTAAATACACCTTAGAGAATAATTGTGCTGAAAATTACATAAATCTCTCTTTTAACTTAACTGTGACGGAGTTTTAAATTTGAAAATTTTAGAGAAAAGTGTGATTTTGGTCAATAATTAAGATGATAGTATTAATTTTTGTGTTTTTAGCTAGCTGGAACAAAATCACTTCCGATTTTATTTAGTCCTGGTACAGGAGATTGTTTTCCGAAAATTCTGTAAAACTCCGACAACGTTAACCCTTTCTTTACCAAGGTCAAAAGTGAAATTTTTGAAATTTTTCGATTTTTCCTGGAAGTATACCAAAACAATGTGTTCTTTCTTGCGGAATTTGGTGAAAGTTGTCCAAATAACTCCGTTAACACCAAATTTTATACATAGTAATAAAAAATTAGAAATTAACCCTTATAGGCACATGGGGTCAAAATGACCCCAAATTTTTGAAATGTAATCTGTTTGATCACTTCTGAGAGCAAAAAATAATAACAGAAAGCTGAATAGGAAAGAAAAACTATGAATTAGCCACACTATGAGCAAGGCCTTACGTGGGTTAGATGGCTAAGCTGTCGAACTCCAGTATACTTACGTTTGTAATGTGGGAATGCATGGGTTCGATTCCTACAGCCGGCAGGTTGTTGAAAAAATGATCATTTAGAGACAATCTGACAATAAAATATAAACAATAATACAATTTAATGGCAAATCACTGATGACGCCTGTCCAAAAGAAAACGGCAAAAACTAGATCTAGTCTGATTTGCAGATTAATAATGTGTTTATAGCTTTGAAAAAATGTTTATTCTTCTTCTTAACCTCAAACCTACATAATTAAAAAATTAATAAAAAAATGAATGTTAATTACAATATTAATTGCATTTGGTCTATATGACGCGTTTGAAAAAACAACACTTTATTAAGTAAAAAAGTGACATGAAAATCGATATAAAAACCTTTAACTAAACATTTTCTATAAAAAAAATCAAAATTAACCTGTTTGAGAGCATGGTGTCAAAATGACCCATTTTTTATGGTAAATAACGATGGTTTGCTTAAAAATGTATTTAGAAACCATAAAAAAATCGAAATTAACTCCTTTCTTCACATTTTTTAAACAACAATTTATGGTTTCTACATAATTTTTTCAGCCAACCATCGTTATTTAATATAAAAGATGGGTCAGTTTGACACCATGTTCACAAACAGGTTAATTTATATTTTTTTTTAGAAAATGCTTAATTAAAAGTTTTTATATCAATTTTCATGCTAAATGGCACTTTTTAAATTTTAAAAATTTGGGGTCATTTTGACCCCATGTGCCTATAAGGGTTAATTTCTAATGTTTTATTACTACCCGAGTAAAAAAATTATATATAATCATATGTGGCATATATTACAATATATAATTAGACATGTCGTTATGTATATCCATATATAATTTCATCTAATTACATATTTATAATATTAGATATGGTATATATGATTATATATTACATAGCAGGGCTGATCTTATTGCATATATAGTTGTATATAGAGCCCCAGCAAAAAAAAAGTGGTATTCATTCTTTGGTTATAACTGCTTTCATTGCTTCCTTAGTTTCAGTTAGTATGCTTTAAGTGCTTTTTGGAAGTTATTCAAAGGAACTTCCGAAAGTATTCATGCGTTCATGTTCCAAATGTAGTGATTTGGATATAAACCTATGATAATCTTAAAAAATCACCCTTTTAATTGCTTCTGAAGCATAAGTTTTTTTATTTCTATAGTTTTTCAAACCATAGCACAAAATATTTTCTAATCATTCAAATCAAAAATTTTTATAGAAAACTGTTTTAATGAACTTTTATTTTTTATAAAATCTTTTTTTAATGCTTTTGTGAAAACTTTTATGCGAGATCCACTTATACAGTTTAAAATTTTTTCAGTTTGACAAGTTTCTTTGAAATTTCATTTTGTTTCAAATAATTCTCAAAACCTTTTGACAATTTATATTTAGTTTACATATCTCTTGCAACTGTAATTCAGAAAATATCAATTGAAATTAATTTTTTTTTTAATTAAAAAAATTAGAATGATATTCTCAGAATTTGCATTAGAAATTTCGAAGTTCAGAAAAACAGCACTTGTAATTCGGGAAATATCAATGGATTTTCAGAATACATCAATTGTAATTCAGAAATCATCAGTTAAAATTCAGAGAATATAAAAAATAAAATTCAAAAAATATAAAATCTACTACAATTCATAATTCCTGAATTTGAAATGATAATTTTTTTTTACTTTTTTAAAATTCAAAACGAAAACATTTTTCTTCTTATTAATAAATCTCAAAGTGAATATTTTTTAAGTTTATCTTCATTTCATATTCGTAAAAGCAATGTATGTGTGAAATTCATCAACCGAGCTTATGTATTGAAGTACATTTGTTTGTTTATAATTTAACAATTTACTTCTTGAAAACCTTATAATTTATTTTATTATCTTTTGAAGTGTAATATCTTTTTTAACTATTTAATTTTT
Organism: Leucophora obtusa; assembly: GCA_949987735.1. Taxonomy (NCBI): domain Eukaryota; kingdom Metazoa; phylum Arthropoda; class Insecta; order Diptera; family Anthomyiidae; genus Leucophora; species Leucophora obtusa. The sequence goes on along the minus strand of OX465295.1, from coordinate 125,044,369 downwards.
AAATAAAAAACTAAAAATAACGAAAATAATTTTTTATTAAATCTGTGAGGGGCAAAAATCGGTATCTTACTACAATGGAGTAACGTTTTTTATCATCAATGTGAAAGTGTTTCTTTACACTAATGTAGAAGCATTTATTTGTACTAATAAAAAAGTACTTATACATCATTGCATAAAATTCACTTTTTAAAAAATTATTTTAATGCATTCTTATGAATTAAATTTTCATAACAGCTTAAATACTACAAAATTTAAGCATATTTTTCACGCATACTAGAGAATATCTAAACATAGCATCTGGATTGCTTCTTTAGAATAAAGAGCATGAGTAATGGTAAGTACCCGAGTAAAAAAAATTGATCTCGCGCAATATCTAATTATATCCAATTTGATATTGTTTAAGATCTGCTGTAATATCTAGCTGATCCAATTAGATCTCAAAATTGGGTGTATCCAATCATATCGTATTAGATCCCATTGTATATATGGGGATAAACTAAGATCAAGTTATATCCCAAAATTGGGATGTCCAGTGATATCTTTGGCGATAAACCTAGATCTATTTTGATCCGAAAATTGGCGGATCCAGCTATATATTTGCGGATATTTTTAGATCTAATTTGATCCGAAAAATGGCGGATCCAATTAGATCCAGCTATATATTTGGGGATAAACTTAGATCTAATTTGATCTCAATTTTGGCAGATCAAATTAGATCCCGCAATATATTTGTGGATAAACGTATATCTAATTTGATCCGAAAAAGTGGCAGATCGAATTAGATGTAGCTATATATTTGGGGATAAACTTAGATCTAATTTGATCCAAAAAATGGCACATCGAATTAGATCCAGCAATATATTTGTGGATAAACTTAGATATAAATTGATCTGAAAAATCGCAGATCAAATTAGATCCAGCAATATATTTGTGGATTAACTTAGATCTAAATTTATCCGAAAAATGGCAGATCGAATTAGATCCAGCAATATATTTGTGGATAAACTTGGATATAAATTGAATAGAAAATTGGCAGATCAAATTAGATCCAGCAATATATTTTGGGATTTAGTAAGACCTAATTTGATCCGAAAAATGGCAGCTCGAAGTAGATCCAGCTATATATTTGTGGATAAACTTAGATCTTATTTGATCCGAAAAAGTGGCAGATCGAATTAGATCCAACAATATATTTAGGGATAAACATAGATCTAATTTGATCTCAATTTTGGCAGATCTAATTAGATCTAGCAATATATTTGTGGATAAACTTAGATCTAATTTGATCCGAAAAAGTGGCAAAATATTTGTGGATAAACTTATATCTAATTTGATCCGAAAAATGGAAGATCGAATTAGATCCAGCAATATATTTGGGGATTAAGTAAGATCTAAATTTATCCAAAAAATTACAGATAAAATTAGATCCAGTAATATACTTCGGGATTGCGTAAGATCTTAACTTTTCCGATAAATTGCAGATCGAATTAAATCCAGTGATATATTTGGGGATTTGGTAGGATCTTAATTTATCCCATAAATTGCAGATCGATTTAGAAACAGCAATATATTTGGAGATTGACATCTAAAACTATCCAGAAAAATGACAGCTAAAATTAGATCCCGCATTATATTTGGGTACTACGTAAGATCTCCATTTATTTGGGATTAAATAAGATCCCAGACAGATATTGACAATAGTTCAAAAAATAATACACTGGCAGAGCACTGATTTTATAAAAATTACAATATTTTGTTAAAATAAGGTTTAAACTCAGAAGGTCTCTAGTTCGATACCTTTCACGGCTATGCATTTTTTTTATAAAAATGCGCATTCTCCTTCCTGGTCTTATCGAAATTTTTTCAATAATTTTTATTCGTTGTAATTTACTTGTAAAAATTGTATCATCTTTCTTTGATTTGAAAATAATTTAAACAGAAAGTGATATTAATTTATGATCTTGAGTCAAACTAAAATAACATTCATTTACTTAAAAATAACAGATCAACTAAAAACATTTTCCCCATTCAAAAGAATTTCTTTTTATAAAATTATAATTTTATTTTCTATAAATGTTTTTATAAAATTATATTTTTTTTATTAAATTGAATTTTTTTTAAAAAATAATTTTATTTACATATTTTTAACGCTCTACACCATTTCCAATTGTATCAATTGTTTTTAAGAATTATCAATTGTATTTCAGAAATAATCAATTGAATTTCAGTTTTATCAATTGTATTTCAGAACTTATCAATTATTTTTCAGATTTATGAATTGTATTTCAGAACTAGTCAATTGAATTTCAGTTTTATCAATTGTATTTCAGAAATTATTAATTCTATTTCTGAAATTCGCAACTGTATTTCAGAAATTATCAAACTGTATTTCAGAAATTATCAATTGTATTTCAGAAATTATGAAATGTAATTTAGAAATTTTTCTCTATTAACTATGATAAACCATCAACAAGTTCTGAAATAGATTTGATTATTTCTGAAATACAATTAATAAATTTCTGAAATACATTCCATAATTTCTAAAATACATTTAGAATTTCTGAAATACAGTTAATATTGTAGTTGCTGATGAGTTACCATATATGATGGCACCATATATGACAATATATTGTTTAAATGGCACCAATATGGAGCTTTATATGGTAATATATAACTTAGATTCATTCATATACCATTTGATCTGAAAAATGGCCCGATAAAATTGTATCAGTTCTTATTTGTATCAGTTGTTATCTAATTACATCAGTTTAGATCTGACCTGATTAAATTATGTGTTAATCAGATGAAATTGTATCTGATTTTTGACCTGATACAATTTTATTGGTTTATATCACATGGTATCAGTTTAGGTCCAAATAGATATATTTGTATACAAAATTATATAGTTATATCCCAATTTTGACCTGATATCAGTTTAAAACATTGATACAATTGTATAAGGTGAATGTCGGATACAATTATATTTTATTTATGTAAAATTGAACCAATTACGATCAAACCGACAAAATTGTATCAGGTCAAAAATCTGATACAATATCATCTGATTAACACATAATTGAATCAGGTCAGATCTAAACTGATACATTTAGATAAAAATTGATAAACAATTGATAAAAATATATCGGGCCATTCTTCGGATGAAACTGTATATTTATACAGATATAACTTAATCACATATATAACTATATGTAACTACTTTTCCTCGGGTTGTTTAAATGATACGATATATCAAAGTATATGGTACTATATATGGTAGCATATATTATCATATCTGCATCTGTATTAAAAATGTCGTTCATCAGGTACCATATATGAGCATATATTGTTGAAATGGCACCATATATGACAATATATGGTTTAAATGGCACCATATATGGTAATATGTTGCTTAAATAACACCATATATTTAAATATATATGGCACTATATATGGTAGCATATATTATCATATGTGGAACTGTATTAAAAATATTGTTCATGAGGTACCATATATGGGCATATATTGTTGAAATTGCACCATATATGAAAATATATCGTTTAAATGGTACAATATATGATAATATATGGTTTGAATGGCACCATATATGATAATATATGGTTTGAATGGCACCATATATGATAATATATAGCTTAAATAACACCATATATAAATATATATCGCACTATATATAGTACCATATATTATCATATCTGGAACTGAATTAAAGATTTTGTTTATGAGGTACCATATATGACCATATATTGTTTAAATGGCACCATATATGATAATATCTAGTTTAACTGTCACCATATATAATTATATATTGTTTAAATGATACCACCCGAGTAAAAAAAATTATATATAATGATATATGGCATATATTACAATATATAATTATACATGTCGTTATGTATATCCATATATAATTATATATGACGTTTTTTCACAAAATTTTTCCTTATATTATGCCATATATAATTTCATCAAATTAGATATTGGCCTTCATAATATTAGAAAAATTTGGATAGTAAGGGCGATTATTTGTAAGAAACAAAAATTTTTTTTCATATTTCTTTTAAACATTTTACCAAGTTTTTAGATTTTATACTCAAATTTTGAATAAGTTATGCGAAAAATCTTTATTAGTTGAAATGCTCCTAATTACTTGGCAAAGATTTTTTTTGTGTCAAATTAATTGATTCCCTTTTAAAAGATTTTAACAAATGACATTTTTGTTTTGGTATTTAAAATGTTTTTTATGACTAAAATTAAAAAATCCAAACAAAAACAATTTAAAAAATTTAATATTTTTAAAATTTCCCGTTTTCCCGGGAAAAATATATTATTTTCCCGGGAATTCCCGGCAAACATTTCCCGGGATTTCCCGGGAATTCCCGCCCGGGAATTCCCGAACCCCAAACCCTACTCAAGTGTCTAATTATAAGGATTAAATTAAAAAACGGTATTTCCAAACTTGCGTGGACCACCAGTAAAATGTTCTAGAACACCCACCGTTATGATTACACTCAAATGAAAGGCTAATTTACGTATATTTATTACCTTTAAATGAACTTTATGATTATTAAGTACATATCTAAAAAATAAAGTAAAAAGTTTGAAAAATAGGCCAAAATATAAAAACAGCGGTTTCTCGAAAATGGTCCATTGGAAATTCTTTTCTTCACAAATTTGGATTCGGCACACCAAAGTTTAGTACAAAATATGTATTGCACCAAAAAATTTGCTTAAATATTTTTTTTTATCCAATTTTGCTCTCTAAATATGAGATTAGCTGTTAAAAATGGTTATATTAATTAGTATTGTCTCACATAAAGCGCATCTAAATTCCATCACAATCTGGTTCAACCCCTTATCAGATATATATCAATAAAGAAATACAATCATATTTTTGTGTCCATATTCAAATGCTTGTTATCATTTTAATAAAGTTGCTTTTATATATATTTTATTTTGCATTTTCTTCACGAAATTCGGACAAAATTCGAATAAAATTGTAGCAGTTAGCATCAAAATGTATCGAATTTCATACAAATTTATATATTTAGATATAATTGGATTAATAATACGAAAACAAAATTCAAATATAATTGTACGTAACTATATAGAATTTCATATTATTTTATATGGTTTTATATATTTTCTTATAATTGTATTAAATCAGATGTAATGCGATACAATTGGATGAGGACAAAATTCGGATACAATTATATCAATCAACATGTAATTGTATCAAAGAGTATCGAATTGTATCAAATTGTATCTAATACGATACAATTGTATACAATTAGATGTTCTCATTTTTCGGATAAAATTATATATCGCAATATGTAAGAGTATATATAACTAAATATTGTTTTATATGACTCCATATAAATTTTTTTTACTTGGGTATTTAACAGTTAAATTTTTGCTGTTCCTATCTTACTTATATAGCAAAAATAATCTGCTAATTTAGCAGTTGTTTTCTGCAGCATGATTTTTAACTAATCTTTAGTAGTTTTAACTAAATTTTTACAGACTTTTTTATATGAGTAAAAGAAAATTACATTAGTGCAAATAGTACAACCATACTTGGATATCAGGGGAATAAATCACTAACTGTCAAAAAATTTATATAAATTTTCAACTTTAAAATGACATTTAGTTATTGATTGTCTAGAATGTTGTCAATTTCCCAAGTTTTTCCCTGTTTCTAGCGTTTTTTCTATGTTTGTACAATTTTTAACAAATTTCACCTATTTTCATTCGGAACAAAGTGTGCGCCACTGTTCATATTTTTACAAATTGTATTTTTACTCCCTCTAATATTTGCTGTTTGATTTCATCAATGCACTGCCAAGTCAATACAAAATTAAGCAAGCAAATATACTGTAAATTAAGCACTTCAATCAACATATCAAAAATTAATTTTTTTTATTAAAAAATTAACCGACAAACATTAAAATAAACCTCAGTTTTTTTCATATAAAAAATTTAAATTTTGGTTGAAATTTCGATTTGTTTTTAAATAATTTAAAATATTTTCAATGAATTTGATACAACACTCACTGCTTCAGAAGTATCCGTTAGCGTATTTGTTCTGCTTTTTTAGAAGCAGTTCTGAACAACTTAAAAAAATCACGTTTCTCATGGGGCACGTTTACCAGGGAAACCGGCTACCGCTACATTGATATGTTGTACTGTGGGACAGAGATGGGAGTAATTAATTACTTTGTAATGTCCATTGCAGGTTTTCATTACCATTAAATCTATAAAATGAAAATTAAAAAAAAATTCATTACCATTACAAAATGTAATTGCAATGAAAAAAATGTTAATTTCATTTGTTTTCTTTACATGTAATGAAACTTTTTTATAATTTTCATTACAATACGCAATGGTAGTAAAAACAAAAAATCATTTTCATTTTTTCTACACTAGGTAGACAAATGAAATTTCATTACCATTACTTAACATAATGATGTAAAGAACGTTTTGTTCTTTGTTCTACACTAAAAAATTTTCCTTTATGGACATTTTTTTTCGCAATTTTTTTTGGCAACTAGCCACCAAACTTTGATGTATGTCTCTAGATTATAAATTTAAAAAAACCGCACTTAAAAAATAGCAAAATTATTGCGGAACGCGAAAAAAGACTTTATGGCAGAAAAATTCAATTAAAAAACTTAATCAGCGATTAACATTCTTCAAAAAAATATACTGATGCAAAAAGTTTCGTTTTTGGAAATTTTTTTCGCGATTTTTTTTTTTTTTTGCAACTAACCACCAAAATTTGTTATATGAAATAGGCAATATAGTCCCTAGATTACAAATTTTAAGAAACCGCACTTAAAAAATTTAAAAACAATGGTGGGACGCGAAAAAAGACTTTATGGTAAAAAAATTTAATCAAAACACTTATTCAGCGATTTACTTTCTGCAAACAAATCTATTGATGTAAGAATTTTCCTTTTTTAAAATTTTTTTTCGCGATTTTTTTCGCGGTTTTTTTTAACTAGCTCCCAAACTTTCTTGTATGAAATGGGCATTATAGTCCGTAGATTACAAATTTTAAGAAACCGCACTTAAATAATTCAAAAATTATGGTGGGACGCGAAAAAAGAATTTATGGTAAAAAAATTTAATTAAAACACTTATTCAGCGATTTACATTCTGCAAACAAATCTATTGATATAAGAATTTTCCTCTTTGAAAATTTTTTTTTCGCGATTTTTTTCACAGTTTTTAACTAGCTCCCAAACTTTCTTGTATGAAACGGGTATTATAGTCACTAGAATATAAATTTTAAGAAACCGCACTTAAAAAACTCCAAAATAACGGCGGGACGCGAAAAAAGACTTTATGGTAAAAAAATTTAATTAAAACACTAAATCAGCGACTTACATTCTGTAAACAAATCTATTGATGTAAGAATTTTCCTTTTTGTAAATTTTTTTTTCGCGATTTTTTTCGCGGTTTTTTTTTAACTAGCTCCCAAACTTTGTTGTATGAAACGGGCATTATAGTCCCTAGATTACAAATTTTAATAAGCTGCACTTAAAAAACTCCAAAATAATGGCGGAACGCGAAAAAAAACTTTATGGTAAACAAATTTAATTAAAACACTTAATCAGCGACTTACATTCTGCAAACAAATCTATTGATGTAAGAATTTTCCTTTTTGTAAATTTTATTTTCGCGATTTTTTTCGCGGGTTTTTTTTAACTAGCTCCCAAACTTTGTTGTATGAAAGGGGCATTATAGTCCCTAGATTACAAATTTTAATAAACCGCACTTAAAAAACTCCAAAATAATGGCGGGATGCGAAAAATGACTTTATGGTAAAAAAATTTAATTAAAACACTTATTCAGCGATTTACATTCTGCAAACAAATCTATTGATGTAAGAATTTTCCTCTTTGAAAATTTTTTTTTCGCGATTTTTTTCACGGTTTTTTTTAAACTACCCGAGTAAAAAAAATTGATCTCGCGCAATATCTAATCTTATCCAATTTGATATTGTTTAAGATCTGCTGTAATATCTAGCTGATCCAATTAGATATCAAAATTGGGTGTATCCAATGATATCGTATTAGATCCCATTGTATATATGGGGATAAACTAAGATCAAGTTATATCTCAAAATTGGGAGGTCCAATGATATCTTTGGGGATAAACCTAGATCTAATTTGATCCGAAAAATGGCGGATCGAATTAGATCCAGTTATATATTTGTGGATAAACTTAGATCTAATTTGATCCGAAAAATGGCGGATCGAATTAGATAGAGCTATATATTTGTGGATAAACTTAGATCTAATTTGATCTCAATTTTGGCAGATCGAATTAGATCTAGCAATATATTTGTGGATAAACTTAGATCTAATTTGATCCGAAAAAGTGGCAGATCGAATTAGATCCAGCAATATATTTGGGGATAAACTTAGATCTAAATTGATCCGAAAAATGGCAGATGGAATTAGATCCAGCAATATATTTGTGGATAAACTTAGATCTAATTTGATCCGAAAAATGGCAGATCGAATTAGATCCAGCAATATATTTGGGGATTAAGTAAGATCTAAATTTATCCAAAAAATGACAGATCAAATTCGATCCAGTAATATAATTCGGGATTGCGTAAGATCTTAACTTTTCCGATAAATTGCAGATCGAATTAAATCCAGTGATATATTTGGGGATATGGTAGGATCTTAATTTATTCCATAAATTGCAGATCGAATTAGATCCAGCAATTTATTTCGGTATTAAAATGGCAGATCGAATTAGAAACAGCAATATATTTGGGGATTGACATCTAAAACTATCCAGAAAAATGACAGATAAAATTAGATCCCGCATTATATTTGGGTACTACGTAAGATCTCCATTTATTTTGAATTAAATAAAATCCCCGACAGATATTGACAACAGTTCAAAAAATAATACACTGGCAGAGCACTGATTTTATAAAAATTATAATATTTTGTTAAAATAAGGTTTAAACTCAGAAGGTCTCGAGTTCGATACCGTTGACGGCTATGCATTTTTTTTATAAAAGAAATTTCTTTTTATAAAATTGTAATTTTATTTTCTATAAATGTTTTTATAAAATTATATTTTTTTTATTAAATTGAATTTTTTAAAAAAATAATTTTATTTACATCTTTTTAACGCTCTACACCATTTCCAATTGTATCAATTGTTTTTAAGATTTATCAATTGTATTTCAGAAATAATCAATTGAATTTCAGTTTTATCAATTGTATTTCAGAACTTATCAATTATTTTTCAGATTTTGAATTGTATTTCAGAACTAGTCAATTGTATTTCAGTTTTATCAATTGTATTTCAGAAATTATTAATTGTATTTCCGAAATTCACAACTGTATTTCAGAAATTATCAAACTGTATTTCAGAAATTATGAAATGTAATTTAGAAATTTTTCTCTATTAACTATGATAAACAATCAACAAGTTCTGAAATATATTTGATTATTTCTGAAATACAATTAATAAATTTCTGAAATACATTCCATAATTTCTGAAATACATTTAAAATTTCTGCTTCTGAAATACAGTTAATATTGTATTTGCTGATGAGTTACCATATATGACCATATATTGTTTAAATGGCACCATATATGTCAATATATTGTTTAAATGGCACCATATATGGTATGTTCCCTCCCTATTAAAAAAAATTAATATGGAGCTTTATATGGTAATATATAACATAATGTGATCCATATACCATTTCATCCGAAAAATGGCCCGATATAATTATGTCAGTTGGTTATCACATTTTATCTAATTGTATCAGTTTAGGTCTTAACTGATTAGATTATATATTAAGCAGATGAAATTTTATCTGATTTTTGACCTGATACAATTTTATGGGTTTATGTCGCATGGTATTAGTTTAGATCCAAATAGATACATTACTATACAAACTTATATAGTTATATCTGAATTTTGACCTGATGCAATTATATCTGCTTTAAAACTTTGATACAATTATATAAGGCAAATGTCGGATACAAATATATTTTATTTATATAAAATTGTACCAACTACGATCCAAACAGATACCATTAGATATAAACCGGTAAAATTGTATCAGGTCAAAAATTGGATATAATTTCATCTGAATAATGTATAATTTCATTAGTTGAGATCTAAACTAATACAATTATATAAAAACTGATAAACAACTGATACAATTATATCGGGCCATTTTTCGGATGAAAGAGTATATTTATACAGATATAAATTCATCTCATTTTATACGACTATATGTAACTGTTTTTACTCGGGCTATTAAAAAAAAAACAATATGGAGCTTTATATGGTAATATATAACTTAGAGTCATCCATGGACCATTTGATCCGAAAAATGGCCCGATAAAATTGTATCAGTTGTTTATCAGTTTTTATCTAATTGCATCAGTTTAGATCTGACCTGATTAAATTATGTGTTAATCAGATGAAATTGTATCAGATTTTTGACCTGATACAATTTTATTGGTTTATATCACCTGGTATCAGTTTGTATACAAAATTATATAGTTATATCCCAATTTTGACCTGATATCAGTTTAAAACTTTGATACAATTGTATAAGGTAAATGTCGGATACAATTATATTTTATTTATATAAAATTAAACCAATTACGATCAAACCAAAAAAATTGTATCAGGTCAAAAATCTGATACAATTTCATCTGATTAACACATAATTTAATCAGGTCAGATCTTAACTAACACATTTAGATAAAAATTGATAAACAATTGATAAAAATATATCGGGCCATTCTTCGGATGAAACTGTATATTTATACAGATATAACTTAATCACATATATGACTATATGCAACTATTTTTACTCGGGTTGTTTAAATGATACGATATATCAAAGTATATGGTACTATATATGGTAGCATATATTATCATATCTGGAACTGTATTAAAAATATTGTACATAAGGTGCTTTAAATCGAGCGTGTAATGATATTAATTCTATTAACGAGATTGCATTCAATGTAAATCCAAATCACGTAATTGAATTTTGCACATCGAAAGAAACTTTCAAATTGTTTCTTTTTGAAATTTTTAATTTATAAATTTTAATATTTTTGTTTTTGTAAATATATATATATTAATTTAATTTTTACTTAATCCAGTCTGTAAGGAATTTTGTATGTTCCATTGACTTAATAAACGAAATGAAATGAAATATATGGCCATATATTGTTGAAATGGCACTATATATCATAATGTATGGTTTAAATGTCACCACATATGGTAATATATTGTTTAAATGATACCATATATCAATATATATTGCACTATATATTATTATATATGGAACTGTATTAAAAATGTTGTTCATGAGGTCCCATATATGGCACCATATATGATTATATATGGTTTAAATGGCACCATATATAGTAATATATTACTTAAATAACACCATATATAAATATATATGGCACTATATATGGAATCATATATTATCATATCTGGAGCTGTATTAAAAATTTTGATCATGAGGTACCATATATGGCCATATATTGTTTAAATGGCACCATATACAATAATATATTGCTTAAATAACACCATATATAAATATATATGGCACTATATTTAGTAGCATATATTATCATATCTGCAACTGTATTAAAGATTTTGTTCATGAGGTACCATATATGACCATATATTGTTTAAATGCCACCATATATGATAATATATAGTTTAACTGGCACCATATATAGTTATATATTGTTTAAATGATAGCATATATAATTATATATTCCTAAAATGCCGCCGTGTATATTAAGATATAGCTCTATATACAATTATATATGCAATAAGATCAGCTATGCTATGTAATATATAATCATGTATACCATATCTAATATTATAAAGGCCGATATCTAATTAGATGAAATTATATATGGCATAACATAAGGAAAAATTTTGGGAAAAGACGTCATATATAATTATATATGGATATACATAATGACATGTCTAATTATATATTGTAATATATGCCACATATGATTATATATAATTTTTTTTACTCGGGTAGCTCCCAAACTTTCTTGTATGAAACGGGTATTATAGTCACTAGAATATAAATTTTAAGAAACCGCACTTAAAAAACTCCAAAATAACGGCGGGACGCGAAAAAAGACTTTATGGTAAAAAAATTTAATTAAAACACTTAATCAGCGACTTACATTCTGTAAACAAATCTATTGATGTAAGAATTTTCCTTTTTGTAAATTTTTTTTCGCAATTTTTTTCGCGGTTTTTTTTTAACTAACTCCCAAACTTTGTTGTATGAAACGGGCATTATAGTCCCTAGATTACAAATTTTAATAAACTGCACTTAAAAAACTCCAAAATAATGGCGGGACGCGAAAAAAGACTTTATGGTAAACAAATTTAATTAAAACACTTAATCAGCGACTTACATTCTGCAAACAAATCTATTGATGTAAGAATTTTCCTTTTTGGAAATTTTTTTTTTCACGATTTTTTTCGCGGGTTTTTTTTTAACTAGCTCCCAAACTTTGTTGTATGAAAGGGGCATTATAGTCCCTAGATTACAAATTTTAATAAACCGCACTTAAAAAACTCCAAAATAATGGCGGGACAAGAAAAATGACTTTATGGTAAAAAAATTTATTAAAACACTTATTCAGCGATTTACATTCTGCAAACAAATCTATTGATGTAAGAATTTTCCTTTTTGTAAATTTTTTTTTCGCGATTTTTTTCGCGGTTTTTTTTTAACCAGCTCCCAAACTTTCTTGTATGAAATGGGCACTATAGTCCCTAGATTACAAATTTTAAGAAACCGCACTTAAAAAATTAAAAAATAATGGAAGGACGCGAAAAAAGACTTTATGGTAAAAAAATTTAATCAAAACACTTATTCAGCGATTTACATTCTGCAAACAAATCTATTGATGTAAGAATTTTCTTTTTTGAAAATTTTTTTTTCGCGGTTTTTTTTTAACTAGCTCCCAAACTTTCTTGTATGAAATGGGCGTTATAGTCCCTAGATTACAAATTTTAAGAAACCGCACTTAAAAAATTAAAAAATAATGGAAGGACGCGAAAAAAGACTTTATGGTAAAAAAATTTAATTAAAACACTTATTCAGCGATTTACATTCTGCAAACAAATCTCTTGATGTAAGAATTTTCCTCTTTGAAAATTTTTTTTTCGCGATTTTTTTCGCGGTTTTTTTTTAACTAGCTCCTAAACTTTCTTGGAGGAAACGGGTATTATAGTCACTAGAATATAAATTTAAAGTAACCGCACTTAAAAAACTCCAAAATAACGGCGGGACGCGAAAAAAGACTTTATGGTAAAAAAATTTAATTAAAACACTTAATCAGCGACTTACATTCTGCAAACAAATCTATTGATGTAAGAATTTTCCTTTTTGTAAATTTTTTTTTCGCGATTTTTTTTGCGGTTTTTTTATAACTAGCTCCCAAACTTTGTTGTATGAAAGGGGCATTATAGTCCCTAGATTACAAATTTTAAGAAACCGCACTTAAAAAATTTAAAAACAATGGTGGGACGCGAAAAAAGACTTTATGGTAAAAAATTTAATCAAAACACTTATTCAGCGATTTACATTCTGCAAACAAATCTATTGATGTAAGAATTTTCCTTTTTGTAAATTTTTTTTCGCGATTTTTTTCGCGGTTTTTTTTAACTAGCCCCCAAACTTTGTTGTATGAAACGGGTATTATAGTCACTAGAATATAAATTTTAAGAAACCGCACTTAAAAAACTCCAAAATAATGGCGGGACGCGAAAAAGACTTTATGGTAAAGAATTGAAGTTTAAAATTTTCCTTTTTGAATTTTTTTTGTTTGCGATTTTTTTTTTGCAATTTTTTTTTTCAACTAGCCACCAAACTTTGTCGTACAAAATGAGTATTATAGTCCTTAGATTATAAATTAAAAAAAAAACCGCACTTACAAAATTGCAAAATAATGGCGGATCGCGAAAAAAGACTATGGTACTAGAATTGAATTAAAAAACTTAATCAGCTATTTATGTCCTGCAAAGAAATATATTGATGCAAGAATTTTCCTTTATGCAATTTCTTTTCGCGATTTTTTTTTTGCAACTAGCCACCAAAACTTGGTATCAAATATGGATACCATAGGCCTCGGATTATGAACTAAAAAATGCTTTTAGTAATTTGTAAACCTAATATTTTTAAAATAAAAAACTTCGATAAAAACGGCATGTAATGAAAAACAAATGGGTGTTTCATTACTATGTAAACATTAGGTAAAAGTAATGAAAATTAAAAAAAGGTTCATTTTAATTTTCAAAACAAATGAAAATTAAAAAAATATTCATTACCATTTTTAACGCAATGGTAATGAAAAAAAAAAACATTACTATTTCTTCAAAAAATGGTAATGATAAAAAAAGCTCCATTACCATTACATCAAGTAATGGTAATGAAAATGTAATGGTAATGATTTTAGCCCATCTCTGCTTTGGGATTACCTTAATCTGTGCGTATGTTCTATAACTTTATGTGAGAAGTTTTCGCATCGAAAAGTATGAAACACAAAATTTCACTGTTTCTCGATTTGTGAGTAAAAACTGTATCCGTATTCGAATGCGAAAAGCGGCAACACTGATTACGTTATTATTGGAATATTTCCAGTGAACTGTTAAAAAAAAGAACAAAAATAACAAAAAGTTTACTTTTACATTAAGTAAAAATACTAACTAAAATGAATTAAAAAGGGTTAAAAAACGTAGAAAATGTACAGCGCTGCTTTAATTAGAGCGGAGGAATACGATTGCCGAAATATGTTGCGGGTACACCGAAGAAAATTGCGAGATGCCACTAATCCATTTGATATGCCGGAAGCACGATTTCGGGAATTATATCGGCTTAATCAAACAACAGCTAATATATTGCTAAGCGAACTAAACCCCTATATGACGACGGGTGTTAGAAAAACATTTATACCACAGCCGCTTCGTATGTGCGCTGCACTACATTTTTTTGCAACTGGTTATTTTCATAGAGACATAGGACAGGATTTTGCAGTTTCCATTAGTCGGTCTATTGTATGCCGATGTGTCCTAGAAGTAGCAGATATACTGGAGCAGAAACTTATGCCTCAAGGGATAAAATTTCCAACTCCTGATGAGTATGATGATATAAAAGAAAAGTTAGTGCGAGAAATGTTTTGTATTAAACTTTTTCTAAATTCAAATAATTTACTTTTTTAAGATTTTTCGAAGAGACCGGATTTCCCGGAGTTATTGGCGCAATTGATTGCACGCGTGTGCGTATTATGAGACCAAAAGCAGAAGTGGAGAGCTGCTACCTAAATCGTAAGGGATATCATTCGAAAAATGTTCAGTTGGTAAGTGCACATATTACTTATTTCATAATTCAACATATTTACATCCACAATAAATTTTAGATTTCCGATTTTTATTTAAAAATTCTTGGTGGATTTGCAAGGTTTGGTGGAGCAGCCCATGATTCATATATTTGGGAAGCTTCACGAATAAATACTTTGTTGCAACAACGGTACGAAGCGGACAATAGAACCCATTCTTGGTTATTAGGTGAGTACAAAGGTTTATGAAATTAATCCGATTGATATGAAATTTTAATATGTTATAAAAAATCGTATTTTCTACACGGTCCAATCTCAATTTTAGCGGTTAAAATTTGGGTAAAAATTATCCCATTTTTAGGTTATCTTAAGCTTTTCAAAAAAATTAATTTGCCTACTGTTTTTTAAGTAAAACTATAAAAAACGGTGAAAACGGAAAGTCGGCTAATTTAATTACTCTTTATAATACTTATGAATGAGGTTGAGCCATTTAAAAATACTGGTCTCCAGTTTTTTATGTCATATAGTGTGCCCGACATTCCTCGAAATCTGTACTATATTTTAAGTTTTTAAAATTTTTTAAATTATTTCTTTTAGGTGATTCAGGCTACGCTCTACGTCCGTGGCTTATAACACCTTACCGATCTTCAACAAACGAAGATGAAAAACGTTTTAACACAATACACACCCAAACTAGAAATTGTGTTGAACGTTTAAATGGTGTTTTAAAATCCATTTTCAGGTGTTTGTCTGTTGGACTTCACACAACACCACAAAAGGCTGGAAAAATTATTAACGCGTGCACAACTCTTCACAACTTCAGACATGCGCATGGTTTACTAGACACGGATGTTATTTTAGTGGATCAAAATTCCAACGATAAATACTGACGAAGAAGGGTTGGCTGAACCTCTTAGAGAAGCGTCACGGCTGCGAGACAGGCTAAAGGACCGCTTTTGTCGGCGTTAAAAAGTTGAGTTTAGGGGCTATTCTCCGATTTCACCTTAAAGTTCGATTTGACTATTACAGTGGCGCGAATATGAAAAAATTTCGATTCTGAAGTTCTACCAATGCAGAAAAGTAGTGAACAAATATTCCAAATGGGGAAAAATAAAATTTTTAAAATCGGTCAAATTCTTCTTTTACGGTTTGCGATCGCAGTTTCCAAGTTTCGAAAAATCACCTTATAGTTAATTTTATTTTAACTTTTGCCGTGTTTCTAGTTATTTTGAAGCGCTAAACTCAAATTTGCAACAATTTTTGAAAATTATTAAAAAGTCTTTAAAATATGTCTACTAGGTTTTTGGTTGTTACTCTTGAAATAAAAAAAGGCTAATATTTTATTTTGCATTAACCCCTGAGAGCATCTCATCATCACACAACATAACATATTCTTACATCTCTTCTGCAGTGGCAGAACTTCAAAATCGAAATTTTTCAAATTCGGTCCAATTTATTCACTATATATATATTTTTTATTTTTTAACGGAAAGACTGAGATATGTTTAAAAGACTGAACTAAAATTAATAATTCTCAGGTTTAAAAATTTTTTAGTACAAAATCATTTTTATTTCAAATTCAAAAAAATAAATATAAAATAAACTTGAATTATTTTATTGAAAAAAAAAAAACAAAAAAATAGTTTGTTTATATGCCACCTTCAAGTTCAGATTTTTTTTATAAAGAAATAAATTGTTCATTTAAAATGAAGAATCAACTTATTTGCCACTAATACTAGTTAATGGTCACAAGCCTTCCTTTTTAAGGTATCTATTCTTATTAATTATAAAAAAATAACTTATTCAAAAAGAATAACAAAACCAATACACTCTCTTAAAGAAAAAATACACCATTTCCAATTGTTATATATAAAAAACAATTGTGATTTCAAAATTGCATTTGATATTCGAAAAAATAACAATTGTACTTAAATCAAAAAATACCATTTTTGTTTAAAAAATAGTAATTATAAGTTAAAAGCAGAATATGAAATATGAAAAAAAAAATAACATTAAAGTTAAAAAAATATCAATTTCAATTAAAAAAATGTAATTAAAAAATACCAAATATATTTACAAAAATACCAAATATAAATTATATAAATTATATACCAAATGTAATTTAAAAAGTGTCAAATGTAATTCAAAGCATTTCAATTAAAATTAAAAGAAATGACAAAAAAAATTTAAAAAATACTAATTGTAATTCAAAAATACCAATTAAAATTCAAAAATTATCAATTGAATTTTAACTGGTATTTTTTGAAAACAACATTTCAATAACTTTTGATAATTTTTAAATTTTATTTGGTAATTTTTTTAATTTCAATTAAATGGTATAAAAACCCATTCTTCACATGTGTTTTTATACCAACAAAACAACGTTTTTGTTTTCAACCACCGCACAGGCAGCGATTTTTTTATTTCGTACAAGCGAACTAATTTCAAAAATAAAGATTCAGTTAAGACTCGGAACTCAGCCGAAGCTGATGTCTTTTAATTTTCGCTCGGTCGTGATAAAATTCGCTATTAATTTTTTTGGTGGTATAAAAACACCTTTGAAGAGGACAAAGAGGAAGAAGGGCAAGACACAGATGAAATTCCAGAATATCTGTTGGACGAAATTATCGACCTTTCTGATGATGATGACGATGACCAAGATATTAGAGAAAGCAGTGATGTTGATCCACAGCCGCCTGCTAAACGGCAACTGGCCAAATCATTAATATAATTTATTTAACTTTTTTACTTAAAACTTTTCCTAACTAATTATATTTTTTTGAAACAGAAAGCAAAAAAGACTTAGTTTTGTGTAAAATATTTTCAAAAAGCATGAAAAAAAAAATAATTTTTCCAACGACATGTAGTTCACAAGTTTTTCTTTCTGGGATTTGGAAACTATTTCGTTCTTCTAAAATATTATACAATTTATGATTTCATTAATCAAAAAGTATTAAAATAAAGTCCTTACCTTTTCTACACTATTTGAGCCCATTATTTTGTATTACGAGGTTTTCTTATATAAAAAACGAAAAAGTGGAAAAATCTCTCCTTGTTTTAAATTGTGAGTAAATTTGACAGATAAAATTTAAAATTTTTCGAAAAACATCTTTGCAGAAACACTTTTTGTCGCATTATTCCAATAATGTGAGAAAAAAGATTTACGTGACAGTTAGTGACAGCTAGTTTTCGCAAATTAAAGTTATAGAACTAGGCGAATGTGAGAAACAGATTTTTGTGTCAATTCGCAGTGTTTTTATTTCATTTCACATGTTTCATGTGAAAACTTTCTCGATGTGAGAAATACAGAACACCGGTACTGGTGAACGATGCTACTTTTGTTTTTGTTTTAAAATAAAAATATTTGTAGATGTTTCATTGATTTTTTTGAAATTTTTTATTCCCCCGAGTAAAAAAAATTGATCTCGCGCAATATCTAATTATATCCAATTTGATATTGTTTAAGATCTGCTATAATATCTAGCTGATCCAATTAGATCTCAAAATTGGGTGTATCCAATCATATCGTATTAGATCCCATTGTATATATGGGGATAAACTAAGATCAAGTTATATCTCAAAATTGGGAGGTCCAGTGATATCTTTGGGGATAAACCTAGATCTATTTTGATTCGAAAATTGGCGGATCCAGCTATATATTTGCGGATATTTTTAGATCTAATTTGATCCGAAAAATGGCGGATCCAATTAGATCCAGCTATATATTTGTGGATAAACTTAGATCTAATTTGATCTCAATTTTGGCAGATCAAATTTAGATCTAATTTGATCCGAAAAAGTGGCAGATCGAATTAGATCTAGCTATATATTTGGGGATAAACTTAGATCTAATTTGATCCGAAAAATGGCGGATCCAATTAGATCCAGCAATATATTTGTGGATAAACTTAGATATAAATTGATCTGAAAAATGGCAGATCAAATTAGATCCAGCAATATATTTTGGGATTTAGTAAGACCTAATTTGATCCGAAAAATGGCAGATCGAATTAGATCCAGCTATATATTCGTGGATAAACTTCGATCTAATTTGATCCGAAAAAGTAGCAGATCCAGCAATATATTTAGGGATAAACTTGGATGTAAATTTATCCGAAAAATGCCAGATTGAATTAGATCCAGCAATATATATGTGGATAAACTTAGATCTAAATTTATCCGAAAAATTCCTAATCGAATTAGATCCAGCAATATATATGGGGATAAACTTGGATCTAAATTTAACCGAAAAATGGCAGATCAAATAGATCCAGCAATATATTTGGGGATAAACTTGGATCTAAATTTATCAGAAAAATGGCAGATCAAATTAGATCCAGCAATTTATTTCGGTATTAAAATGGCAGATCGAATTAGAAACAGCAATATATTTGGGGATTGACATCTAAAAGTATCCATAAAAATGACAGATAAAATTAGATGCCGCATTATATTTGGGTACTACGTAAGATCTCCATTTATTTGGGATTAAATTAGATCCCAGACATATATTGCCAACTGTTCAAAAAATAATAGACTGGCAGAGCACTGATTGTATAAAAATTACAATATTTTGTTAAAATAAGGTTTAAACTCAGAAGGGCTCGAGTTCAATATGCATTTCTTTTACAAAATGAATTTCTTTTTATAAAATTAAAAATTTTTTTTTCTATTCATTTTTTTATAAAATTATATATTTATTTTTTTATTAAATTGAAATCTTTGAATAAAATAATTTTATTTACATCTTTTTGACGCTCTACACCATTTCCAATTGTATTAATTGTTTTAAAATTTATCAATTGTATTTCAGAAATAATCAATTGAATTTCAGTTTTATCAATTGTGTTTCAGAACTCATCAATTATTTTTCACTTTTATGAATTGTATTTCAGAACTAGTCAATTGAAGTTCAGTTTTATCAATTGTTTTTCAGAAATTATTAATTGTATTTCCGAAATTCACAACTATATTTCAGAAATTATCAAACTGTATTTCAGAAATTATCAATCGTATTTCCGAAATTATGAAATGTATTTGAGAAATTTTTCTCTATTAGCTATGAAATTCTGAAATAGATTTCATTATTTCTGGACACAACTAAATAAATAAATAATTAAATTTGCGTAATATTGTAGTTTCTGAAGTGCAAATAATATTTTGTGATACCCGAGTAAAAAAAATAATATGATGTCATATGTAATGATATCTTATTTAATATAATTGTAGATATGCTATGATCCGAAAAATGGTGGATAAAATTATACCGGATAAGATCTAAATATATTAAATCATATATAATCTTATCCGGATTTTGACCCGATATAATTACATCTAATTTGATGTAGAAAGACATAATTATATAACGCTTCATATTTCAAGATCAAAACAAAAACAATTAAAAAGTACTGAAAAATAACACCCTTAAGTTAAGAATTAAAAATTTAAGTATTTAGAAGAAGTTGAACATAATTGCAACCAAGCATTTTAAGCCTTCTCATATAAACTTGTATTCTACCCGTAAACTGTGTAAACCGGGTATGTTTATTGAGTTTAATGTCAAATTCCATACATAAAAATTTGGCTTGTATTTATACAAGGTTTACAAGGAATTTAGGAGTTATAATGAGTATGCCTTTTATATTTTGAAATCATACATAAATAAACATATCTCAAACGAGTAAAAAAGTTAAAGTCGGGCATGCCGACTATACAATACCCTACACCAGTCTGGTGTATTGTTTGGATCCGAAATTCGAATGGGTTAAAATGGGGCTTGTGTCAAAATTTTCTATAATGTGAGTCAGCGCACCAAATTTCATTAAAATATCTTAATATTTGCGACCGGCAGTTTGTACCCAAGCCAATTTTGGGGGGACCCTTATATGGGCACTAGTTCTAAACATGGACCGATGTTCACCAAAATCAATAGGCTTCGTCCTTGGGCCAACATAGGTCTATTTACCAAATTTCATCAAAATATCTTAATATTTGCGACCTGCAGCGTATAAACAATATAATTTTGGTAGGACCCTTATATGGGCACTAGGTCTAAACATGGACCGATGTTCACCAAAATCAATAGGCTGCGTTATTGGGCCAACATAGGTCTGTGTACCAAATTTCATTAAAATATCTTAATATTTGCGACCTGCAGCGTATAAACAGTATAATTTTGGTAGGACCCTTATATGGGCACTAGGTCTAAACATGGACCGATGTTCTCCAAAATCAATAGGCTGCGTTATTGGGCCAATATAGGTCTGTGTACCAAATTTCATCAAAATATCTTAATATTTGCGACCTGCAGCGTATAAACAGTATAATTTTGGTAGGACCCTTATATGGGCACTAGGTCTAAACATGGACCGATGTTCACCAAAATCAATAGGCTGCGTTATTGGGCCAATATAGGTCTGTGTACCAAATTTCATCAAAATATTTTAATATTTACGACCTGCAGCGTATAAACAGTATAATTTTGGTAGGACCCTTATATGGGCACTAGGTCTAAACATGGACCGATGTTCACCAAAATCAATATACTGCGTTATTGGGCCAATATAGGTCTGTGTACCAAATTTCATCAAAATATCTTAATATTTGCGACCTGCAGCGTATAAACAGTATAATTTTGGTAGGACCCTTATATGGGCACTAGGTCTAAACATGGACCGATGTTCACCAAAATCAATAGGCTGCGTGACTGGGCTAACATAGGTCTGTGTACCAAACTTCGTCAAAATATCTTAATATTTACGACCTGCAGCGTATAAACAGTATAATTTTGGTAGGACCCTTATATGGGCACTAGGTCTAAACATGGACCGATGTTCACCAAAATCAATAGGCTGCGTTACTGGGCCAATATAGGTCTGTGTACCAAATTTCATCAAAATATCTTAATATTTACGACCTGCAGCGTATAAAGAGTATAATTTTGGTAGGACCCTTATATGGGCACTAGGTCTAAACATGGACCGATGTTCACCAAAATCAAACTTGTTCGTACTTGGGCCAACATAGGTCTGCGTACCAAATTTCATCAAAATATCTTAATATTTGCGACCTGTAGAGTGCGCACAAGATTGCATGGACAGACAGACAGACGGACGGACGGACAGCCGGACATCGTTAAATCGAAATAAAAAAAAATTCTGAGCCGATCGGTATACTATAAGGTGGGTCTACGACCAATATTTTGTGGTGTTACAAACATCAGCACAAACTTATAATACCCTGACCACATAGTAGTGTAGGGTATAAAAAACATACAATTTTTTTTACATTGGACTATTAAATATATCTAAAACGAGTAAAAAGGTTAAAGTCGGGCATGCCGACTATACAATACCCTACACCAGTCTGGGTAAAAGCCAACTAATGTTTGGATCCGAAATTCGAATGGGTTAAAATGGGGCTCGTGTCAAAATTTTCTATAATGTGAGTCAGCGCACCAAATTTCATTAAAATATCTTAATATTTGCGACCTGCAGTTTGTAACCAAGCCAATTTTGGAGGTACCCTTATATCGGCACTAGTTCTAAACATGGACCGATGTTCACCAAAATCAATAGGCTTCGCCCTTGGGCCAACATAGGTCTATGTACCAAATTTCATCAAAATATCTTATTATTTGCGACCTGCAGGGTATAAACAGTATAATTTTGGTAGGACCCTTATATGGGCACTAGGTCTAAACATGGACCGATATTCACCAAAATCAATAGGCGGCGTTATTGGGCCAATGTAGGTCTGTGTACAAAATTTCATCAAAATATCTTAATATTTACGACCTGCAGTGTATAAACAGTATAATTTTGGTAGGACCCTTATATGGGCACTAGGTCTAAACATGGACCGATGTTCACCAAAATCAATAGGCTGCGTTATTGGGCCAATGTAGGTCTGTGTACCAAATTTCATCAAAATATCTTAATATTTACGACCTGCAGCGTATAAACAGTATAATTTTGGTAGGACCCTTATATGGGCACTACGTCTAAACATGGACCGATGTTCACCAAAATCAATAGGCTGCGTTATTGGGCTAACATAGGTCTGTGCACCAAATTTCATCAAAATATCTTACTATTTACGACCTGCAGCGTATAAACAATATAATTTTTGGTAGGACCCTTATATGGGCACTAGGTCTAAACATGGACCGATGTTCACCAAAATCAAACTTGTTCGTCCTTGGGCCAACATAGGTCTGCGTACCAAATTTCATCAAAATATCTTAATATTTGCGACCTGTAGAGTGCGCACAAGATTGCATGGACAGACAGACAGACGGACGGACGGACAGACGGACATCGTTAAATCGAAATAAAAAAAATTCTGAACCGATCGGTATACTATAAGGTAGGTCTACGACCAATATTTTTTGGTGTTACAAACATCAGCACAAACTTATAATACCCTGACCACATAGTGGTGTAGGGTATAACAACTTAGAAAAAAATTTAACATTGAGCTATATAAAACTTTATATGTTTTCCGATAAAGCCATTTTTAATTATATATGACGTTGTATTAAAATTGTCATAGCATATGTAACTAGATATGGTACATAGTAATATATATGGGGACATATCTATTTATACTGATCTATATATGGCATCATATAAGAAATTTTTGAAAAACTTAAAGCTATACATAATTATATCCGCAAGGATATAGTGTCACACTTGAATATATATAAACATATTAGTTCATATTAAATTATATAATTTCCGATATAACTATTTTTACTTGGGTATACAATTAAAATTTTCTAAAATACATTTAATAATTTCTGGAATACCTTTTTTCGATGCTAATAAGTTAGCTCGAAATGCTTTTATCATTCCTTTAATTTGTAGCTATCACACATCTATAACAAGTCTCGTTAGATTAGAGTGTAGAGGTCTTGGCTGACAATCTGGTGGACTGGGTTAAATTTCATGTTTTTAAAAGCAAATATTAAAAAAAGTTTTCTCAATTTTTTCAAAAATGTTTTTTGAAATCTATTTTTTTGCCAAGATAGTTGCATAACCGACCATCGCCAACGGTTTGCCAGCATTGTGCCGAATTATATTTTTCTGTCTGGGATGTTAAACTTAAACCTATTGTATATTAACATTAATTAACACTATATTTTTATTTTTAGGAAATACATTTTTATTTTATTATAAGTTAACATTAAATTAAATTTTAGATAATGGCACCAATTTGTAGTTGTAATTATTATATATTAAATCGTATATTCACAAACATTCTATACAGTTAGACGAGGTTTATGGAACTATTTAACTTTATAAAGTGTTTATAAATTATAACTTAAATGTACATATATATATGTTAAATGTACCTGAACAAATTGTTGATATGGACCCACAAATTGTATCTCAACTGATATTGGAATTATTGTACCATTAAAATACATCAATATATATATTGAATGATATACATATATTACAATATATGACACTGTATTATAAATATTGTTAATGAAGTAACATATCTGATAATATTTTTTATAGCGCCATACATAGTTTTACATTCCCCAATAAAAAAGTTTTTATATAATCTTATATGATTTGATATAACTTTAAATGTTTATATGCGTGGCTTTATATAACCATATACATTTATATTAAAATTTTGGTTTTATAAATATGTTTGATATAACGTTATATATAATCATATGCGATTTGGTCTCCAGCCATATATTAAGAGATTGCAAATATAGTTCATACATAATTATATATAATGGCATATAAGCTTTTATAAACCATTTTATATCAAAATATATAATAAAGTTAATAGAAAATTGTATTATTTTTATATGTAATTATATCTGACATGATATCTAATTATACAAAATTTTATAAAGTTTAATTGCAATTTTTAAATTTAAAAATAAAAATTAGAAAAACATATGTTGAAATAAATACGGTTTAAGTTCAGTTATTTTTTCCGTGAAAAAAAATTAGTTCTGAAAGTTATTTTTTTTATTTTATAAGACAGTTGTTCCGACAAATTTTTGTAATGTTTTATTTTGTCAGCTATTTCCAAGTTTATTAACAAAAATTTTTCTAAACATTAAGCATTAGTATTTAATATGAATGAAAATAAGTGATCTCAACAATATTTACTAAAATTTTATTTGAAAATCTTCATCAAATTATATGTATTAATATATAATTTGATGCAGTCAGATAGACCCATTTTTCGGATCAAATTGTATCAGGTTAGATAACATGCTTATCTCGCTTGATATAATTATATATTCCAATATTCGGATCAAATTAGATATGGACGTATATATGGGTTTATATATGGTGATATATGATTATATAATATCTTTTTTAGTCGGGTTATTCAAATTAAACTATATATGGAATTGTATTCAAAATGTTGTTGATGTGGTACCAAATTTGACCATATATTGTTTAAATTGTGCCATATATGACAATATATTGTTTAAATGATACCATATATGTCTATATATTAATATTGTTTAAATGACACCATATATCAATATATATGGGACTATATATGGTAGCATATATTATCAAATCTGCATCTGTATTAAAAATGTCGTTCATCAGGTACCATATATGAGCATATATTGTTGAAATGGCACCATATATGACAATATATGGTTTAAATGGCACCATATATGGTAATATATTGCTTAAATAACACCATATATAAATATATATGGCACTATATATGGTAGCATATATTATCATATGTGGAACTGTATTAAAAATATTGTCCATGAGGTACCATATATGGGCATATATTGTTTAAATTGCACCATATATGATAATATATGGTTTAAATGGTACCATATATAATAATATATGGTTTGAATGGCACCATACATGACAATATATGGTTTGAATAGCACCATATATGATAATATATAGCTTAAATAACACCATATATAAATATATATGGCACTATATATAGTACCATATATTATCATATCTGGAACTGAATGAAAGATTTTGTTTATGAGGTACCATATATGACCATATATTGTTTAAATGGCACCATATATGATAATATCTAGTTTAACTGTCACCATATATAATTATATATTGTTTAAATGATACCATATATAATTATATATTGCTAAAATGCCACCATATATATTAAGATATAGCTCTATATACAACTATATATGCAATAAGATCAGCCATGCTATGTAATATATAATCATATATAGAGCAATTCCATATGAAAACGATCAAAATTGGCAAATTTTTGGACGACCCCTCTCCGATTTTAAAATAAATAGTCTCAATCGATTGCCCAACAAAAAATAATGTACTTACCTACATATTTTTTTTTTTTTTTTTATAGTGACTGGTTTAGTGGTGGTGTACACCACTGTCATGTGACAAAATTGAAGAATTCTTCATAAGGGACCTCATTGAAAGTTGTTTTAAAAAAAACTACTAAAGCGATCGCAACGATTGATAGCTCGTTGGAAAGGTATTGAATCAGGCTTTAACTGAAAAATAAAATTTTCCTAATTTTTCTCAGAAATTTTCCCATGAAAATTAAGTTTTCCGATTTTCCACAGAAGCTCCTAAATTTTCCGGCTAATTTTTTTTTTTTGGATTCCTCATAATTTTTGCTTTAAGAATCAGCAATAAAAAAATGGGCCCCGACTCCTTGTTTGGACAGGAGAGGAGCATTTAAGAGAACACCTTGTTCTCATTGTTTTTATATTTTTTATAATTGAATTATTTGTAATTATTTAACATTATTTTATTTTATTATTAAAAATACATTTTAAAAATTATTTTACAGTTAAAAATACATTTATGAAGAAAAAATCAATTTTTTTTAAGAGCCCCAAGTTGAGTGTGTAGTGAATATGGTCTGCCTGCCTTCACAAGATCGGCATGTAATGGCACACCAAACCCGACTGAGGCTACAGGTCATAAAATGTTTTGTAAATTTTTTAAATTACCAGGTAATAAATATTTCGCCTAAAATGACACGTGCAGAAACAAGTCATAAAACACGGATTTTCCATAAATATGGCGAAATATTTATTACCTGGTAATTTAAAAAATTTACAAAACATTTTATGACCTGTGGTCGGCTTATTGGCAGTAACCAATTAAGTCCCTCTTTAAAAAACATTTTATGACCAGTAGTTCACGCAAATTTTCCTATTAAAGAAAAGCAAATATCGCTTATTTTTTTTTACCTATTTTTTACCAAAAAATAAATATAAATACTTCACACACTCTGAGTCAAATTTTAGTTGAATACTAAACGTGAAAGTGTTAAAGTGTTTTTTTTGTAAAGTAAAGAGTGAAGCTATAAAGACAATTTAAAGTAAAATGAATAAATTTTGCTGCAATCCGTTTAACAAGAGTGGACATCGTTCGAAAAAGATAAAAGTATTAAAATTAACTGGTGTTTCGAAGCGATACATGAATGAATTAAATATACAATACGGTGAAGAAGCAGAATTCATTTGCCCCAAGTGTAAAATCGATTTGTCTCAACAAGCAAATGCATTGAAACAAATGCCACCACAATCCGAGAGTGAAATGACAATTGAACAAAATGTTTCATCTGATAGTGAGGCAGACATTCCGATGGTCAATATGTCTTTGAGTCCTTTGAATGAGGCTATTACCACTTTAGGTGAATCGTCTATTACAAAAAGAAAGTTGCGAAGTGAAAAATACAGGAAAGAGAAAAAAGGCAAAGTTATGAGTGCAATCGCGACAATATTTGATGAAGGCTCTGATAACGAATGCAGTCAAGCAGATGACGTTGATGACGGCAAACAAATGATTGAGCAGTTGAAAAGAAAATTCAATTTAGCGACCACTTTTCCGGAGAAATATCTCATTTTATCTGTGCTGCCTCAATCATGGTCTATACGCAAGATTTCTGAACAGTTTCAAACATCTTTTTACATCGCGAGAAGAAGCAAAGAATTAGTTCGACAGAAGGGCATATTGGCGACTCCCACCAAGAAATTTGGCTCAAGGACCCTCAGCGAAGCAACGGTGAAATTGATTCAAGATTTTTACTGCAATGATGACAACAGCCGCGCCTGCCCAGGTACACGTGACTATGTTATCACACGTGAAGATGGAGAAAAAGTACACAAGCAGCGCAGACTATTATTATGTAATCTATCCGAAGCATACCATCAGTTCAAAGAGAAATACCCAGCAGAAAAAGTGGGATTTTCTAAGTTTGCCATCCTACGACCAAAAGAATGCGTGCTGGCATTAGACAGGCACGGAACGCATTCAGTCTGCGTTTGCATGTTTCATCAAAACATCAAATTAATGTTCTTTCCATGCAAGAAATTGAAAGTATTTCACGGTGAAATTGAAGCATATAGGGACCTCCTGTCGAAGTCGTTGTGCGCATACCCCACGGAAAATTGTCATCTGTCCAAATGCGACAATTGTCCGAAGATTGACGAGCTAGAGCAATATTTGGCGGAAAAGTTTGAACAGCTGTTAATTCAGGAGGTGCATTTCAAACAGTGGATAATTAGCAGCGGCAGATGTTCCCTTGAGACCGTGGTAAAGCAGATTCCGGAATTCATCGAGGAATTCGGATTCAAGTTGAATGAACTGAAGGCGCACCATTTCATATCCGAGATGCAATCGAAATTTCTAAAGGAAAGTAAGGAGAAATTAGCCCAAAATGAATTCATTGTGATAAGCGACTTTGCCGAGAATTACACTTTTCTCGTTCAGGATGAAATTCAGGCTTATCACTGGGCAAACGCGGAGAGTTTAGCTCATAATTATGTGTCCGTTTATTTATTTCAAATGAAACTGTTTGAATTCTTAAGATCAAAATTCGATGCAATCGACAAAGTAACGTTTTTCTCAGACGGCGCGGCTTCTCAGTACAAGAATAAAAAAAATTTTTACAATCTTTGCATAATTGAAGAAGAACAAAACTGCAAGGTCGAGTGGCACTTTTTTGCGACGTCCCACGGTAAGGGCCAATGCGATGCGTTAGGGGGAACCCTAAAACGCATGGCGACTAAGGCAAGTTTGCAAAGGCCATATACTGACCAGATCTTAAATGTACAACATTTGTTTTCGTGGATTCAAAGCAAGGAAATTGCCATTAACACAGTTTTATGTACTCAAAAAGAACACGATGCCATGGAGCGACGAATTCAAAACAGATATAATAATGTCAAAACTATAACTGGAACGCAAAAGTTTCATTGCTTCATACCAAATATTTCTGATATGTCAATTAATGTAAAGCGGTGCTCTTCGTCTGCCGACGTGCTAAATTTAAAGTTAATTTAATTTTATAATGATGCCAAGACAATTGAAATTTTTAATAAATATTGTAATTAAGTATAAGCAGCAAAATAAGAAAGATTTTTTCTTCATAAATGTATTTTTAACTGTAAAATAATTTTTAAAATGTATTTTTAATAATAAAATAAAACAATGTTAAATAATTACAAATAATTCAATTATAAAAAATATAAAAACAATAAGAACAAGGTGGTCTCTTAAATGCTCCTCTCCTGTCCAAACAAGGAGTCGGGCCCATTTTTTTATTGCTGATTCTTAAAGCAAAAATTATAAGGAATCCAAAAAAAAAAATTAGCCGGAAAATTTAGGAGCTTCTGTGGAAAATCAGAAAATTTAATTTTCATGGGAAAATTTAATTTTCATGGGAAAAAAGGTAAATTTCTGAGAAAAATTAGGAAAATTTTATTTTTCAATTAAAGCCTGATTCAATACCTTTCCAACGAGCTATCATCGCTTTAGTAGTTTTTTTTTTAAACAACTTTCAATGAGGTCCCTTATGAAGAATTCTTCAATTTTGTCACATGACAGTGGTGTACACCAGTCACTACATAAAAAAAAAAAAATATGTTGGTACATTATTTTTTGCTGGGCAATCGATTGAGACTATTTATTTTAGAATCGGAGAGGGGTCGTCCAAAAGGTGATCGCTTTTATATGGAATTGCTCTATACCATATCTAATATTATAAAGGCCGATATCTAATTAGATGAAATTATATATGGCATAATATAAGGAAAATGTTTCGGAAAAAACGTCATATATAATTATATATGGATATACATAACCACATGTCTAATTATATATT
This sequence comes from Leucophora obtusa, assembly GCA_949987735.1. Classification (NCBI taxonomy): domain Eukaryota; kingdom Metazoa; phylum Arthropoda; class Insecta; order Diptera; family Anthomyiidae; genus Leucophora; species Leucophora obtusa. The sequence continues at coordinate 125,013,824 of OX465295.1, read as the reverse complement.
GTAATATATGCCACATTTGATTATATATAATTTTTTTTACTCGGGCCTTTATACACAGAAAAAACAGTAGGCACCAACAATGGGAATTTGTAAAATCAATCACATTTTCTTTTAAATTGAAATTTTATTCCCAAAAATTTTTTTGTTTGAAATATTTGTAACTCGTTTGTAAATTGTTATCTTTCATATAAAAATTGTTTAAAAATAAAAATTCAAAGTTACAAAAGAAAAATAAATTTTTTTTTGGATTTACAAATTTCTTTGTTAGTGCCTTTTTAAAGTTTTTTTTTTTTGTATTTACAAATTTGGTATGAGAAAGGTGTTTAAAAATTTAATTAGAATTTTGTAAATTCTTTCTGTGTAATTATATTTGTATATGTTTATTATTCTTTAAAAAAAATATACAAAAAAAGAAACGACAGCTGATGTATCATTAACTGCTCACAAGTAGCGTAAAATTTTTACGCTACCAGAACAAGGTAGCGCTACCACAACATGTTGACTTAGCGGTAGCTAGCTGATCAATTCGATCACCAGATTGTTGAGTACACTCTAAAAAATGTTTGTAAATTTACTACTATAAAATGGGTAAAATTTTGTTTAATTTTACGAAAATTCGGTAAATATAAACAAAAAATGCGTAAACTTTTTTCATACACACTTCCATACACAATAATACACACACAAAGTATTTTTAGACATTATGTATTTATAAATAAACACATTATGCCTAAAATTACTATTGTTTTGTTAAATAAAATTTTTACGCACAAAGTTGGTAAATATACTATCCTATAATAGTAATAAATACTCTGACATTTCAAATTGGAAAAAATTTAAAAAAATTATAAATAATAAAAAGAAAAAGCGAAAACGGATTATTTTTTGTGAATTACAACATTTCCACAAACACATTAGAGTCTGGAAATAGCAACATAAGCATGAAATTTTTTTTGGTAATTACACTGTTCAAGTTTTTAACACGAAATTTGTGGTACTAACGTGAAAACCATATGGTTGTGTTTGGATGAGCCCCCTGACTACTACTCCACCGATGAAAGTGCCAATTTGGCTCATTGGGAAAAATTTATCGCGTTTTTTTTTGAATTTCGGTCAATTCGTCAATTTTTGACCATTTTCAGCCCATTTAAGCCCATTTAAGTCGCTTTTCCTGTATTCAAAATTTCTTGTGTTATCTTTATACGGCTCACAATTACTATTTCCACCATTAGAACGCACATTTCAACTGAGAAAATCAAAATTTTTAGCCTATTTTCATGATTTTTGCCCATTTTTCATCGATTTTCCCCATTTTTGTGCTGTTTTTATGCGCTTTTTTGTAGTTCTTGCGCAAACTTATCGACATAATTTTTACCGTTTTTCCTTTTTACAATATATTATGCAATATTATTGCCATTTCAAGCAACTCAACACACTTTTTAAATACAAAAACCTTTTTCGGATGATTTTCGGGTTTTTTATTGATTTAAATAAATTTTTTGTGGTTGAATACATTTTTTCGGTATAAAAATTAATGGAAATGCGTGTTTCTCCGTATTAATGTAATTCATTTTAAATTGGCAATTAAAATAGAGAAATAAGCAATGGAATATCATTCGTTATCCTCCAATTCCATTAACAAATTCCAGCAAAGATCTGCCAAAAGTGAATCTAATTTTTTCCATTATACCAGTGTTCCAACTGTGCTGATACCTGGTGGAAACGTTCCCCATGCTCGTCTGATTCAGACGGCAACTGACGCTCGAAGTGATCCTGGTGGTGATGCATGAAATGCACTTTCAACGACATTCGAACACCGATGTTTTCGAAAGATTGCAGCATATCATCAACAATGGCACGCCAATTGTCCACTCGATGAATTCCGAGAACTTTTTCGATCACTGCTTTCAGGCTATCCCAAGCGATGAGTTCCTCCTCTTGAAGGACATTGTTGAAGTCTTCATCCTTCATCAGTTTGCGAATGTCTGGGCCATTCAACACACCTGAAATAAATATATGATTTTATATAAAAACTTTCAAGAATACTTCATCTTTGTTTGGCGGAAAAAGAATTCCAAATATTTATTTACCTTCTTTAATTTTCGCTTCACTCAAGCGTGGGAAAATGTACTCCAATCGTCCAAAAGCCAATCTATTTCCACGCACCAGTAACGCTTTGATGAAATTCTTCATTAACCCAAGTTTAATGTGCAATGGTGGCATCAATACCTTATCCATCGGCACCAACTCCTCGTGGATAACGTTCTGCTGCCCGATTAGACGATTTGTTCTCGGTAACCAATCTCGTTTTTGATACTGTGGTGTATATCGCGAATCCCACGTACACAAGTAGCACATATTTTTAGTATAACCAGTTTGAAGGACACAGATAAGTGCAACCACTTTCAAATCAGCGCATATTTTCCAACAATGTTCATGGTATTTCACAGAATCCAAGATTAGTTTCATCATACGTGTCCTTTGTTTTCACGGCAAGCGCAATTGGCACAGAGTTTTTTGTATTATCGAAATACAGCAGTACAGCCTTGAGACTGCTCTTCGATCCATCGATGAACAACCGCCATTGGTCCGCATTGTACGTGTAATTCATGGCCGACATCAAACCATCGATATCATTACAGTACGTAAATGAATTGTTTTCGTTGCGAGTAAAAAACGGTAGAAATTTATGCTGTCGACCACGCGAACCGAACACTTTAACTTCTGGTGACAGGATGTTCACAGCTTTAAGATGTTGAGCAAGAATTATGGTTTTATTTTGTGACAACTTTAGTTGTCTTGACATTATGTTCAAGCGCTGTTGTGTAACTTCAATGTGTTTGCATGGTGGCGTAATATTTGATGGCTGATACAAAGAAAAATTCGATTCTGGCTCCGAAAAAAAAGATGGTGGGATGTATTCTTCAGTTGGTCTCGGTTTTTTCGGGATTGGCACTGGCGGAGAATGGGGAAGAGTGGTTTGAGCTGACGGAACACTTTAGTAAATATATTCCATCGCCTTTCTTCTGTTCATACCCACAACATTATTTTTACATACTTAGCACATGTTTTTTTCGTGGTCGACTGGCTCTGACCAAATCATCGGTATTCCATATGGCATGCTTTCCCGTCGACCTGTTCGCCAATCATACTAACGTGCTACACACGATGAACAAGCTATTTTAGGCACCCAGTCAACATTACGAATCACTGGAATATTGAAGTACTGCTCGTACAATGTTGCAATTTCATCCAATTTTTACCGTAAAAATTAATCACTTCAAACTGGAAACTTTATTTATACTATTATTACTTTTTCGTCACTTTAAAAAAATCGTACTTTACGCGTTCGAAGACACTTGTTGAATGACAAAAATCGATCAATGAACATATATAAATATTACGTAAGTTTCAATATTTTACTGAGAGGTACTTATGAATTGGCGCATCTTTTAAGCGTGGCTATATACCTGATTCGTGTGCGTTTGTGTAAAAAAAATATGTTTAAAAAAATCATGCAGGTAGCCAACGGAAAAAACCCAAATAATTAAAAAAGTACACTTTCCTTTTTTCCTTTTAATTGTCCACGCACATTACCGAAAAAGCGTAAAAAACGATGGTTTTTGTATTTAAAAAGTGTGTTGAGTTGCTTGAAATGGCAATAATATTGCATAATATATTGTAAAAAGGAAAAACGGTAAGAATTATGTCGATAAGTTTGCGCAAGAACTACAAAAAAGCGCATAAAAACAGCACAAAAATGAGGAAAATCGATGAAAAATGGGCAAAAATCATGAAAATAGGCTAAAAATTTTGATTTTCTTAGTTGAAATGTGCGTTCTAATGGTGGAAATAGTAATTGTGAGCCGTATAAGGATAACACAAGAAATTTTGAATACAGGAAAAGCGACTTAAATGGGCTGAAAATGGTCAAAAATTGACGAATTGACCGAAATTCAAAAAAAACGCCATAAATTTTTCCCAACGAGCCAAATTGGCACTTTCATCGGTGGAGTAGTAGTCAAGGGGCTCATCCAAACACAACCATATGGTTTTCACGTTAGTAGCATTTTACAACTTGAACAGTGTTATTGTTAATGCATGTGGTAGTCTAAACCTCATTTCAAAATTGAAAACGCCGTAAGAGAGATACGGTCTACGCAGGAACAACTGGGTGCAATGACTCCTGCTCAACAAAATGCGTTCTTTGCAAAGGAGGCAGTCAACCAACAACCGTCAGCAATAACGGGAGAAAACGCCGTAAGAGAGATACGGCCTAGGCGAAACAACTGGGTGCAATGACTCCTGCTCAACAAAGTCAGTATTTATTGAGTACTGCCTAACTTGCAAAGAAAGCATTTTGTTGAGCAGGAGTCATTGCACTCAGTTGTTCCTGCGTAGGCCATATCTCTCTTAAGGCATTTGCTCCAGTTATTGTTGACGGTTACTGCCTCCCTTTCAAAGAAGGCATTTTGTTGAGCAGGAGTCATTGCACCCATTCAATAGTTATAACAAATTTTTATATGAATTTTATACAAATACCTTAAGATCCCAAAACGACTAATTTGGACATAAACGATTATGAGAGAATGACTCGGATATTATTATTAATAAAATACGTATTAAAAATTAATTTGTTATTTTATTTAAAAAAAATTTGTGGGTGGTGCTTAAAGTTAGCACAACTGTTGTAAATGTACGCATTTTATTGGTTTTTCACGCACTTTCTAAGGATTTTTGCGCATTTTTTGTAGATTTTTACGCATTTTATGCGTACATTTTCACGTGAAACGTGCTTTTTTACACACAAATTTAGTAAATTAACACACTAATTTCAAAATCACATTTAATTTTTACGCACTTTCAATGTAAAATTACAAATTATTTGTGCACCAACTTAAACACAATGTGCGTATTTTTTTTCAATTACGCACATAGAGTAAATTTACCCAATTTATAGTAGGAGTTCAGTTTCCTACTATAAGTTGGGTAAATTTCAACAGAATTTAATTAGAGTGTAGCGGTTTAGCAATAGTTGAGCGTCTGGTAAACGCACTCATTGTTTCCATATTATATTCTAAAAAAGCTGTAAAAATATTCTAACTTTTACAGATTTTTACAATTACTTCTGAAAATTATACAAAAAATCACTTATTTAAGTATTGCTTTTACAGCATAACAGCTCTAAAAGTGATCATAAAAAGTGATTTTGGTATCATTTGGTATTTCTAAACAGATGATCACGGATTCGATTTCTAGAGGGACCAATATTTAAAAAAAAAATTTTCTTTTAATATTTATAATTAATTTGGTTTAACCCAATATTTTTTAATTTTTCAATTTCATTTCTTGAAAAAAAAAAAAATGTCAAATGTCAAGTTAAAACGGAATTTTAGAAATTTTTTCAATCAAATTGATATGAAAAATCAAGAAAAATTAACCATTAGTAAAAAAAATATAGAATTGTTTTTAAATGTACCATGACTAATTTTTACGGATAAATGAGTGTTTCCATGGTAGTAAAGCGATAAAGTCTTTCTTTGAATGAAAATGAAACGTTTGAGTTAGAAGCTACAAAATGCTGTAAAATACTTAGAAAAAATATATGATTTTGGAGAAAAATCTATTTTTTTTTATAACAAATTGCTGTTTTAAATATAAAAAACTCGTTGTGGTCTAGGAATAATTAAGCAGAGCTGCCATTTATTTTAAAAATATGAAATTTAATGAATACTGGTATGCTGTATGCAGATTACTGCTGCCTTCGGGAAGTTTTTGAAGAGTTGACAAAAGACATATCCATTGACAACATATGAGCTCATTTCTTTAAAAAATGTGGTACAAAGGATGTAGAAAATCTGTATAAATTAATATCATTTAAATTTTCAAGTCAATTTTGCAATTTTTTTGCTAATTTAAGTGAATTTTAATTTATCAAGAAAAATCAAGCGTTTTTTAATGTCAAGAAAAATCAAGCATTTTCCTTTGAATGTCAAGCTTTTTGCCAATTTCGATCTGGCAAGCCTAATTTCTTGCCACCCTTCAGCTATTTGAGGTTATTAAGCATGCTGTTTACTATCATGGGGTTTCTAGAAGACGTTCGTTGTCACACTAATGAGTGACTACATGTATTTTGTATTTGTATTGCGTGTATTTTGTTATTGTATTTTCGTTCGTGTGGATTAAAACGTCATCTAGAAACACCACCTATATTTTCATATTCAGGTCTTTTCCTGTTTCCTACAATATATTCTATAACCATATATTACATAAATATCTTACTCTTCTTCTTGCCAATAAATGCATTTTTTTGCTATCAATCAAATCCCAGTGTAGAAAATCATTACCAGATATGTGGTTATGTAACTACATACTTGGTAATGGTAACTAGTTACTTTTGTTATTACATTTCTTATTACCTTTATATGGCGATGTCGGGAAAAATAATGAGTTGTCGTTACACACCAGCATACGAAAATTCAAAAATATATCGTTACCTATGTGCTTACCAGTATTGACAAAAATAATGAGTCTAAAAATTGATTTTCATAAAAATAAATTATATAAAAAAAAAATATTTTTTATTGTATTTTTTTATTAATTAAAATTTGCTGGTGCGGGAATTGAACCTGGGTCTACAGATTGCCAGTCAACAGCTCTACCATCTGAGCTATATCGATATGTAATATTTAATAGATAAAAACATAATTGACCTGCTGCACACAAGTAAGCTTACTCGCCAACATACAAAAAATAAAAAATATGTGGTTACATATATCCTTACCAGTGTTTAAAAAATATTGAGTCTAAAAATAGATTTCAAAAAATTTTCAAAAAAATCTAAAAATTTATTTTCTATTTGAAATAATGATAAAAATAAGTCATTAACAGTAACGCATTACTATATATTTTAAAATAATGCAGAAGGTAAGTGGGTGTCATTACTGGTAGTCCAAAAAATAATGATATGTCATTACCGTTTCTACACTGGGATATTTATTGTATACATATAGAACGTATGTCCAACATATTCTCATGAGTTATGTGCACTGACAACAAATGTCAAAAAGTAAGATATCTATGTAATCTATATCTATGACTACTTAAATGATTTCCAATTCAGCTCTTCGATCCGATGCATTATTTTCCATATCTGGCATAAAAACAAATCTCAATATGTTATAAAAGAGACTACACTCATAAAAAACGTTGGTACAAATGTCTGTTAAACGTATTCTAATGCAGTTAGTTGCCTAATTTTCCCTCTTGTTTTCGTTAAAATCCGTTATTTAGCTAAGTAGTTATCCAATTTTACCACAAAAATATATTTTTGCTGTACTTGAACTAAATTTTCCTCCTAATATTTAGTTTCTTAAAAACGATTTTGACAATGTGTCAGCTAATCTAGATAAATTTGTTGGCAACTTGTTTAATGTTTGTGTTTTCAAAAGAAAACGATAGGGGCGTTAGAGTATTATAATGTATGTGCGATAGACTACGCTCGTACTTTTCCAGTGTATGTGGGTGTGTTATCGGCCAATACACATAAAAACAACATGGCGTTTGTTAAGAAATTTCTAGTAAATCAAATAATATGATAAGAACGTATTTTCTCCTGCTTCTTTAGTCAACAAAGGAACACAAAAGTAAACGGGTATATACATTAATATATCGAAGTTGAAAATTTTATTAAATAAAATAATAAGGTTTGTTTTACTAAATATTAGGGGTTTTCATATAAGCTCATAAATTCCTTGTAAACCTTGTATAAATACAAACCATTCTTTTACGTATGGAGTTTGATATTAAATTCATAAATAGACCAGGTTTACACCGTTTACGAGTTGAATAGGAGTTTATATGAAAACCCTTATTTTTTTCTTCTATTTCAACCCTTTCATCAAAATTATGCCTGCAAGTAGACGAATAAAAATTAACCAAACACACAATAAAAAGAATTTTGCTGGAATAGTTATTGGCAAGAATATAAAAGTGGTGTTCGGGAAAATAGTAGGGGTTCTTATATAAATTCGTAAATTCCTTATAAACCTTGTAAAAATATAAACCTTATTTTTATGTGTGGAGTTTGACATTAAACTCATAAATATACCAGGTTTACACCGTTTGCGAGTAGAATACGAGCTTATACGAAACCCCTTTTGTTTTTTTTTTATTTCAGCCCTTCCATCAAAATTCTGCCTGTACGTAAACGATAAAAAATGAACCAAACACACAACAAAACGACTTTTGCTGAACACATATTGGCAAGAGTATAAAAGTGATATTTAGGGAAAATAGTATAATTGTAATTGTATAATTTACTGTCTGTTTTTATAAAAAGAATCCAACGAATTCGCTAAAACATTTGTGTGAGAAACACAAACTTAAAAAAATGTTGCTTAACAATTCTTTGGCCGCCTCTGTTTACATAGTTGTCCGAAGAAATTTGTCCAAGAATTTTTAACCAAAAACGTTTTTAAATTAATGTTTTTCAAACAAATTTTTTAACGAATTCGTCCGATTCTTTTTACAAATACACCCAGTTATTCGAAAATAAAATTTACAATATATATACAAATTTATTATACCCTACACCACTATGTGGTCAGGGTATTATAAGTTTGTGCTGATGTTTGTAACACCAAAAAATATTGGTCCTAGACCCACCTTATAGTATACCGATCGGCTCAGAATTTTTTTTTATTTCCATTTAACGATGTCCGTCGGACAGACGAAATATGAAACTTGGTACACAGACTTATGTCGGCCCAAGGACGACGCCTATTGATTTTGGCAAACATCGGTCCATGTTTAGACCTAGTGCCCATATAAGGGACCAAAATTATATTGTTTATACGCTGCAGGTCGCAAATATTAAGATATTTTGATGAAATATGGTACACCGACTTATGTCGGCCCAACGACGAAGCCTATTAATTTTGGTGAACATCGGTCCATGTTTAGACCTAGTGCCCATATAAGGGTTCTACTAAAATTATATGGTTTATACGCTGCAGGTCGCAAATATTAAGATATTTTGATGAAATTTGGTCAACAGACCTACGTTGGCCCAAGGACGAAGCCTATAGATTTTGGTGCACATCGGTCCATGTTTAGACCTAGTGCCCATATAAGGGTATTATATTGTTTATACGCTGCAGGTCGCAAATATTAAGATATTTTGATGAAATTTGGTACACCGACCTATGGCAGCCTAAAGACGAAGCCTATTGATTTTGGTTAACACCGGCCCATGTTTAGACCTAGTGCCCATATAAGGGTCCCCCCAAAATTGGCTTGGTTACAAACTGCAGGTCGCAAATATTAAGATATTTTGATGAAATTTGGTATACCGACCTATATCAGCCCAAGCACGAAGCCTATTGATTTTGGTTAACACCGGTCCATGTTTAGACCTAGTGCCCTTATAAGGGTCCCCCCAAAATTGGCTTGGTTACAAACTGCAGGTCGCAAATATTAAGATATTTTAATGAAATTTGGTTCGCTGACTCACATTATAGAAAATTTTGACACAAGTCCCATTTTAATTCATTCGAATTTCGGATCCAAACATTAGTTGGCTTTTAACCAGACTGGTGTAGGGTATTGTATTGTCGGCAGCCCGACTATAACCTTTTTACTCGTTTTACTTAAAATTGAAATCAGCTTTTGAAAAAAATCTTAATAATTAATTCTAATATTAGTTACACTCAAAAAAATAAGTTAGTAGAAAAATTAGTAAAACGTCTTGTATATCAAGTGTACTAGTTGTACTAGCTGAAATTCCGTTTTTATATTTTTTTAGCACTAAATTAATTTTGAACTAATGTTTTACTAATTTATTTTGCTACAAAAATTGTGCTGATAACCGCATTCATAGCGTGGACGACACCAGATAGACAAGATGTAGATGTCGCAGCTTGTCTGGAAACGGAAATGACAAAAAAAGAAAAACAACTCTACACATATTCTATACAAGTTTTTTGAGTTTTTTTCAGTCTACTAATATTCAGCAAAAAGTTTAGTGATTTTCGCAAGGATTTTTTTCATTTGCAGTCGACTAAGTGTTAGCAAAACTTTTGCTGAAGATTACTATTGTTTTCATAAAAATCAGCTCGCTGATTTTCAGCAAAGCTTTTGCTGAAATTACCAACTTTTTTGCAAGCACGCTCCTGACTAAAAATTCGCTGACACAGCAACATTTTTGGCTGACTTTACTGACTTTTTTTTTTAGTGTACGATTTGTCTTATGCGACGGTTACAAACAGTGTTGCCAAAACTTATTTAGGAAAAAATGCTAGATTTCTTTCATAAAAATGCTAAAAACTAAAAAATATGCTAGAAAAAATATGCTAAAAAAATTAAAAAAAAAATGTTTCAATTTGTTAAAAAAAAATATAAAAAAAAGTATTTTAGTGACTTTTTACAATTAAACTGAAAATAAGTCATCTATAGTCGTGAATTCATTTCTTTTTATTTACTAAAATTATATAAATATAAATTAAAAACAACTCAAAAGTTGATTCTTGTAAAAAAAGTTTAAAAGTCCTTTATACTACTTTTATACCTGAGCAAAAACTACCTGGTTTTTGGCTCTTGAAGTTTTTAACTTGTCAAAACTCATACAAAAAAACAATCTAGGTGGTTTTTGCACAAGTATAAATGTAGTATTAAAATAAATTTATTATTATTTGATTTCCCAACTGTGTCATTGAAAATATGTTATCTCAAAAAGTTACAGGCGGATAAACAAAAGTACCCCAAATTTTGGCGGGTAAAATGAATTTCCCATTCTGCCTTAACTTATCTACTCCAAATCAATTTAATGGTTTTTATTGCACGCTCTGTTTCCCGTTTTCAAATTTATACATCTTTGGGCTTACCTTCATGAAATTCTTTAAAAAAATAATTTTCTCGGTCAAGTTTAATACTTTTTGTGGTGTTGGTTTACATTGTAACACCCAAATTCATAAACGCTTTACAAAGTTACAGGAGGTTTATTGAACAAATTTTGTATGAAAAATTTGTTTTGTAAACCTCCTATATCTTTACTAAGTGTTTATGAATTGAGGGGTAAGATTTTTGGTATGATTAAATGAAAAAATGTACAGGTGTTACAGTAAAAAAAATTAAAATCCACTTAAATTTTTAAAAGATAGGAAAACGCTATTTATCACAAACGCTATCCACATTACCATCTATGACCCAAACCTAAAAAAATCATTAAAAATAGCAAAGATTAAAAACGAACCTTAAGAACATTTTGCAATTCTATTTTAAACTCCATTCTTTAAATTATTATTATTTTTTTTTTTTACCGAAATTGGAGTATTTTTGTTTAAAATCACTCCTTCAACATAACAACAACTAAAAGTAAAACGAGTAAAAAACTTAAAGTCGGGCATGCCGATTTAAAATTTTAATATTAAAGTACCATAAAAGAATATTTTTATACTTTTATGATCATTTTTAAATTTCAATCAATCCAACTCGGTTAAATACAATTTTTGCTATTTTTTTACAAAAAAATTTTTTTTCTTAACTCTATTAAATATTTTTCTAAAACCTATAACAAACAAAATAACATAACATTGTACTTTTTATTTGGAGAAAAAAATGTTTTTGTAAAAAAATTACTGCTTCCTTAATATTGTTCATATTTAAACAAATTTGATAAATTTATAACTAAAAATGATCCCAGAAGTATAAAAATAATTTTTTTTTTGTACCTTAGCGTTAAAATTTTTAATTGCGAATATCGCGAATGCGAGCGCTAACTTTCAAAAACTGTTATCACCATTGAATTCAGCGTACTCGAATTAGCTTTACCAGTAGGGTTCCCAGCTTGTTAAAATTTGCGACTAGCACAGTGTAATTAATGTGTACGTATAAAAATAGTTCCTAGCACTTACTCTAAAAGTAAAAATAATATTTCTTTTTCATATTCGGTTAAATTTAAACTTAGATTGTAAAATAACAGATAATTATTCAAAAACAAGGGTTAGAATAAACTGTGATTTTGAATTATATATTTCAAAATAAATAATAAAATTTGGTGATTTAATACTGTTGTTGCGTTTTTATATCGGAAACAACATCCATAATATTTTTTTACAGCAAAAATTTAAATTAATGCAAAATATTCTAAAAAAACACAGAATAAAACTGTAAAAAATGCTAAAAATATGCTAAATTTTTTTGGAAAAATGCTGAAAAAATACCATATGCTAGATGCATATTTTCCATGCTAAATGATTCAAAAAATGCTAAATCTAGCATTAAATATGCTAAATTGGCAACACTGGTTACAAACAACTACACCCAGGAAAAAGATTGGTTGGAATTCGATCAAAACCATTAAAATGAATTTACCAGGACGTTATTTTATTTGCAGTTGCCTATAAGTGAATACTACACCAGAAATATTTTACTAGGTATTAAAAATAGGGAAAATGAATTAAAAAACAATCCTTTTAACAAATTATTGGTATCTCCAATCAATTTTAAAATTAGTATCAGTTTAGTAATTTTATGCAGTAGAAGCAGCCATTTATTTAGTGCATATACAAGAAAATTGGTGTTACCGATAACCTTTATTAAAAAAATTTCAATATTCGAAAGTGGTAACTACAAATACGGGTATCCTAATCAAATATGACCATAAAGTTGAGTTTCTGTAGAACCAACCGAATTGTGGATTGTACTGATAACACACACAACTATTGATTGGTATTGGTAAACGAATTTTTTATTATATTTGTTTTCCAAGCAAAACATATAAATTCAAAATTTGACTTCAAAATTAATAAGTGTTTGTGGTGTAGTCGGTAGGGAGTTGGCCTAGTACGCCGGATTTCCGAGTTCAAATCCCGGACAAGACAAAAATTTATGTTTTTTTTTTTAATTTAAATAAAATACTCATATGTATAAACAGTAAATATGGCTAAGAAAATTAAAAGTAGTTGTGGTGCAGTGGATAAGAGTGTGAACTATTAACCTGAAAGGCCGGGTTCAATACCAGAAAATTCAAAAAAAGTTTTTTAATTTCAATAAAATTTTGTGGAACATGATAATATTTATGTGGAACATAATATTGAATAAGACAATCGAATATTGGCTTTCACGACGAAAAATATTATTTAATATAAAGATAGTGGTCGTAACCGCACGAATTCGATTGGCAACAAATTCGGTGGCCACAACTGAGATTGTTTTCTGGGTGTACAAATTAATAAGCTTGAAGAAATTTGCACAGCAGCAACAACCTCTCCAGCCAACACTTGGCATCCAACTATTGAATGGGAATAAAGTGCATCATAACACTGTTGGTAAAAGTGGTACAAAAGTACCATTTGTGGCACTACACACAGAAAATAAATTGGTTGGAATTCTATCGGAACCAACGAAATATATTCATCATTCAATAATTTTAATTGCAGTTATTTAAAATTCATCATCAGGAAAGTTATATTTATTTTTGAACAAAAAATATATATGATGAACCAAAACACTGTCACATTATCCAAAATATTGGCTTTTCTAACCAATATTGAAAAATTACTAACTTCCACATTACCTTCAGTACCAACAACCATCAATTTATCGAAGATTTAGTCATTTGAATAAAATATCGGCAGCAACAATTTAGTATCAGTTGTGTTTCAATAAAATCGATCGCTCTATCCAAAGTATTAGTTTTTCGAATCAATTTAAAAATGTTTTTTTAACTTTAGTAGCTTTAACCATTAACTTCCATTATTTTGGTAATTGTAATAATATATTGAGACAAGGAACAGAAATTTTATTTATCATAATAAAATTTTGGAATCTATCATATTTTTTCGTTTCATCCATATGCGTGTTTAAATTCTAAGTTAGACAACAACTAAACGCAAGTATCTGTGGCGCAGGAGGTAGAGACACAACCTTAGAGATTTGAGTTCAAACCTCAACCAAGGCATTACTTTTTTTTTTAAATAATTTTTTTATTGATTCAAATTAAATGACACAATTGATTTTCTGTTGTGAATATAATTTTATTCAAAAACAAAATATTCAAATTTTCAACCTGAAGAAATGCAAATTTGAAATTTGACAAAAAAAAATGTATGTCGAGTTTAGCCTAGAGGAAAAGCAATGGGCTGACAAACGGAAGGTCGCCGGTTCAATCCCAGTTCGCGATATAAATTTTTAAAAAATTTTTTTTTTATTCAAATTAAAAGACACAACTGATTTTCTGTTGTTGATATAATTTTATTTATAGACAAAATATTCAAACCTGAAGAAATTCAAATTTGAAATTTGACTAAAAAAATTTAAATAGAGCTTAGCTTAGAGGGAAAGCAATGGGTTGACAAGCGGAGGGTCGGGGGTTCGATCTTCCTATAAATCAACTCTAAAAAATTCTTTAGTAATTTATTCTAATATTAAAAATATTAACTAAATAATATTAACTAAAAAACAATAAAAATTGAAAAAATTTGCACAGCAGCAACACAACCCTACGGAGAATGAGGAGTCAATTGCCCTCTAAGGACCTATCCCGTGACCGGTCAACCGAAGGCATATTACTAAATTAGTACAAATATGAACAAAAGAAAATGACTTAATTTTCTAAGTATTTTCTTATCCGTTATTTTCACTGTTGCTTTTAAAAAAACTTGACCGATACCGAAATAAAAAACAAAATTCGCGGCATATTTTTAAAAATATTTTTTATTTATGGGGGAAAAGTTTTTAGTTGATCTGTTATTTTAAGTAAATGAATGTTATTTTAGTTTGACTCAAGATCATAAATTAATATCACTTTCTGTTTAAATTATTTTCAAATCAAAGAAAGATGATACAATTTTTACAAGTAAATTACAAAGAATAAAAATTATTGAAAAAATTCGATAAGACCAGCAAGGCAGAATGCGCATTTTCGGCTTTCGCTACAAAGCCATCATCAGTGCCTTTCGCCTTTGAGTGGGTTATTATTTTGATAATCGTCTACTTATATGAATGTTGAAAGCAAATCGAGTTTGTTATCAACAACTCAACTTAGACTAACATCAACGAAATTTAACAATGCTATTTTTATCCTTTTGTTATTATTACTCTTTTTTGCTTTGAACCTTAATTCTTAAGATATCTCAGCTGATTCTATTCAACTCTGTGTATGATGAACACAGATGTTTGAATTACAACGAACCGTTAAATTTAAATGTATGTTATTAAGTTATATTTTTGCACCGTGTCAATGTGTTTAAGATGAATGGGGGAAAAGTTTTTAGTTAAAATAACATTCATTTACTTTTTTATTTATTTTACTCTTTTATTTATTTCTAACTTTATTTTTTCACGATTTGCTTATTTTAGCTCTTATTTTAAATTTCTATAATGTTTTCCTAAGAAATTTTAAGTTTTGTATTTTCAATGTTTTTTTAATGTTAAAGCTGTTTTAGTTTTAACAATTGGTATTTCATTTAACTTTTCTTTGTAACTAAGGGGAATTTTTTAAATTTTTATTTATATTATCAGAGGTTTTGAGGTAATTTTCTAATTTTTAATTGATTTTTTAATTTAATTATGGCCAACGCAAAAAACGATTCAACTGCCATTAAAGGACCTATCCCGTGACCGGTCAATCGGGGTCATACTGAAGGCACTTCCACTATATTTGTGTGTGTGTTAGTGTTGTTTTCTTTTCTATTTTTTTCTTTTCCATTTTTTTTATTTGCTTGTAGTGTTTGTTTTTTTCTTTTTTTTATTTGAACAGAAACGAAAAATATACAAATTTACCATCAGCCAGCCATCACGCATAAGCAACATTAGCTCATATGGTAGAGCGTTTGCATTACAAGCAGGAGGTCGTGTTATCGAGCCCTACTCCAACGCGAAGTAGATTATTTTTCATTCTTAATTTTTTATTAGTTTATTTCAAAAGCTATTTTTAGACACACCACCTTACTGTCACAAGGTGTCTAAACTGTGGCGATTGGTCATTTCCAATGACAACGCCATGTTAAAGTGATATGTCTCTTTCAAACAAAAAGGCCGATCAACGACCGGTCTCCGCCCCCTTGGGAACTATCCTGCCCCTACGGGGAATGAGGAGTCAATTGCCCTCCAAGGACCTATCCCGTGACCGGTCAACCGAAGGCATATTACTTAATTAGTACAAATATGAACTAAAGAGAATGAATTAATTTTCTAAGTATTTTCTGATTCCTTACTTTCATTGTTGCTTTTAAAAAACTTGACCGATACCGAAATAAAAAACAAAATTCGCGTCATATTTCTTAAAATATTTTTCTATTTATTATACCCTACACCAGGGTATTATAAATTTGTGCTGATGTTTGTAACACCAAAAAATATTGGTCCTAGACCCACCTTATAGTATACCGATCGGCTCAGAATTTTTTTTTATTTCGATTTAACGATGTCCGTCTGTCCGTCCGTCCGTCTGTCTGTCTGTCCATGCATTCTTGTGCGCACTCTACAGGTCGCAAATATTAAGATATTTAGATGAAACTTGGTACACCGACTTATGTCGGCCCAAGGACGACGTCTATTGATTTTGGTTAAAATCGGTCCATATTTAGACCTAGTGCCCATATAAGGGTCCTACCAAAATTATATTGTTTATACGCTGCAGGTCGTAAATGTTAAGATATTTTGATGAAAGTTGGTACACAGACCTATGTTAGCCCAATAACGCAGCCTATTGATTTTGGTGAACATCGGTGCATGTTTAGACCTAGTGCCCATATAAGGGTCCTACCAAAATTATACTGTTTATACGCTGCAGGTCGCAAATATTAAGATATTTTGATGAAATTTGCTACACATACCTATATTGGCCCAATAACGCAGGCTTTTGATTTTGGTGAAAATCGGTCCATGTTTAGACCTAGTGCCCATATAAGGGTCTTTCCAAAATTATGCTGTTTATACGCTGCAGGTCGCAAATATTAAGATATTTTGATGAAATTTGGTACACAGACCTATGTTGGCCCAATAACGCAGCCCATTGATTTTGGTTAAAATCGGTCCATATTTAGACCTAGTGCCCATATAAGGGTCCTACCAAAATTATATTGTTTATACGCTGCAGGTCGTAAATGTTAAGATATTTTGATGAAAGTTGGTACACAGACCTATGTTAGCCCAATAACGCAGCCTATTGATTTTTGTGAACATCGGTCCATGTTTAGACCTAGTGCCCATATAAGGGTCCTACCAAAATTATACTGTTTATACGCTGCAGGTAATGAAATTTGGTACACAGACCTATGTTGGCCCAATAACGCAGCCCATTGATTTTGGTGAAAATCGGTCAATGTTTAGACCTAGTGCCCATATAAGGGTCCCCCCAAAATTATATTGTTTATACGCTGCAGGTCGCTAATATTAAGATATTTTGATGAAATTTGGTACACAGACCTATGTTAGCCCAATAACACAGCCTATTGATTTTGGTGAACATCGGTCCATGTTTAGACCTAGTGCCCATATAAGGGTCCTACCAAAATTATATTGTTTATACGCTGCAGGTCGTAAATATTAAGATATTTTTATGAAAGTTGGTACACAGACCTATGTTAGCCCAATAACGCAGCCTATTGATTTTGGTGAACATCGGTCCATGTTTAGACCTAGTGCCCATATAAGGGTCCTACTAAAATTATGCTGTTTATACGCTGCAGGTCGCAAATATTAAGATATTTTGATGAAATTTGGTACACAGACCTATGTTGGCCCAAGGACGAAGCCTATTGATTTTGGTGAACATCGGTCCATGTTTAGACCTAGTGCCCATATAAGGGTCCCCCCAAAATTGGCTTGGTTACAAACTGCAGGTCGCAAATATTAAGATATTTTAATGAAATTTGGTGCGCTGACTCAAGCTCTTATTCTAAATTTTTATAATTTTTTGCTAAAAAATTTAAGTTTTGTATTTTTAACGTTTTTTAATGTTAAAGCTGCTTTAGTTTTAACAATTGGTATTTCATTTCATTTAATTTTATTTTTGACTTAACGGTAATTTTTAAAATTTTTATTTATATTATCAGAGTTTTTGAGGTAATTTTCTAATTTTTAATTGATTTTTAAATTTAATTATGGCCAACGCAAAAAAACGAGTCAACTACCACTAAAGGACCTATCCGGTGATCGGTCAATCGGGGGCATACTGAAGGCACTTCCACTATATTTGTGTGTGTGTTAGTGTTGTTTTCTTTTCCATTTTTTTTATTTGCTTGTAGTGTTTGTTTTTTCTTTTTTATTTGAGCAGAAACGAAAAATATATAACTTTACCATCAGCCAGTCATCACGCATAAGCAACATAGCTCAGACGGTAGAGCGTTTGCCTTACAAGCAGGAGGTTGTGTTATCGAGCCCTACTTCGACGCCAAGTAGATTATTTTTAATTCTTAATTTTTTATTAGTTTATTTGAAAAGCTATTTTTAGACACACCACCTTACTGCCACAATGTGTCTAAACTGTGGCAATTGGTCATTTCCAATGACAACGCCATGTTAAAGTGATATGTCTCTTTCAAACAAAAAGACCGATCAACGACCGGTCTCCGCCCCCTTGGGACCTATCCTGCGTGTCATCTGGGACCGGTCCCTTTCCCCGTAGGGGCGTGTAACCTGGGACTGGTCCCTTTCCCCGTAGGGTATGGCATTCTTCCACTATAATTAAATACACAAAATGTTGCAACTCAACTTAAAAATGTTGCAACTCAACTTAATTTTAAGAGAAAAATGTTGTATATCGAGTTGGATTATTTTTCGAGAGAGTTAAGAGTAGCATAATTTCTCTCCATAATATATACTCTTTGGTATTTCCCGAGTAAAAAAAATTGATCTCGCGCAATATCTAATCATATCCAATTTTATATTGTTTAAGATCTGCTGTAATATCTAGCTGATCCAATTAGATCTCAAAATTGGGTGTATCCAATCATATCGTATTAGATCCCATTGTATATATGGGGATAAACTAATATTAAGTTATATCTCAAAATTGGGAGGTCCAATGATATTTTTGGGATAAACCTAGATCTAATTTGATCCGAAAAATGGCGGATCCAGCTATATATTTGCGGATAAACTTAAATCTAATTTGATCCGAAAAATGGCGGATCGAATTGGATCCAGCTATATATTTGTGGATAAAATTAGATCTAATTTGATCTCAATTTTCGCATATTGAATAAGATCCAGCAATATCTAATTTGATCCGAAAAAGTGGCAGATCGAATTAGATCGAGCAATATATTTGTAGATAAATTTATATCTAATTTGATTCAAAAAATGGCAGATCGAATTAGATCCAGCAATATATTTTGGATTAAGTAAGATCTAAATTTATCCAAAAAATTACAGATCAAATACGATCCAGTAATATATTTCGGGATTGCGTAAGATCTTAACTTTTTCGATAAATTGCAGATGGAAATAAATCCAGATATATTTGGGGACTTGGTAAGATCTTAATTTATCCCAAAAATTGCAGATCGAATTAGATCCAGAAATTTATTTCGGTATTAAAATGGCAGATCGAATTAGAAACAGCAATTTATTTGGGGATTGACATCTAAAACTATCCAGAAAAATGACAGATAAAATTAGATCCCGCATTATATTTGGGTACTACGTAAGATCTCCATTTATTTGGGATTAAATAAGATCCCAGAAAGATGTTGAAAACTGTTCAAAAAATAATACACTGGCAGAGCACTGATTTTATAAAAATTACAATATTTTGTTAAAATAAGGTTTAATCTCAGAAGGTCGCGAGTTCGATACCGTTCACGGCTATTCATTTTTTTTTTATAAAATTAATTTCTTTTTCTAAAATTATAATTTTATTTTCTAAAATTATAATTTTATTTTCTATAAATGTTTTTATAAAATAATATTTTTTTTATTAAATTGAATTTTTTTAAAAAAATAATTTTATTTACATCTTTTCAACGCTCTACACCATTTCCAATTGTATCAATTGTACTTACGATTTATCAATTGTATTTCAGAAGTAATCAATTGAATTTCAGTTTTATCAATTGTATTTCAGAACTTATCAATTATTTTTCAGATTTATGAATTGTATTTCAGAACTAGTCAATTGAATTTCAGTTTTATCAATTGCAGTTTAGAAATTATTAATTTTATTTCCGAAATTCACAACTGTATTTAAGAAATTGTCAATTGTATTTCAGAAATTATGAAATGTAAGTAGAAATTTTTCTCTAATTACTATGATAAACATCAACAAGTTTTGAAATAGATTTGATTATTTCTGAAATACAATTAATAATTTCTGAAATACATTCCATAATTTTTGAAATGCATTTAAAATTTCTGAAATACAATTAATAGCTTCTGAAATACAGTTAATATTGTAGTTGAGTTACCATATATGACCATATATTGTTTAAATAGCACCATATATGACAATATACTGTTTAAATGGCACCATATGGTATGGTATGTTCCCTATTAAAAAAAAATAATATATAGCTTTATATGGTAATATATAACTTAGAGTGATCCATGTACCATTTGATCCGAAAAATGGCCCGATAAAATTGTATCAGTTGTTTATCAGTTTTTATCTAATTGTATGAGTTTAGATCTGACCTGATTAAACTATGTGTTAATCAGATGAAATTGTATCTGATTTTTGACCTGATACAATTTTATCGGTTTATATCACATGGTATCAGTTTAGGTCCAAATAGATATATTTGTATACAAAATTATATAGTTATATCCCAATTTTGACCTGATATCAGTTTAAAACTTTAATACAATTGTATAAGGTAAATGTCGGATACAATTATATTTTATTTATATAAAATTGAACCAATTACGATCAAACCTGACACCATTACATATAAACCGATAAAATTGTATGAAGTCAAAAATCGGATACAATTTCATCTGATTAACACATTATATAATCAGGTCAGATCTAAACTGATACAATTAGATAAAAATTGATAAACAATTGATAAACATATATCGGGCCATTCTTCGGATGAAACTGTATATTTATACAGATATAACTTAATCACCAGGGCAAGGACTTTCATGCAAATGCCCAAAAATTATTTTGACCAAATACTTTTCCGAATCAAAGAATTTGCAAAAAATGGCATCGATTTGTTGTTGCATATTTTTGCATATTTTGTTATAATTACATATTTTTGCATATTTGGCTTTTAAGTGCATATTTTATTGCATATTTTATGATTTTTATTGCATATTTTTGCATATTTTGCACATTATTGCATATTTTTTAATATTTTTAAATATGAAATTCGATTTAAGAATTCATACTTTAAAACTAAAAAAATCTAAAGAATTAATTATTTGGAAGCTTTGTTGGTAATATAACACTACATTAGAAAGAGAAACACATAGTATACAATATGTTTTCATCCACTAACACATTTTTTATAGATGTAATTTTAAATTAAAGCATTAATTTCTGCCACTTTTTTCTCTGAGTTACGAAAGTGAGTACGATTTTATAGTACACATACTTAAGTTCTATTTTATAATAAAGTTTTTCTCAGGTAAAATGCCACATACAAAAATATATTTAACTATGTGTACTTGAAGACATATTCAGTGTGTTCGTTTACTCGAATTTCTTACTACTTTTACTACAACTGCAAAGTTTTATTATTTTGAAGTATTGAATTTTTCCAGCTGTAGTAAATGTAGTAACATGTAGTAAGTAAACGAACAAGCTTATTGTAACCGATACCTGAATTTTTACGTTTATGTTAGTTTTTAATAAATATAATTAAAAAAACATTTATTTTTAATTGCATATTTTTTGGTTTTTAGTGCATATTTCGTTATAAATGCATATTTAAGTGCATATTTTCGATTTTATAGTGCATATTTTAAGCGCATATTTTCGATTTTTTAGTGCATGAAAGTCCTTGCCCTGTTAATCACATATATGACTATATGTAACTATTTTATTCGGGATGTTTAAATGATACGATTTATCAAAGTATATGGTACTATATATGGTCACATATATTATCATATCTGGAATTGTTGTTCATAAGGTACCATATATGACCATATATTGTTGAAATGGCACCATATATAGGTGACCATTCGTACTGATATGATCAGTACATGTACTGATTTTTGGTCACGTGTACTGATGAAAAAGTCGTGTACTGATTTGTACTGATTTTTTAAAATTTGTACTGATTGTACTGATTTTTGGCATTTAAAAAAAATATAACATTGTTTTAGTAAAAAAATCCAAAACGCAAGAAGTACAATGTAGTTTTTTTATAGTATAAATGTTTGTGAATGTGAGAGGTTTTCTCTACTAGAAAGCATTAAAAATAATTTTTTTACATGTAAATTTCTTAATCTAATATGTAGTTTCATACGCAGAGAAGATTTGTAGGGACAACCGAATTTATCAAATGGTTCCATTGCGATAATAGAAAATCCGTTGCTAATAGAAAATCAGTAGACTGTGATAAAAATATTTTAATTATCCGGTTGTCAAAGCGGTTGTCAGAATAATTCTGTTTTCTGAGTGTAGGACACGACATCAAAAGCTGAAGATTTTTCCGTACAAAAATCATTAAAGTCTGAAGAAATATATGTGGATATTTCCATGGAAAAATTTTAGAATATGTGGGATTTTCAATAGAAAAAAGTACACAAAACCTCAAGATTTTCATTTTTAAAAACGTCACGTGTTTTTATAGAAAATGGTATGGTAGCCTAAATGTGAAGTTTTTCTATTTCAGCAATCATACAGAAATTAGAAAAGAGAAAAAAGATTTGTTGTAGCCAATCGATTGGTTAGATTGTATCTTCAGAAAATTGGTTTAGACAATGCAATTGGCCTGAATAAACATTGCTTTCGCCTGAATAAACATTGACGTTCATACTATTATGGGGTCATATTCGACTCCATTCGTGGGGTGGCTATATTTCATCAATCTGTTACAATCGAAAAAAAAAAAAATAGAAAAGCAATGGTAACAGATCATTGAAATTTCTAAATAATGGGTCCGATTTCTGTACTTAAAAAAACTGGATTTTTTCATGCGAAAAACTTTTTTGTCTTGGGTTTTGTATAGCCAAAAATGTGTAAGGCTTTTTGGATGGTATGATGGTTAACCGAAAAAGTTTTTTGCCTCAACCAAACCATTATATTGACAATGAATTAGTTTGGCTGTAAAATCTTTTTTTTTTATGATAATATTTTTTAAAATTTGTACTGATTTGAAGTCAGAAAAAAATTGTCACCCTACCCATATATCATAATGTATGGTTTAAATGTCACCACATATGGTAATATATTGTCTAAATAATACCATATATCATTATATATTGCACTATATATAGTATCATATATTATTTATTATATCTGGAACTGTATTTAAAATGTTGTTCATGAGGTCCCATATATGAGCATATATTGTCGAAATGGCACCATATATGATAAGATATGGTTTAAATTGCACCATATATGGTAATATATTGCTTAAAAAACACCATACATAAATATATATATTGCACAATATATAGTATCATATAGTATCATATCTGGAACTGTATTAAAAATTTTGATCATGAGGTACCATATATGGCCATATGTTGTTTAAATGGCACCATATATGCTAATATATTGCTTAAATAACACCACCCGGGTAAAAAATCTTAATACGGTGTCATATATAATTATATCTTATTTGATAAGTCCCCATATACAACGACATACAACTTGATCCGAAAAATGGGTCATCTACTTGTGTCTAATTATATCAAATTAGATATTATTTGATATAGTTTGATCCGAGATTTGTCCATATCCAGGACATCAAATTACATCTAATTCGATATAAAAATATCTGATTTTATATAATTTTGTCTAATAGTAGGTACACTTTTTATGCATACCGGCTTTAAATTGATATTGAAATTTCTATAGCTTAAACAATTTTAAAGGCCCAAATTTTATAACATAAAATAAAAATCTAATCTATATCGTTTGCATCATTTTTAATTTAATTTAATATGCAAAAAAATCACGTGAAAATTATTTGGCTGTGGATAAATTAACTCTTAAATTATATTAATTTGTATGAGATCATATAGAAAGTTATATAAAATTACAAGCAATATATTTTTAGTATGACGATACATACCGTGTTATATAACTTAGTATCGAACCATATAATCATATCGGTCATTACATATATTTTGATTAGTTTTATATGGCTTATATAGTTATATATGGAGTCAGATTTGGGGATATGTAATAACATCAATTACCGTACAACAAATTCATTGAAAAAATAATATCAGATGTTTTTGTATATAATGATATGTGTCTTAATGTGAATCCATTCACCGTCAGATATAACCCAATCACATTATATATAACAATATATAACTATTTTTACCCGGGCATATATAAATATATATGGCACTATATTTAGTAGCATATATTATCATATCTGCAACTGTATTAAAGATTTTGTTCATGAGGTACCATATATGACCATATATTGTTTAAATGCCACCATATATGAAAATATATAGTTTAACTGTCACCATATGTGACAGCGCATAGAGAAAGGGACCTAAGGGTAAAAAAATCAATTTTTTTTTTGTGGACAACATCTGAGCATCGAATGAGACCGATCCCATGCTCTCCTGACCTTAGGTCCCTTTCTATCCTTACGTCCCTTTCTATTTTGCGCGTCACATATATAGTTATATATTGTTTAAATGATACCATATATAATGATATATTCCTAAAATGCCGCCATATATATTAAGATATAGCTCTATATACAACTATATATGCAATAAGATCAGCCATGCTATGTAATATATAATCATATATACCATATCTAATATTACAAAGGCCGATATCTAATTAGATGAAATTATATATGGCATAATATAAACAAAAATGTATGAAAAAGACGTCATATATAATTATGTATGGATATACATAACGACTTGTCTAATTATATATTGTAATATATGCTACATATGATTATATATAATTTTTTTTCTCGGGTAGTTGATTCTGGCTCTTCTAATTACAAAAACATACATTGTATACGTTGCGACTAAAAAAAACTTCCATTAGCCGCTATGCCGACCGTGGTATATTTTGTCAAGAGGTGATACTGCGAGTCATAGCCTGTGCAGAGGGCTGCCGGTTCGATCCCTGGTCATGGCAATACACAAAAAGGAGAAAAAAAATTTACAATTAAAATTTACTTTGATCAATTGACACTAGGGTTTGGGATTTCCCGCACTTTTTTATTTCCCGGGAAACGGGAATGAAACGGGAATCCCGGGAAATATTTTTAAACAAAATTGTTAATGAAAACCACCTATATAAGTAATTTTTGTTAAAAAACACTATTTCAGTACAAATGCAGTCTGTATAGTGAGATTTTAAAGTAAAAATATCAGAATGTTGAACATTTGATTTCACATAAATTACTCTAAGCACTGCCAAATGAATTGCATGATTCCAGCAGAAAGCACCCACTACTGGACTATCGGAAACAAACCGCTTCATCACATTTGGCCCATTAGATATGTTGGCCACAATGTTATTTTCCAAATACAAATAAAACTCTTCTAGTCTTATTTTTATAATTCTTCTTATTTCATCAGCATTACATCTTCCTGATATATTAACCAACCCAAGGTTATAAAATTAATTATTTCCGTTAATACATTTGTACAAATATCTCTTGTGATATTCTTGTCCATTCATCTAAGATTATAGTAAATCTCCTATTGTTAGAAATCTAGTTATGGTGCGGATTGACATTCCGCCGACTGCGGTTAATTTGTTTACCATTTCAGGAAATGTTTGCCCTACCATAAAACTTTCAATGCCTATTCAGCTTACACTTTTTTCTTCGGGTACTTTGCTAATTTTAGCTAGAACGTTATTCTTGTTGTTGTTTTCTTCAAGAAAAGTTGCATGAATATCAATTTTTTTTTTTTGTGAACCAAATTTAGATGTCGGATAAGGCTAAGATGTCGGATAAGCTACCTCCGTTAACCATTAGTCTTTTAGGGCACATATTGCACTGCGCTGTATTGTCCTTTTTTGTAAAGTATTTCCATACTCCTGACATTTTATTATTTAATATAAAATAATATATTAGTTTGAAAGCAGATGTAATTAAATAAAGAAAATTTACTTGAAAATATTTTATTAATGGATACGTTACTTATAAAATTATTGTCCCTTAATATAAAGGATTATTTTAAATTTAAAGTCGACTTTATTTTTAATCATACGGTTTTGTTCATTTTTGTATGAAAACCCTACAAAAATATTTATATTTTCAAACATTTTGATTGGTTGAAAATAAAATAACCAATCAGAATGCTCCAAATATAAACCAAGTCAAGGTATACTGCCACCCAATATGTTAACTAAAGTCGTCTTTAACTAAAATATACATTTGAAAAATTTAGATAAAAAGAGCGATTATTTGTAAGAAACAAAACTTTTTGTTCATATTTCTTTTAAACATTTTACCAGGTTTTTACACACAGAAAATAAATTGGTTGGAATTCTATCCGAACCAACGAAATATTTTCATCATTCAATAATTTTAATTACAGTTATTTAAAATTCATCATCAGGAAAGTTATATTTATTTGTGAACAGAAAATATATATGATGAACCAAAACACTGTCACATTATCCAAAATATTGGCTTTTCTAACCAATATTGAAAAAATACCAACTTCCACAGTAACTTCAATACCAACAACCAACAATTTATCGAAGATTTAGCCATTTGAATAAAATATCGGCTGAAAAAATCTAGTATCAGTTGTGTTTCAATATAATCGATCATTCTATCCAAAGCAATAGTTTTTCCAATCAATTTAAATTTTTTTTTTTCAACTTTAGTAGCTTTAACCATTAACTTCCATTATTTGGGTAATTGTAATAATATATTGAGACAAGGAACAGAAATTTTATTTATCATAATAAAATTTTGGAATCTATCATATTTTTTCGTTTCATACATATGCATGTTTAAATTCTAAGTTAGACAACAACTAAATTTAAGTATCTGTGGCGTAGGAGGTAGAGACACAGCCTTATAGCTTTCGAGATTTGAGTTCAAACCTCAACGAAGGCCTTACATTTTTTTTTTTTAAATAATTTTTTTATTGATTCAAATTAAAAGACACAATTGATTTTCTGTTGTGAATATTATTTTATTCAAAAACAAAATATTCAAATTTTCAACCTGAAGAAATTCAAATTTGAAATTTGACAAAAAAAATTTATGTCTAGTTTAGCCTAGAGGAAAAGCAATGGGCTGACAAACGGAAGGTCGCCGGTTCAATCCCTCTTCGCGATATAAGTTTTTTTTTTATTCAAATTAAAAGACACAACTGATTTTCTGTTGTTGATATAATTTTATTTATAGACAAAAAATTCAAACCTGAAGAAATTCAAATTTGAAATTTGACTAAAAAAAACTTAAATAGAGCTTAGCTTAGAGGGAAACCAATTGGCTGACAAGCGGAGGGTCGGCGGTTCGATCCCAGTTAGCAAAAAAAAATTTTAATTTTTAAATAAATTTTGTGGAACGTGTTTTTCTATTTATAGAATTTATAATCCACAAACATTAAAGTAATCTATTATTATAAATTATAATTATATATTATAAATTTCGGTAATTACAATGGTATTAAAAATAATTAAAAGTGATTGTACCTGGAACTACAAAAATTCGGTTGGCGAAAAATTCGGTTGGAACTACGAGTCTGTTTTCTGTGTGTAGGTTTTACCAGGCTCTATGCAAGATGCTCACGTACTGTTAACCGCTCTCTCACTGGCTCTGGCTGAGATTTCAAGAAGTTAAATTGCAGCTAACGGGTTTAGTTTTTTTATTACATTTTTTCATGTTATGCATATTTATTGAAACAATATTTAATATTTATTAAAATTTGACAATAAAACTTAATCTATCACCTTCTAATAAAATTTCTTCAAATGTCGGCCAGAGCCAGTTAACATTGAAAGAGACACATGCATCCTCTTGAGTTTCTATGCTCGTTGGTTTTACCAACGACAAACCCCCAACCTCAACTGCTGTTAAAAAGTCTCTTTAATTTTATATGCAAACTGGTTTTAAGAGAAACAGTTTTTAGTGTTTTTTTTAACGCCTATTTTTTAATATTAATAAGCAAAATTTTGTGCTAATTATACAAAACTAATGCAGAGAACATAACAAACAACACAAGTGCACTTTAAAATTTAATTAAAATTGCTTAAAAACAATAAAAATAATTACCAGAGTAAAAAAAATTATATATAATCATATGTGGCATATATTACAATATATAATTAGACATGTCGTTATGTATATCCATATATAATTATATATGACGTCTTTTTCCAAAATTGTTCCTTATATTTTTTTTTTTTTTTTTTTTTTTTGTAGAGAAGCAACACTCAGGAAATTCTTCCTATTAATTAACATGTTGCTTCCTTTGGAAAGGGGATAGATAAGAAGTGCAAAGTGGTGAAAGATGAAGGGCTTCAAATATGGCAACACTGTAATTGCGCGAGATGTTGAATTTTTTTTTTTTTTAGAACAGTTGTTGCGCGCTATCTGACGGTGAGTTGGCGAATTTTGTTGAAGCTTTTTAGTTCATAGCCCTGTTATATTATTTTACTTCGGTGAGGTTAAGTGCTATGGGAACACCGAAGGAGGACGCTGCGATATGTATGAGGGATAGAAAAAACTCATACATATTACTATTTTTCATAAATTGATGTTGCCTTGGTTGGGGCTCGAACCCGCAACCTCACGTGTAACACTCCAACGCGCTAATCATTAAACCACAGCGCCCATGCCATATATAATTTCATCTAATTAGATATCGACCTTTATAATATTAGATATGGTATATATGATTATATATTACATAGCATGGCTGATCTTATTGCATATATAGTTGTATATAGAGCTATATCTTAATATATATGGCGGCATTTTAGGAATATATAATTGTATATGGTATCATTTAAACAATATATAACTATATATGGTGCCAGTTAAGCTATATATTATCATATATGGTGGCATTTAAACAATATATGGTCATATATGGTACCTCATGAACAAAATCTTTAATACAGTTGCAGATATGATAATATATGCCACTAAATCTAGTGCCATATATATTTATATATGCCCGGTGAAAAATGTTCATATACGCTCAAACATGTTCATATATGGTTTATGTATGGACACATATGAACAAATATGGATTTTTTATGAACATATATGGATTTTATATGAACATATATGGAAGTATATGTGATTCCATATATGAAAAAAATTTCATATACAGACATATATGGAAGCATCTGTTATTTCATATATGGAAATGGCACTCATATATAGACAAATATGAAAGTATATGTTATTCAATTTATGCAAAAGGGACTTGTATATGAACATATTTCGAAGAATACATTTTTCCATATATGTAAAAGGAACTCATATTTGGATAAATATGGAATTATATTTAATGCCATGAATAAAAAAAAGAACATATGTAGCGCCTAATTTGAGTGTTATACATAAATTTATATCTATCGTACAACCTTATAATAAAGGACAGCAACGTTCGCATGTATTCGCATATATTTAGTAAATGTATATGTTCATATATGTCCATATATTAACATATACTTTCGGATCCATACATATATGGTTGAACCATAAATGTTCATATATGGACATTTTCCACCGGGTGGTGTTATTTAAGCAATATATTAGCATATATGGTGCCATTTAAACCATATATTATTATATATGGTGCCATTTAAACAATATATGGCCATATATGGTAACTCATGATCAAAATGTTTAATACAGTTCCAGATATGATAATATATGATTCTTTATAGAACCATATATATTTATATATGGTGTTATTTAAGTAATATATTACTATATATGGTGCCATTTAAACCATATATTATCATATATGGTGCCATTTCAACAATATATGCTCATGGTACCTTATGAACAACATTTTTAATACAGTTCCAGATATTCTACCATATATAGTACCATATACTTTGATATATATGTGATTAAGTTATATCTGTATAAATACACAGTTTCATCCGAAGAATGGCCCGATATATTTTTATCAATTGTTTATCAATTTTTATCTAATTGTATCAGTTTAGATCTGACCTGATTAAATAATGTGTTAATCAGATGAAATTATATCTTATTTTTGACCTGATATAATTTTATCGGTTTATATGTAATGGTGTCAGGTTTGATCGTAATTGGTTCAATTTTATATAAATAAAATATAATTGTATCCGACATTTACCAGTATCAAAGTTTTAAACTGATATCAGGTCAAAATTGGGATATAACTACCCGAGTAAAAAAAATTATATATAATCATATATGGCATATATTACAATATATAATTATACATGTCGTTATGTATATCCATATATAATTATATATGACGTTTTTTCACAAAATTTTTCCTTGTATTATGCCATATATAATTTTATCTAATTAGATATCGGCCTTCATAATATTAGATATGGCATATATAATTATATATTACATAACATGGTTGATCTTATTGCATATATAGTTATATATAGAACTATATCTTAATATATATGGTGGCATTTTAGTAATATATAATTATATATGGTATCATTTAAACAATATATAATTATATATGGTGACAGTTAAACTAGATATTATCATATATGGTGCCATTTAAACAATATATGGTCATATATGGTACCTCATAAACAAAATCTTTAATTCAGTTCCAGATATGATAATATATGGTACTATATATAGTGCGATATATATTTATATATGGTGTTATTTAAGCTATATATTATCATATATTGTGCCATTCAAACCATATATTATCATATATGGTACCATTTAAACCATATATTATCATATATGGTGCAATTTCAACAATGTATGCCCATATATGGTACCTCATGAACAATATTTTTAATACAGTTCCACATATGATAATATATGCTACCATATATAGTGCCATATATATTTATATATGGTGTTATTTAAGCAATATATTACCATATATGGTGCCATTTAAACCATATATTATCTTATATGGTGCCATTTCAACAATATATGCTTATATATGGTACCTCATGAACAACATTTTTAATACAGTTCCAGATATGATAATATATGCTACTATATAGTGCCATATATGTTTATATATGCTGTTATTTAAGAAATACATTAACATATTTGGTGACATTTAAACCATATATTGTCATATATGGTGCCTTTTCAACAATATATGCTCATATATGGTACCTGATGAACGAAATTTTTAATACAGATGCAGATATGATAATATATGCTACCATATATAGTACCATATACTTTGATATATCGTATCACTTAAACAACCCGAGGAAAAATAGTTACATATAGTCATATATGTGATTAAGTTATATCTGTATAAATATACAGTTTCATCCGAAGAATGGCCCGATATATTTTTATCAATTGTTTATCAATTTTTATCTAAATGTATCAGTTTAGATCTGACCTGATTCAATTATGTGTTAATCAGATGAAATTGTATCAGATTTTTGATCTGATACAATTTTATCGGTTTGATCGTAATTGGTTCAATTTTATATAAATAAAATATAATTGTATCCGACATTTACCTTATACAATTGTATCAAAGTTTTAAACTGATATCAGGTCAAAATTGGGATATAACTATAAAATTTTGTATACAAATATATCTATTTGGACCTAAACTGATACCATGTAATATAAACCAATAAAATTGTATCAGGTCAAAAATCTGATACAATTTCATCTGATTAACACATAATTTAATCAGGTCGATCTAAACTGATGCAATTAGATAACAACTGATACAAATAAGAACTGATACAATTTTATCGGTCCATTTTTCAGATCAAATCGTATATGGATGAATCTAAGTTATATATTACCATATAAAGCTCCATATTGGTGCCATTTAAACAATATATTGTCATATATGGTGCCATCATATATGGTAACTCATCAGCAACTACAATATTAAGTGTATTTCAGAAGCTATTAATTGTATTTCAGAAATTTTAAATGTATTTTAGAAATTATGGAATGTATTTCAGAAATTTATTAATTGTATTTCAGAAATAATCAAATCTATTTCAGAACTTGTTGATGGTTTATCATAGTTAATAGAGAAAAATTTCTAATTTACATTTCATAATTTCTGAAATACAATTGATAATTTCTGAAATACAGTTTGATAATTTCTGAAATACAGTTGTGAATTTCGGAAATACAATTAATAATTTCTGAAATACAATTGATAAAACTGAAATTCAATTGACTAGTTCTGAAATACAATTCATAAATCTGAAAAATAATTGATAAGTTCTGAAATACAATTGATAAAACTGAAATTCAATTGATTATTTCTGAAATACAATTGATAAATCTTAAAAACAATTGATACAATTGGAAATAGTGTAGAGCGTTAAAAATATGTAAATAAAATTATTTTTAAAAAAAAATTCAATTTAATAAAAAAAATATAATTTTATAAAAACATTTATAGAAAATAAAATTATAATTTTATAAAAAGAAATTCTTTTGAATGGGGGAAATGTTTTTAGTTGATCTGTTATTTTTAAGTAAATAAATGCTATTTTAGTTTGACTCAAGATCATAAATTAATATCACTTTCTGTTTAAATTATTTTCAAATCAAAGAAAGATGATACAATTTTTACAAGTAAATTACAAAGAATAAAAATTATTGAAAAAATTTCGATAAGACCAGCAAGGAGAATGCGCATTTTTATAAAAAAAAAATGCATAGCCGTGAAAGGTATCGAACTCGAGACCTTCTGAGTTTAAACCTTATTTTAACAAAATATTGTAATTTGTATAAAATCAGTGCTCTTCCAGTGTATTATTTTTTGAACTATTGTCAATATCTGTCTGGGATCTTATTTAATCCCAAATAAATGGAGATCTTACGTAGTACCCAAATATAATGCGGGATCTAATTTTAGATGTCATTTTTCTGGATAGTTTTAGATGTCAATCTCCAAATATAATGCTGTTTCTAATTCGATCTGCAATTTATGGGATAAATTAAGATCCTACCAAATCCCCAAATATATCACTGGATTTAATTCGATCTGCAATTTATCGGAAAAGTTAAGATCTTACGCAATCCCGAAGTATATTACTGGATCTAATTTTATCTGTAATTTTTTGGATAAATTTAGATCTTACTTAATCCCCAAATATATTGCTGGATCTAATTTGATCTGCCAATTTTCTATTCAATTTATATCCAAGTTTATCCACAAATATATTGCTGGATCTAATTCGATCTGCCATTTTTCAGATAAATTTAGATCTAAGTTAATCCACAAATATATTGCTGGATCTAATTTGATCTCCCATTTTTCAGATCAATTTATATCTAACTTTATCCACAAATATATTGCTGGATCTAATTCGATGTGCCATTTTTGGATCAAATTAGATATAAGTTTATCCCCAAATATATAGCTACATCTAATTCGATCAGCCACTTTTTCGGATCAAATTAGATATACGTTTATCCACAAATATATTGCGAGATCTAATTTGATCTGCCAAAATTGAGATCAAATTAGATCTAAGTTTATCCCCAAATATATAGCTGGATCTAATTGGATCCGCCATTTTTCGGATCAAATTATATCTAAAAATATCCGCAAATATATAGCTGGATCCGCCAATTTTCGGATCAAAATAGATCTAGGTTTATCCCCAAAGATATCACTGGACCTCCCAATTTTTAGATATAACTTGATCTTAGTTTATCCCCATATATACAATGGGATCTAATACGATATGATTGGATACACCCAATTTTGAGATCTAATTGGATCAGCTAGAATTACAGCAGATCTTAAACAATATCAAATTGGATATAATTAGATATTGCGCGAGATCAATTTTTTTTACTCGGGAATATATAATTACACATGGTATCATTTAAAAAATATATAATTATATATGGTGACAGTTAAACTAGATATTATCATATATGGTGACATTTAAACAATATATGCCCGGGTAAAAAAAATTGATCTCGCACAATATCTAATCATATCCAATTTGATATTGTTTAAGATCTGCTGTAATATCTAGCTGATCCAATTAGATCTCAAAATTGTGTGTATCCAATCATATCGTATTAGATCCCATTATATATATGGGGATAAACTAAGATCAAGTTATATCTCAAAATTGGGAGGTCCAATGATATCTTTGGGGATAAACCTAGATCTATTTTGATCCGAAAATTGGCAGATCCAGCTATATATTTGGGGATATTTTTAGATCTAATTTGATCCGAAAAATGGGGGATCCTATTAGATCCAGCTGTATATTTGTGGATAAACTTAGATCTAATTTGATCTCAATTATGGCAGATCGAATTAGATCCAGCAATATATTTGTGGATAAACTTAGATCTAATTTGAACCGAAAAAGTGGCAGATCGAATTAGATCTAGCAATATATTTGGGGATAAACTTAGATCTAATTTGATCCGAAAAATGGCACATCGAATTAGATCCAGCAATATATTTGTGGATTAACTTAGATCTAAATTTATCCGAAAAATGGCAGATCCAATTAGATCCAGCAATATATCTGGGGATAAACTTGGATCTAAATTTATCAGAAAAATGGCAGATCGTATTAGATTCAGCAATATATATGGGGATAAACTTGGATCTAAATTTAACCGGAAAATGGCAGATCGAATTAGATCCAGCAATATATTTGGGGATAAACTTGGATCTAAATTTATACGAAAAAGTAGATCTAGGTATATGTGACCTTCTCCGAGAAAAGGGACCTAGTTTAGTTGCACAATTTATAGTTCAATTACACTATGGAACATTTTTGGGATTATTGTCTGGGGGGTGAGAAATTCCAAGTCAGGGTGATGGTACTAGGTCAGTATAGTAAAACCCTCAAAGGGTTTGGCGTTCGTATGTGTCATTTTTATGACCTTTAAAATTTTTTCCTTATCTTGATGTTTTTTCGCTTAGTTGTAACATTTTGGCAAAAACGTAGTTTAACATAACTCGAGAACCACTTGTCGGATTTTGATGAAACAAATTTAGAAAAATTTAGAATTACAATTTCTCTAATCTGTTTCTATACCGTTTTCCTATATGTGCAACACTTTCGAAGTTAAAAATAAATGTATGAAGGGAAAAAAGTATTTTTTGCCTAAAAATTTTAATATTTTTTTTTTTAAATTCATAAAAAATCCAAAATGGAAAAAAGTGCCAAAACTAATTACTTTCGCGTAAAGTCACATAACTCATGAGCAAAAAAAGGCATAGATCATGAAAATCGATGCACGCGTTTCTCATTTAT
Organism: Leucophora obtusa; assembly: GCA_949987735.1. Taxonomy (NCBI): domain Eukaryota; kingdom Metazoa; phylum Arthropoda; class Insecta; order Diptera; family Anthomyiidae; genus Leucophora; species Leucophora obtusa. Next base: position 124,978,285 of record OX465295.1, on the reverse strand, counting down.
TCACAATTAGGTAAATGTATGAATTTCAAAAATTTGCTCCAGATATGCACAGCATTATTTGGAGAAAACATTGACACTCACAAGCCGAACTCTCTCATATTTTTCTACTGTACTAAAAGAGAAATATTGATGTGGCAACACTGGTTCTGTAATGTTCACATAAAACATGCATTGTCATTATACTTCTTCTCTTTCTCACACTGGTTCTGTGATTTTTGTCATTCAACAAGTGCCGACGATCGCGAACAGTAAAAGTGATTTTTCTCCAGTTTTTTAAAAGTGAACAGAATATGGAACTGTGCAAGCCAGATATAAATAGCTTTTGCTACTGCTGTGGTCAATATGTCTCAACACATAAAAAAAGGGGAAATTTCAGTACTGATTTTGTTCAAACATACGAGATGTACTTCAACCAAAATGTTATAGTGAACGAAAATTGGGTACCAAATATAGTGTGTAAAAGCTGCTACAACCGTCTAATGGATTGGAAAAATAGAAGACGTGAAAGTATGCCATTCGGTATCCCAATGACTTGGACTAATCCTGGCGAAGGTCACAATCCATTGAATTGCTATGCATGTGCGAATAAAGGAGCCGCAAAAAGGATAAGAAAATCGTATAATTACGTTGGTGTTGCAAGTGCCGCAACACCATTGCCTCATTCGGACCACATTCCTGTGCCAAAAGCTTCTAGCCCAGATATTTTCTCTTCTACGACTGCTCCGACATATCATGCACGTGATGATTCCCCATATGAGCCATCAGTATCCAATGAGCCAATTTTAATAAATCCAAATAAGCTTGATTCAATTGTTGCCAAGTTGGAATTAACACAGCATAAATCGGAAGAGCTGGCTTCCATTTTGAAATCAAACAATTTGTTGGCACCCGGTGTGAAAGTCACAGCTTATCGAAGTCGTCAGGCAACACTCCAAAGTTTATTCCTTGTGAATGATGAAAAAACTTCTGCATATTGCCCGGATGTAGGAAAATTGATGGACGCAATGGAAATAAAATATGAAGCAGATGACTGGAGATTATTTATTGACAGTTCAAAACTCAGCTTGAAGGCGGTTTTACTGCATAAGACCAATAAAAAACCTTCAGTTCCAATCGCCTACAGTACAGAAACGAAAGAAACATATGATGCACTGGAAAATATTTTAAAAATGGTTAACTACGCCAAACATATATGCGATTTAAAAGTTGTAGCAATGCTTTGCGGTCTTCAAAGCGGCTATATAAAATATATGTGCTTTTTGTGCGATTGGGACACACGATTTTCCGGTGACCAATATGCATGCCACGGATGGAAACTCAGAGAGCACAGCAGGTTACAAACGGCCAATATTATTCGTGAGCCTCTAGTGCCGAAGGAGAAGATATTGCTGCCTCCACTGCATATTAAACTTGGAATTGTTAAGAATTTTATCAAAACTGTCGCCAAAAGAGATGAAGTTTTCTTGTGTTTGAAACTAATTTACCCGAGACTCAGCGAAAGTAAAATTAAAGAAGGTAAGTTATAATATCACATTCATTTCCCATGATTTTCCATCTTAACAAATTAATTTTTTCCAATCAGGCGTACTAAATGGTCCAGATATACGATAGCTGATTAAAAGTGACGCATTCAACAATATTTTGATTGACGCTGAATTGAATGCATGGCAGGCAATCAAAGAAGTAATAGAAGGCTTGTTGGGAAAGCATCGTTCTAACAACTACGATGTTTCTGTCGCAAGGATGTTAAGAGCATTCTCGGAAATTGGTGTCCACATGTCCTTGAAAATCCATTATTTACATCATCATCTGGACTACTTCAGCAAACAATTGGCTACCGAATCTGATGAACAAGGTGAACGCTATCATCAAGTTGCTATGCCATTTGAAATGAGGTAATACTGATTTTTTATTTTTTCAAACTCATTTTAATAAAACAAAAGCTTACAGATATAGAGGCAAAAAGTCGCCGAGTGCAATAATTGCGGAAATTTGCTGGTGGAGTAAGTTAGTGTGGCAAGATCTTGATGATAAAGAATTTTCAGGAGATGCAGAAGGGCCAACAGTGGAGTCACACATTGACATTATGTGTGGTTCAGAAACTGATGATAGCGATGAATGCGATACCACTAGTCCCGAACAACCACCATCGAAAAAGTCTAGGCAATATTTATTAAAATAAATAAAAATAAATAAATAAAATAAAAATAAAAAATTATAAAAATGTTTACTTAATTTTTTTAGTAGTTTATGGCCAGAAGTCTGGAGTTATTGGGGAAAATTTATGAAAAAGGCGACAAATGACACTTTTTTGAATAAAAACAAATATCAATATTCTTGTCAAAATGGGATACCTTCACTTAATTGTAAATAAAAGCAGAACGCGTTAAATTTTGTTTATAGGTTATGTGACTTTACATGAAATTAATAACACTTGATCCTTTTTTCCGTTTTGGATTTTTTATGAATTTAAAAAAAAAAATTTTTAATTTTTAGGCAAAAAAATATTTTTTTTTCTCCACAAATTTATTTTTACCGGCAAAACTGTTGATTATAAAGAAAAACGTTATATATTTTTCTAAATTTGTTTCATCAAAATCGGACAAGTGGTTCTCGAGTTATGTTAAACTACGTTTTTGCCAAAATGTTACAACTAAGCGAAAAAACATCAAGATAAGGAAAAAATTTAAAAGGTCATAAAAATGACACATACGAACGCCAAACCCTTTGAGGGTTTTACTATACTGACCTAGTACCATCACCCTGACTTGGAATTTCTCACCCCCCAGATTGGCTGTTGTACTGTGTTATTAATGTTTTTTTATTCTTCCTTTTCGTTTTTGACTCAAACAATAATATCACAAAAATTATTAACATAAAAGTAAATTCAATGAACAAACAATTTTAAAATTTAAAACAAGTATTTTAACACAAAGTTATTTTGTAAATAGAACGTCACTACACTAGTGTGTCAAAAAACGGGTTTGGACTTAAGAGTGGATTCTGGTACCTAAAAGGGTGTAGAATAAGATGAAATGAGTTGAAGCACCCAATCATAACTAACCATACCAAATCGCATCTCCCAACTGAAGGTGTGTTCAAAGTGATAATGCGTTATGAAACTTTAAATGCGTTCTTCTCAAAACTTAATTTTCACACACTAGGTCCCTTTTCTCGGAGAAGTCACATATATATTTTAGGATTAAGTTGTATCTAACTTTATCTGGATTAAGTCTGTATCTAACTTTATCGATCGAATTAGATCGAGGATTATATTTGGGGAATACGTAAGATCTAAATTTATGAAAAAAATAACAGATGAAATTAGATCTAGTAATATATTTCGGAATTGCGTAAGATCTTAACTTTTTCAATAAGTTGCAGATCGAATTGAATCCAGTGATATATTTAGTGATTTGGTCAGATCTTAATTTTTCCCATAAATTGCAGATCGAAATAGATCCAGCAATTTATTTAGGTATTAAAATGGCAGATAGAATTAGAAACAGCAATATATTTGGGGATTGACATCTAAAACTATCCATAAAAATGACAGATAAAATTAGATGCCGCATTATATTTGGGTACTACGTAAGATCTCCATTTATTTGGGATTAAATAAGATCCAAGATGCCAACTGTTCAAAAAATAATACACTGGCAGAGCACTGATTTTATAAAAATTACAATATTTTGTTAAAATAAGGTTTAAACTCAGAAGGTCTCGAGTTCGATATGCATTTTTTTTTACAAAATGAATTTCTTTTTATAAAATTAAAATTTTTTTTTCTACACCCAGGAAAAAGATTGGTTGGCTTTCGATCAAAACCATTAAAATGAATTTGCCAGGATGTTATTTTATTTGGAAATACCTATAATTGAATACTACATCAAAAATATTTTACTAGGTATTAAAAATAGGGAAAATGAACTAAAAAACAATCCTTTTAACAAATTATTGGTATTTCCAATCAATTTTAAAATTAGTATCAGTTTAGTAATTCTATGCGGTAGAAGCAGCCATTTATTTAGTGAATATACAAGAAAATTGGTGTTATCTATAACCTTTTTTAAAAAAAATTCAATATTCGAAAGTGGTAACTACAAATACGGGTATCCTAATCAAATATGACCTTAAATTCAAGTTTCTGTAGAACCAACCGAATTGTGGATTGTATTGATAACACACACAACTATTAATTGGTATTGATAAACGAATTTTATACTGTATTAATAAAACACATAAATTCAAAATTAGTCATTAAAATTATTAAGTGTTTGTGGTGTAGTGGGTGAGGAGTTGGCCTAGTACGCCGGATTTCCGGGTTCGAATCCCGGAAAAGACAAAAATTTAGATGTTTTTTTTTTAATTAAAATAAAATATTCATATGTATAAACAGTAACAATATATGGCCATATATGGTAACTCATGATCAAAATGTTTAATACAGTTCCAGATATGATAATATATGATACTATATATAGTGCAATATATATTTATACATGGTGTTATTTAAGTAATATATTACTATATATGGTGCCATTTAAACCATATATTATCATATATGGTGCCATTTCAACAATATATGCTCATATATGGGACCATTTTTAATACAGTTTCAGATATAATAATATATGCTACTATATATGGTGCAATATATATTGATATATGGTATCATTTAAACAATATATTACCATATGTGGTGACATTTAAACCATACATTATGATATATGGTGCCATTTCAACAACATTTTTAATACAGTTCCAGATATGATAATATATGCTACCATATAGTACCATATACTTTGATATATCGTATCATTTAAACAATCCGAATAAAAATGGTTACTTATAGTCATATACATATGTGATTAAGTTATATCTGTATAAATATACAGTTTCATCCGAAGAATGGCCCGATATATTTTTATCGATTGTTTATAAATTTTTATCTAATTGTATCAGTTTAGATCAGACCTGATTAAATTATGTGTTAATCAGATGAAATTGTATCCGATTTTTGACTTGATGCAATTTTATCGGTTTATATGTAATGGTGTCAGGTTTGATCGTAATTGGTTCAATTTTATATAAATAAAATATAATTGTATCCGAAATTTACCTTATACAATTGTATTAAAGTTTTAAACTGATATCAGGTCAAAATTGGGATATAACTATATAATTTTGTATACAAATATATCTATTTGGACCTAAACTGATACCATGTGATATAAACCAATAAAATTGTATCAGGTCAAAAATCAGATACAATTTTATCTGATTAACAAATAATTTAATCAGGTCAGATCTAAACTTATACAATAAGTTAAAAACTGATAAACAACTGATACAATTTTATCGGGCCATTTTTCGGATCAAATGGTACGTGGATGACTCTAAGTTATATATTACCATATAAAGCTCCATATTATTTTTTTTTAATAGGGAACATACCATATATGGTGCCATTTAAACAGTATATTGTCATATAAGGTGCCATTTAAGCAATATATGGTCATAAATGGTAACTCAACTACAATATTAACTGTATTTCAGAAGCTATTAATTGCATTTCACAAATTTTAAATGTATTTCAGAAATTATGGAATGTATTTCAGAAATTATTAATTGTATTTCAGAAATAATCAATTCTATTTCAAAACTTGTTGATTGTTTATCATAGTTAATAGAGAAAAATTTCTAAATTACATTTCATAATTTCTGAAATACAATTGATAATTTCTGAAATACAGTTTGATAATTTCGGAAATACAATTAATTTCTGAAACAGAATTGATAAAACTGAACTTCAATTGACTAGTTCTGAAATACAATTCATAAATCTGAAAAATAATTCATAAGTTCTGAAATACAATTGATAAAACTGAAATTCAATTGATTATTTCTGAAATACAATTAATAAATCTTAAAAAAATTAATACAATTGAAATGGTGTAGAGCGTTAAAAAGATGTAAATAAAATTATTTTATTCAAAGATTTCAATTTAATAAAAAAATAAATATATAATTTTATAAAAAAATTTATAGAAAAAAAATTTTAATTTTATAAAAAGAAATTCATTTTGTAAAAAAAATGCATATCGAACTCGAGACCTTCTGAGTTTAAACCTTATTTTAACAAAATATTGTAATTTTTATAAAATCAGTGCTCTGCCAGTGTATTATTTTTTGAACAGTTCGCAATATATGTCTGGGATCTTATTTAATCCCAAATAAATGGAGATCTTACGTAGTACCAAATATAATGCGGCATCTAATTTTATCTGTCATTTTTATGGATAGTTTTAGATGTCAATCCCCAAATATATTGCTGTTTCTAATTCTATCTGCCATTTTAATACCTAAATAAATTGCTGGATCTAATTCGATCTGCAATTTATGGGAAAATTTAAGATTTTACCAAATCACTAAATATATCACTGGATTCAATTCAATCTGCAACTTATTGAAAAAGTTAAGATCTTACGCAATCCCGAAATATATTACTGGATCTAATTTCATCTGTTATTTTTTTCATAAATTTAGATCTTACGTAATCCCCAAATATAATCCTCGATCTTATTCGATCTGCCGTTTTCCAGATAAAGTTAGATACAACTTAATCCTGAAATATATATGTGACCTTCTCCGAGAAAAGGGACCTAGTGTGTGAAAATTAAGTTTTGAGAAGAACGCATTTAAAGTTTCATAACGCATTATCACTTTAAACACACCTTCAGTTGGGAGATGCGATTTGGTATGGTTAGGTGCCTCAACTCATTTCATCTTATTCTATACCCTTTTAGGTACCAGAATCCACTCTTAAGTCCAAACCCGTTTTTTGACATACTAGGTCCCTTTTCTCGGAGAAGGTCACATATACCTAGATCTACTTTTTCGCATAAATTTAGATCCAAGTTTATCCCCAAATATATTGCTGGATCTAATTTGATCTGCCAATGTTCGGATCAATTTATATCCAAGTTTATCCCCAAATATATTGCTGGATGTAATTCGATCAGGCATTTTTCTGATAAAGTTAGATCCAAGTTTATCCCTAAATATATTACTGGATCTAATTCGATCTGTCATTTTTCGTATCAAATTAGATCTAAGTTCATCCACAAATATATAGCTGGATCTAATTCGATCTGCCATTTTTCTATTCAATTTATATCCAGGTATATCCACAAATATATTGCTGGATCTAATTGGATCTGCCATTTTTCGGATAAATTTAGATCTAAGTTAATCCACAAATATATTGCTGGATCTAATTCGATCTGCCACTTTTTCGGATCAAATTAGATATACGTTTATCCACAAATATATTGCCGGATCTAATTTGATCTGCCAAAATTGAGATCAAATTAGATCTAAGTTCATCCACAAATATATAGCTGGATCTAATTCGATCTGCCATTTTTCGGATCAAATTAGGTCTTACTAAATCCCAAAATATATTGCTGGATCTAATTTGATCTGCCAATTTTCTATTCAATTTATATCCAGGTATATCCACAAATATATTGCTGGATCTAATTCGATGTGCCATTTTTCGAATCAAATTAGATCTAAGTTTATCCCCAAATATATTGCTAGATCTAATTCGATCTGCCACTTTTTCAGATCAAATTAGATATACGTTTATCCACAAATATATTGCCGGATCTAATTTGATCTGCCAAAATTGAGATCAAATTAGATATAAGTTTATCCACAAATATATAGCTGGATCTAATTGGATCCGCCATTTTTCGGATCAAATTAGATCTAAAATATCCCCAAATATATAGCTGGATCCGCCAATTTTCGGATCAAAATAGATCTAGGTTTATCCCTAACCTAACAATTTTGAGATATAACTTGATCTTAGTTTATCCCCATATATACAATTGATCTCGCGCTATATCTAACCATATCCAATTTGATATTGTTTAAGATCTGCTGTAATATCTAGCTGATCCAATTAGATCTCAAAATTGGTTGTATCCAATGATATCGTATTAGATCCCATTGTATATATGGGGATAAACTAAGATCAAGTTATATCTCAAAATTGGGAGGTCCAATGATATCTTTGGGGAAAAACCTAGATCTAATTTGATCCGAAATATGGCGGATCGAATTAGATCCAGTTATATATTTGTGGATAAATTTATATCTAATTTGATCCGAAAAATGGCATTAAATAAATCGAAAAAATAAATAAAATATATTAAAATATAAATAATAATTGTTTTTATTTATCATTAAATTCATACAAACATTTTAGGCATAAGTGACCACAATAAAATGAATTATATTTTTGATGTTGTCTATAATTGTACTCTATATTAGAGCCTAAATATATAATTAATTCGAGAGGTGGCTGCAAATTTCCAAAACTATCGAAATATTCCTTATGATCTTTATTTTTGTAGTATGCTACCCAATGCGTGCCGTCTCCTATTGAGGAGTCTAGGTTGATAATGCCACATTCTATTCGTCGAGGGTGTTTGGGGAGTGAATCTCTCATAAAAATCCCTCTAAAGTTGGGAATATATGCGCTGAACTTAACTAAATCGATGTCAGTAAGTGGTCTCTTGGGGAGCATCTTTAATAGTTTTTTGACATTTTATCGATTACAAGACCATACCCCTTCTTATATGGTTTTAGGTAAAGACCTTTTCCCATTGCTATTGCCTCCATACTCTTATTGTGTCTAGAAGCCTCTTCGAGTTGTTTCTTAGCATCTTTTGCAGCATTAATAGCTTTCACAATAGCTGCTCCACCAGATGATAGACCACCTAAGGCTCCTAGAGCAGTTAGTATTGGTACTAGCGGTAAGAAACCTCCTATTTTGGGTACACTGATAATGCGAGGTATAACAACTTTTGATTTTTTTCCTTTCAGCGATTTATTTAAAATTTTACGAGCAATTTTGATTGCATCATTTATATCTGCAGGTTTATCCTTCCTTAAAGTTGTCGTAGCCATTCGTATTGCGGTGCTAAAGATCTTCTTTCCAAATTTATTTTTTTCCTTTTGGCCCATGCATAATTTCACTTTAGCATTCATTGTGTTAGTTATAAAATATGCGTTCGTTTTTTCTCCGATACTGCTGTCTTTGGATAAAACTCGCTCCCAAGCTCGATTTTCGAGTATTTTATCCGCTTGAAGATCTTCTTATTTTGAGAATAAGCTATATCGTGCTCTCTACAAGCAGCATCCAACGGATTTATCCCCTTATCACCTCTTTTCAAACGTTTTTGCAGCTTAGTGCCTGGTCCACAAAATTCATAGCCGGGTAAATGAAGTTCAAATGGTAGAGAATTTATAACTCTATCTACTAATCCACCTCCAGTGACAGAACTCATATGATTAATAGGTCTGTGATATTGAAACATCTATTTATATAATCTGAACGTTAATAAAAAGGAAATAATTTCACAATTTTCTTGAGCGTAAGGTTTGATTTTTCTTATAAAAAAGTTTTTTATTATTTTCGATATTTCGCTACTCCATTGTGTAGCATCTTCAGGAAATAAGAAATTAACAAATTATGAACAATTTGAAAGTTTGAAAAAATTGAAAAATATTTGTCAAATATAATGTATGTATACATTTATACCAGCAAACAAAATTTTTGGTATAAAAGTATAACAAACAATAATTAACATTAAAAATGTATTAATATAATATTTATGTGTTATAAATTAATGTAATGTGTGCTATTTCTTTTGTATTAAATATCTGTAATTCTGAGTTACATTTTCAATATCTGCCTTAAAGTTAATTCTATTTGTTGTTGGTGTATTAATTATCTGTAACATTTCTAATATATAACGACGTTTATAATTATGTTCTGTATTTAAAACTGATACATTTTCAAAGTCAGGATAGTGATTAAAATTTGAACAATGAGAAGATAATGCTGTCTTTTGTGAATTAATATGCCTATATTTCTGATCTGATCTATGTCCAGCTATTCTAGTTCTCAATTTATTCTTCGTTGTACCTACATATACCTTATCACAATTCTCTCCGTCATTTCCACGGCATGGTATTTTATATACTATATTCGACATGTCCAATTTCTGTATCCTATCCTTTGTCTTACTGTATAATTTATTTACTGTATTGTATGATTTAAAAGCTATTTTATATCTATTAGTATCGATTATCTTTGATTTCTCTAAACGTTCTGATACTCCCGGTACATAGACCAAAGACTTGTAAATCTTCTGTTCAGTTAAGTTTCCTGTGTTATTATTCCTCCTAAATTTATATTGATTTATCAATGAACAAATTAATCCTATCGGAAAATCATTATCCTTTAATAAATTCTTAATTATTTCCTCATTCTTTCTATGAAATTCTCTGTCACTAATAGTCAATACTTTTGCTATCAAATTCTTCGCAGTGTTAATAATGATTTTCTTATTATGTTTTGAATAAAAATTAATAATTCTACCTGACGCTGTTGGTTTCTGATACCAATCCATTATCAAATTATTACCCCTTCTTATTACCAAAGTATCTAAATAAGAAAGTTTAGAATTACATTCCTTTTCCATGGTAAACTTAATATCGGGACTAAATTCATTTAATGCTAATAACATATTATCAATTGCATTTTCAGAAATGACACAAAATAGATCATCCACATACTTAGTCATTATCTTTGGCCTAACATCAAGTTTTCTAATACAAGTGTCTAATAGTTCTTCCATAACTATATCAGCCACAATTGGAGAAGCAGGCGATCCTATTGGAAGTCCCTTCTGTTGTAAATATATCTTCTCACTATATTGAAAGTATCTATTATCCTCTATACAAAATTTCAAAATACGCAAAAACAAGCCTTTTTCAATGGTTGTATATTTCTCAATAACATTCCATTTTTCCCTTATAATATTCATTGCCAAAGCAACAGGAATACTTGGGAATAAAGAAACTACATCAAAAGAAACTAATTTTTCATCACTTTGTATTTGTTTGTTGAATAATCTATTCTTAAATTCAAGTGAGTTCTTTACATTGTACTTAGATTGTTCTGTAATATTCTTTAAAATGTTAGTAATGTATTTACAGAGTTCATATGATGGAGAATTAATAAAAGAACAAATTGGTCTCAATGGAAATTCCTCTTTATGAATTTTAGGTAGTCCATATAATCTAGGTGCAGTAGCAATATTAGTCTTAAGTTTAATTTTCTCTGTATACACAATAATTTTCTTTTCAAAAAGTTCATCAACTAAATTATTATTAATCTTCTGTAATTTACTCGTTGGATCCCTATTTTGCAAACTATATTTTGTAATATCTCCTACTATATTGTTCATTCTCATATCATAATCTTTTTTCTCTATAGCTACAGTTGTATTTCCTTTATCAGATCTCAATATAAATACGTCCCTGTTCTTCTTTAAGAAAATTTCGGCTTCCTTTACTTTATCTAAAATGTATCTATCTCTATTTGTCAGTGTTATTCTATTCAAATGGTTATTAATTACATTTGTTAATCTATTTCTAGCTAATTCCTGTTCCTCCTTATCCGGTATTGTCTGTATACAATCCTCTGCATCAGTTATCATATTCAACTTAGAAAAATCTTCTCTTCTAACTGGTAATGCATATTTGTGTCCTAATGAGAGTATCCACTGTACGTCTGTCGGAATATCTAAGTCAGTCTTATTAATAAACCATTTCTTATTAAATCTAATTCCTAATTCTTTGTTTTGTATTTCCCTTAAACATTCAAATTTCCTTTTATGAACTCTTCTTACCTTTTCATTAAATGATGCTGCAATTATATCTTGATATCTTAAAAATTCCCTCATCTCAGTTTCAGTTAAATATCCCTCTAGATTTCTTTTTATTAATTCTATCTCACTTTGAAAATGTTTCAGTATTTGGTGTTTTTCTTGTAATGTTAATCTTAAAATTTTGTTGTGTAAATCTTGTATATAATTATAAATGTTTTTCTGAATTGCTAAAAGTCCGTCCATCTTAAAAATATTTGAGATATTCTTTGTAGAATTTGAGATAAATTTTGGAATAATTCCTGTATTCTGCAACGTATCAGGAAAGTTATTGCAGATTTTACTTTAATAATTTTATCTCTTATTGTCTTGAATTTATTTATCAACATCCAAACTTGTTTGTCCTTTTTGAAATTGTTGTAATTCATCCTTTATCTTGATATCTTATGCTCTTGATTTTGTAATTTTTTTTTGTCTTTTATTTAACCTTCTTTTTATGTTTTTAATTTCACAATTTTCTTGAGCGTAAGGTTTGATTTTTCTTATAAAAAAGTTTTTTATTATTTACGATATTTCGCTACTCCATTGTGTAGCATCTTCAGGAAATAAGAAATTAACAAATTATGAACAATTTGAAAGTTTGAAAAAATTGAAAAATATTTGTCAAATATATTGTATGTATACATTTATACCAGCAAACAAAATTTTTGGTATAAAAGTATATTAGATTACTGTAATTCTGGATACAGAAATTGGACATGTCGAATATAGTATATAAAATACCATGCCGTGGAAATGACGGAGAGAATTGTGATAAGGTATATGTAAGTACAACGAAGAATAAATTGAGAACTAGAATAGCTGGACATAGATCAGATCAGAAATATAGGCATATTAATTCACAAAAGACAGCATTATCTTCTCATTGTTCAAATTTTAATCACTATCCTGACTTTGAAAATGTATCAGTTTTAAATACAGAACATAATTATAAACGTCGTTATATATTAGAAATGTTACAGATAATTAATACACCAACAACAAATAGAATTAACTTTAAGGCAGATATGGAAAATGTAGCTCAGAATTACAGATATTTAATACAAAAGAAATAGCACACATTACATTAACTTATAACACATAAATATTATATTAATACATTTTTATTGTTAATTATTATTATTTTTGTTTGTTATACTTTTATACCAAAAATTTTGTTTGCTGGTATAAATGTATACATACAATATATTTGACAAATATTTTTAAATTTTTTCAAACTTTCAAATTGTTCATAATTTGTTAATTTCTTATTTCCTGAAGATGCTACACAATGGAGTGGCGAAATATCGAAAATAATAAAAAAACTTTTTTATAAGAAAAATCAAACCTTACGCTCAAGAAAATTGTGAAATTAAAAACATAAAAAGAAGGTTAAATAAAAGACAAAAAAATTTAAAAAGGAAATATTATAACATTAGCTTTAGTAGTTAAAATGCGGTTGATCAAACAACGTAACAATATATTTGTGAGGGATGTGGATTCCACAACAAACACAGATAAGAGGAGAAGAAGGCACAATCCTCTATTACCGAATTCTATAAGAGCACTTATAGTAGGACCTTCCAACTGTGGAAAGACTAACGTAATGATTAGCTTGATTGAAAGTCCGAATGGACTAAAATTTGAAAATATTTATTTATATTCGAAATCATTATTTCAACCTAAATATGATTACTTAAAGAAGCTCATATCACCGATTAATGGAATGGGGTATTTTATATTTTCTGACAATGACAGCGTTATCCCACCACACGAAGCTAAAAATAACTCTATAATTATATTTTATGACGTTGCATGTGAAAATCAAAATACTATACGTGCATACTTTTGTATGGGTCATCATAAAAATGTGGATTCATTTTATTTATGTCAAACTTATACCCGAATTCCTAAACATTTGATACGAGATAATGCCAATATGATTATAATGTTTAAGCAGGATGAAATGAATATGAAGCATGTATATAGTGATCATGTTGGAACGGATATGACCTATGAGCAATTTTCTAAAATATGTCGAGAATGTTGGAAAGAAAAATATGGATTTTTAACAATAAGTAAAGATGATGAATTAAATGCTGGCCGCTATAGAAAGTCATTTAATATTTTTATTGAAATATAAGTTAGCTGCAATAATAAGATGACATTAGTAACGCTTCAAATCTTGAATCGGATGGATTATCAAGTCAAAAAGTTAAAAATTTATTACATCCTTTTATAAATTAAACTGATACTGAATAAACTTAATCTGTTTCTGATCTATTCCTGGTCTGTTTCTGATATATTTCTGGTCTGTTTCTAATATATTCTTGGTCTGCTCCTGATCTGTTTCTGATTAATATGACTGAAGTGTTGGAAGAACTGGTAAAGGCAAGAAACGTTTTAAAGAAGAAATTCCGAAGCATAAAAACGGGTGAAGTCAACTCACATGAAATACTCGAAGATACTTTTAAGCCCGTAACTAATCCGTTGAAAGAATTAATCAAAATTTCTAGTAAAAGAAAGAGAATTTCTAAAGGCGAAAAAGAAGAAATTAAAAATGAAATCAAAAATGAAATGGAAAATGAGAGTAGTTTATCGCTTAGGAAATTACCAATGAAACTGGAGACAAGTACCCCAAAGAAAGATTATACGAGTAATGAATACAAAACAATTGATGATGAGGATGAGGATGATTTTTACTATCAAACTGAACCCCCAGTTAATGTTACTAACAATAATACAACAACAAGCTCAATCGATTTATCACTTTTAGGTCAAAAAAATGAACTAGATACGCTTTATGGTCCTCACAAAGACTCGAATGGTGAGTGGAAATTTGGCAACAGCTACATTAAGTTGAATGAGGATAAAATTATGATAGGAAATCAAAATTGGTTACTAACGCCTGGTCTGCTTCAGCTAATGTTTCATAGAATACCAAAAAACTATGATTAAACAGAATTAGATATTTACAAAAAGATTTTAATGGATACAAATGCTCACAAAAGAGATTATAAATCTGATGGCCAAATAAAGGGTACAAGGGCCTACAAGTATCAAAATATTATCAGCAAATTATTTAAAATTGATAAAACAGGGAGCGGTCTTATAAAATTGAATTCTAGTAAACCTAATTATATTTATTGGGATGATCCGAATGAGTTAGTTGATCGCCTCAGACTATTAATCGCCTCTCAAGCTGCTGGTCATAATAATCATAATAATGAAATAGTTCCGATTATCGAAGAATTGCAGGAAGCTGGTATAATAGTATAAAATATCAAATTTTATGAGTTCAGTTAATATACTGAGAATGTCTGTCGACAAGTTCGGACACTATTACAATTCTAAGCTAAACTATGATAATAATATAATAAGGAAGAATGAGTCGAAAATGTTTAACCTCGTTTTGGATAGTGATAAAAACCTTAATCTACAAAACAAAAGGATTAAAAATGTTGCGAGCCCTATGGAAGGAAATGACGCCGTCACAAAAGATTTTCTTCTCTCACAAATCAACCAATTTCAAATAGACGTACTTTTGAATATATATAACAAAGATGATGATAGGTATGAGAAAATTTCCAATATGAATCAAAGACTAAAATCGTACATTGACGAAAAACTTGAGCTGTTGCGTCAACAAATTAACTATTTGAAAACTTTAGTACTAAAATTCGTGTCAGAGGAAGAGGGGTTTGTTGCGGTGTCTAAATAAAATAAAATATTTAAGCAATGGTATAAAGACGAATGATACAATAATAAACTGTTTAATATATAATATCGATAATGACTAAGAAGAGAATTTTGGTGAAAGAGTTGCATAAACAAGCTCGAAAAAATTTTAAACGTCGAAGAGTTATAATGAAAGGTATAGATGACTTATGGCAAGCTGATCTGGTTGAAATGGGAAATTATTCATCGGATAACAAGGAATATCGATATCTGTTGACAATAATTGACACATTCTCAAAATTTGCTTGGGCCGCACCTCTTAAATCTAAAAGTGCATCTGATGTTTGCAAATCAATGGAAAATATTTTCGACCGAAAAACTTACATACTGATGACGGCAAGGAATTCTTTAATAAAATCTTTGCTAAATTGATGAAAAAGCATAATATTAATCACTACTCAACATATAGTGTAATGAAGGCATCTATTGTTGAACGCTTCAATAGAACTCTTAAAGGTATGATGTGGAAGGAATTTAGCTACAACGGATCATATCACTGGATTGATTTATATAAAAATTTAATTGATGATTACAATCGAAAAGTTCATCGTACGATTAAAATGGCGCCCATAAACGTTAATTCTGCAAATGAGAAAATATTGCTAAATACAGTATATAATCATCTGAAAATATACAAAATCTCAAAATTTCATGTTGGAGATTACGTACGCATCAGTAAATATAAGCATATTTTTGAAAAGGGGTACACGCCGAACTGGACAACAGAAATTTTTAAAATCAAATTTATAAAGAATACATACCCCGCAACATATATTTTGGAGGATTACCAGGGAAAGAAAATTGAAGGTGGATTCTATGATGAGGAACTCTCAAAGACTCGATTTCCCGATACATATCTTGTTGAAAAAGTGCTTAAAACTAAGGATAATAAAGTATTCGTGAAATGGTTGGGTTTCTCAAATCATCACAATTCTTGGATTAATAAAAACGAAATATTATAATATGTATGATTACTTTTAAGACTATAGAGTTAAGTATAAAAGGACTAAATGTTTTGTCAACTATATTAATTGAATGAAAACCTTCCACTTGATAACACATTAAAAATTTTCATATATTAGCAGAGGGGTAGAAAAATGGATAAAATTTTTAAGAGTTCTGAGATTAGATATGAAAAACTAAAGTATTGTAATTATTGTGGTAGTAATGATCACAATGAAAATAATTGTAATCAGAAGACAGATAATAAAATTAAGAATTGAGAATCTTCCAAAAAGAAGTGAATGTTAAAATTTATCAATAAGAAATATATATATATGTATATCCGTGTAGTATATTTAATAACAAAAAAGTAAAAATAAAAAATATACATCCTTTTAAAACCCAACCTTTTTGTTTTGTTTACTACATTAACCAATCGGAAAGCAAAATGTCAATAACACTAACATTGAGCGGAAATTCCTCAAATTTATCAGCAAACTATTTTCCTCCAATAAATTTAAATGATGATTATGAGTGTGCTCTCATAGATTTCCACTCCTACAACAGCATACCAAATGTGGACATAAACAATAATTTATTTCACATCGGTAATAAAATTATTACAATACCTATTGGATCGTATGAGCTGAACGATATTGTCGATTTTATAAAGGAGGAATATGAGAGAGATGGATTGGGGGAGAAGAAAATTTTTATAGAAGCTAATAATAATACAATGCAAGTCAAAGTATATAGTACGGAAGATTCGATATACTTTAACAAGAACAATTCGATAGGGCAATTGTTTGGCTTCAATAAAAAAGTCCTCTCTCCCTCTGTAAATAATTTTTCAGATCTACTAGTAAATATTTTTAAGGTCAATCTCTTGCGAATAGAATGTAATATTGTAGTAAATACCTATATAAACAATTCTCATGCACATACCTTACGCGAGTTTGCAATAAATGTCCCACCTGGCTATAAAATGGATGATATACCTAGAAATTTCATTTATTTGCCAGTGAACTCTAAAGAAGTAAGTTCACTAACACTACGGATAGTTGATCAACACGTCGATTTTATTCATTTTCGAGGAGAAGAAATAACTATTCGATTACATTTAAGGCCCAGAAAATAATGATAATTTACAGCAAAGAAATTGTAACAAATTACATTCCATATACCACATCATTACCACCAAAATACATATTGCCACCAGTTACACCGAAGCCAACACCATCGTCATTGTTATCGTCACATTTAGCCAGCAAATTGACTGATTCAAATATAAATTTTCTCAAATCATTGAATTTCCAATTAAAAAAACAACAACAACGTCATCAACAATGAGTTCCTTAATTAATGTTTTGGGTGTACCCTTATCGGATGACAATATTATAAAAAAAGATTATCACACATACACTCCGTACTTGCAATCATTTAACAATAACGATGAAATAAGAATCTCAATACAAAATCAGGATTTATATGTTTTGCCAAGTGAAAGTTTTATTTACATTGAAGGTTCCGTTGAAGATAGTAGCGATAGTAAAAAATTAGTAACATCTTCTACTAATTTCAGATTGAAAAACAATTTTGTTGCTCATCTATTTGACGAAATTCGTTATGAGCTCAATGGTGTTGAAATTGATCGTACTAGATACCTAGGCGTTTCGAGCACTATCAAAAATTATGTTTCATTGATGGCAATGGACGGTGCTGTCATGGAAAATGCTGGTTGGAATAAAGTAGATGATCTAAATGTGCTAAATGGACATTTTAACTTTTACGTACCATTAAAAGAATTATTGGGATTTGCTGAAGACTTTAAAAAAATTATTTTGAATTGTAAACATGAATTGATTCTACTACGTAGCAAAAGTGATGATCAGCTGGTATACTCAACTGCATCTACTGAAAAACCAAAAATTACTATTAAGAATATTTCATGGAGGATACAACATGTACATCTTTCCGACTCGAGTAAAATAAATATGATTAAAATCATACAAAAGGAAGTAAATTTACCAATAGCATTCCGCAGTTGGGACTGCCATTATAATCCACAGTTAACAACAGGAACTAATCACATTTGGAATGTTAAATTGTCTTCAAATAGAGAACGACCCCGTTTTGTCTTGATAGCCTTTCTGCATGACAATAAATTCGTTAATTGTGATTTAACCAACCTCAAAGTCCACTTAAACTCGGATTCATATCCTTATGATGATCTTAATATTAAATTCGATCAAGAACGCTTTGCCATCCTATATGATATGTATGTCAGATTTCAGCAAAGTTACTATATGAGAGAACCTCAACCTCTACTCACTTGCCAAGAATTCAAAAATAAAGCTCCTATTACCGTTATCGATGTAAGCCACCAAAACGAGTCGGTCGCAGGGGGTCCGATAGATATAAAAATTGAGTTTGAGACAGGCACTAATATTCCACCAAACTCATCAGCTTACTGCATCCTTATTCATGATCGTTTAATTGAATATACTCCTCTGACAGGGCAGGTTCATAAAATTGTTTAAGCAATAGAAATGTCAAAAATGGTTTTTATTGATCTTCAAGGCTTTAGAGGAGATTCAAATAGTTTTATTGTAAAGGAAATTGCATTGGTGTTCGACGCTAAGGAGTATATAAATTTCATCGTAAAACCACCCTTCGATTACATTCATTTGTCAGCAGCGAACCAAAGACAAGTCAATTGGTTAACAAAAAACCATCATCATCTACAGTGGGAAGATGGATCCGTATCATTCAAGTCTGTTTGTAAATTTCTCAAAGCAAATACAATGAATTCGTGCATTTTTGTAAAGGGTTTGGAAAAGAAAAAATGGCTGGAGGATATGTTGCAGAAAAATGTATACAATATAGAAAATATCAATTGCTGTAATTTGAAACAACTCGATGAAAAATATCCCGATTGCATCCGTTGTAGTTCTCACAATCATGGAACTTGTGCTCTGAAAAATGCTCTTTTACTTCAAAAATTTTTTAAACTTCAAAAGAAGTGAACCCCAATTTGCCATTTGAATAAAAAAAGAAATTTTTATTGTTTTCAAAAATCTTTATTTATATTTAATATATATTATTATCGAAAATTAACTAAATATAAAAAATAAATTAAATAAAATCTTAATTATTAAAATTAAATATATTAAGAAAAAGTGTTTTATTTCCTAATAATCGATACTATCAAATATTAGATCGTTAGAATCATTCTGGAATTGTAGTAAATCAATATTTACTTGCATAATAGTATTATCACCATCCTCATCAAAACTAAAATTATGATTTAGACATTTTAGACAGTTATTATCGGGGGTTTTATTATCCTCATCATATTCACAATGACCCCTAGCAACTGTGTTAACCTGATTGCTCATAATTATTCGTTTTTCGTCTTGATAACTTAAAACAATTTTATAGACATTTATTGTGAAAACTTTATGTAATTTTGATAAAAACAAACACATATTATCGGAAAAAATTTTACGTTCAAATAAAGCAGTTTTATAATCAAACATGCAATATTTGTTTAAAGCTGACTTTTTAACCCCCTTTGATTTTTTAATTTCTTTATTGTCAATAGTTTTAATGGAATACATTTTCGATCTGAGACCGACAAATTCAGTCATAATTATACCATTATTCTCATCCTTCATTTTACCCAAAACTTTTTTATTCAATAATGGTATACCATAAGGATTATCAACGCGATAATCTGAGGTATCAAATTCAGACAAAAAATCATTAAGTATATCATTGTAAAAATCTTCCGTTTTGATTGAATAAATAAATGAATCTGTGTCCATATAATTGAGGATAATATTTTCCCCATATTTTGTCTTCATTATCCTATAATGGAAATCATACATTTTCCATATAGATAGTTCAAGCACGGCAAAACCTATGTATATGGGTTTGTCATATAATACATTAACTCTCCCCATCTGAACTGCAAACAAGTTATCGCAAAACTTGGCAATGCTTTTGAAATTTGGGCGAGAAACAAAATATCTTACCTCTCGACGATTTCTATTTTCACTCTCCCAGTTTTTTGCGATTTTAACATCTACCCTCTTCTCAACATTTTCCATGGTTTTCCCATAGACAGCGTTATTCAGAAGTTTGAAAAAATCCTTTTCAAATGTATTTCGTGCTTTTGCTCTATGGTCTGTATTTAAGTTTATATATTTCTGAAGCCATGGATACTGATTAAATTTTACCCCCCTATGGTATTTTGTACAAATTAAACCATTTGCAAGACATTGCTTAAGGTTTCGATAATGAATCTGATAATTACTTTTATTAGTCAAGTCTGCAATAAGTTTTTTATATTTGGACTCTCCAACTACTTTGCTTTCCGGAGCAAAAGGCAGATCATTATGAAGTTTATGAAGAGAGTGAGGATATGTTAAATCAACCTCTCAAATGTAGCCGATAGGAGAAGTATCGGATATTTTATTTGGATCAAATTCGTTTAAGGAGTTCTCGTCAAGCCACTCAAATTCTCCAGTTGGAAGATACTGAGACATTGCCCATCCATATAAGTTATTTGCATCTAAATAAGCTAAATATTCAGATGGTTTACTACTATCATAATCATCTATATACTTATTATTGGCTTTGGTATGTCTCTGGGAACGAGAGGTACGAGACCCCCCTTATTCCTTTTTGTATAAAAAGATACATATCTTTATCTGTGAATAATTCTAATTCTTTCTTTGTCGTATTAAGCATGGCGTCCCATGAAAGACCGGGGGCTGTATAATAATGAGCTGGATCTAATTTATATATAGATTTACAAATTTTCCTAAAGTTTTCAAATATGTCTGCCAACAACAGCACATCTGTTTTCAAATATAATTTTACATTATCCAACAGGTTCTCACATCTAAACTCATTCCAAACATTTTTCGCGTGTTCATAATCTTCTTCGGAACATTCGGCATCATTTAAAATATTAAAAAATTTATCTCGACTGGGGAGTTCAGTCTCATTGAATCTATCCAATGAATCTATATAAGAGTATGGAAAAACACCCTTTCTTCTTATTAAATTAAAATGATTTTCATCAGCGAAATTT
This sequence comes from Leucophora obtusa, assembly GCA_949987735.1. NCBI lineage: Eukaryota > Metazoa > Arthropoda > Insecta > Diptera > Anthomyiidae > Leucophora > Leucophora obtusa. The sequence goes on along the minus strand of OX465295.1, from coordinate 124,956,715 downwards.
TTGCGGACAATATATAAATCCTCAACATGTAAATTTTTTGCTAGGGAATCCAAACTGGAAGCCATAAATCTGAATGAATCAAGAAATCTTATTTCGAATTTTTCTTTAGTAAAATTTTCAAGAAATGGTAGATGCACAGACAAAGCTATGTATAATTCCTTGTTGAGAGGAAGAACATTTATATCACTATTTGGAATATTATTAAGATATTTAAAGAACATATGACAATCATATGATGAAAAATTGTGGAAAAATACTGGAATAAACTTGGGTTTCCTATATTTTAAATTACAATCATTGTGTGCAACTCCTCTATATTTGCCAGTGAAATGACAGTGGTCTTTCACTTTTGAGAAATAAATCTCCTCTTCACAAATATGACACATATTAGAAGAATTATGAAAATTGATATCTTCTGCCGTCATATTAATTTCAACTTCTTTATAAATATAATTCTTATAAATGTTTTTTAAATCTTCAACTAAATCTTTGACAAAAACTGTGGGTGCATCTTCACCAACATAAATTTTAAACTTATCTAAATTTTCGTTAAAGCTACATTTTATAAAATAACTAAATGCACATGGAATGTGCTGTTGTATTTTCCTAGTTTAAACACTAACCTCTTCATTTATACTACTTAATACCGATTCAAAATCAGCATACACCGTGAATGGCAAATCCAGTTCCTTATGAACATTCGAATACTTTATGGTAGCATCACTTTCATCTGACATTCTTGTGCAAATTTTATTGCAATTTTGTTTATGTTCTAATATGCATGCCTCACTTTCTTTGTAAGTGAGGCATGCATTACATATAAATATTTTTCCGTGATGTCCTGTCAAACTGCTACGAATAAATCTGTAAATAAATAAAAAGAGTAAATAACAAACATTAAAAAAAAAATCGAGATACATTTTTATCAATATTAAAAAAATAAATTTTTAAATTTTTGCTACTAACCTTGAAATATCTTTTATTAACACATAATGTGATCTATCTTCCTCTATGAGAAGAAGAAGATTTACGTGATATCGCTTCTCCTCCTTTGTGAGATAATAGGGTCCGACTATCCTTTTCTCTTCGTATCCAAAGACGTTGACACTGATATCTTCATTTTGTCTTTCAAAATCTCTCAAGTTCTTTAGAGGTAGTGGAAACGTGAGGTTGAGAAAATTTAATTCGATGTTGTTCACTATTATTTTGTGTTCGGCTATACTACAGTTTATGTTGTATGATGAACATTGTGTTTCTACATCATGAGACAATCCTCTTGCACAATACAATGCAGCAATAAGACTCCATTTGAAACAATAAACATCTTCATTATGGATATTCGTAAATGCTTTTTTCATTCTTAATTCCTTTGGAAGTGTAATATATTGTGATCCTCTTATAATGTTTGCTTCATTCACATTAATATTTAAACATTTTATATTTATAAGAGACCACCCACTATCTCTTTCTTGGAACTCAGACATTTTGTTCCGGATTTCATTAGTTTGCATATTATAGGTGTCTTTCAAGTCATCGCTTAGAGTGACCATTATCATTTTTGTTATGTGAGCTATTGTAGCTCCCAACACTTCATGCTCAGTTATTTTCACATAATCACATACAACCTCCATATTAAACTTGTATGTTATGTGTTTGACTTGGCAATCCTTAAGCAATTCAATCAAAATTACTTCCTCTTTTTTAAAAAATTCCTCCGGCATAATAATTTCTTCCTTCTCATTTTCTAACACATAAACTGCTAACCTTTCATTATAATCACTGCTTCTTACAGTGAGTCGAGGGTTAATTGTCCTTATCCCACAAGTATTGCGATGTTGAAGTGTACGCATGTGTTGTGCATAGTTTATGCTGGCAACCGCTACATTGCAAGGAACACAAAATTTCATTGAAGAGGTTGCATGAGTCCTTTCATGCTCCTTCATCGAGGAACGGTTAAGGAAAAACTTTCCACATTCAACACAATGTTTCTTCTTATGTTGAAGCATATTACGTTTGCTGTTGAAAGCAGTTTGGCATATTAAACAGGAGAACATTTTGACTTATTTATTTTTAGAATTTAAATAAAATTTTTTATTAATTAAATACTTTTATATTTCTTTTTATAATTTTATTTAATCTTTTTGTAAAAAATTAAAAATTTATTGAGAGTGTTTTTTACAGTTGATTTTTTTAATAAATTTTAAATTTATTTAGAGTCTTTTTCACAGTTGAATTTTTAAAATTTTTTATATTTTTTTAGAATTGAGTTTTATAAGAAATTTAAAATATTTAAGTATTTAAATTATTTTTCACAACGACTTGCTAAAAATTTTAGTAGTACTCTATACGATATAGTATAAGTTACTGAACTTAATTTTCTAAATGAAACCAAAAGTATGATCAGTTAATCAAAAAGTTTCGTTAGAAAATCTGCAGCGATTCAAGTTCGGTTATCAAAAGGTCAATCCAAAACAAAATAAATATAGAATAATTACAAGAGGCAAAACTAAACAAAACACTTGCATGACCTATATCTACATTTTTAAAAAATATAACATTTGTAGTATTCAAAACGATCCTCTGAACAACACATCTGCCACACATATAGTATTATTTATGACCCTTAAATAAAAAAAAAACAAAAATTAAAAATCCCTTAAATCAAAACACATAACGGACAATTCTTTCTTAAGTGGCTCAAATCATTTCACACTATGCCCCACACAATTGATTTTTGACCATACAATCCAAAACAAAATAATATAGAATAATTACAAGAGGCAAAACTAAACTTCAAAACGATTCTCTGAACAACACATCTGCCACACATATAGTATTATTTATGACCCTTAAATAAAAAATAAAAAAACTTAAAAATCCCTTAAATCAAAACACATAACGGACAATTCTTTCTTAAGTGGCTCACATCATTTCACACTATGCCCCACACCATTGACTTTTATATTTAGGCTCTAATATAGAATACAATTATAGACAACATCAAAAATATAATTCATTTAATTGTGGTCACTTATGCCTAAAATTTTTGTATGAAATTAATGATAAATAAAAACAATTATTATTTATATTTTAATATATTTTATTTATTTTTTCGATTTATTTAATGCAATAGTTTATACATTTTAACAATTTCAATTCCATTGCGGATATTCCCCAATTTTGGGAATAATAAATTCATTAAGATCAAAAACCTCCAACACTAATCGGAAGGGTTGGTCACCTACTGCAGGTACTTTTTTGATGCAGTATTTGCCCGATGAAAACTCCTTTACCTCTTCCTCTGTTATAGCATTAAATCTTTTTGGCAGAAAGATGGCATAGTTTTCCACCTCAATCTGGATACTTTCTCCATATTTTGTTTGCATTTTAATACACACAGAAAACAGATTCGTAGTTCCAACCGAATTTTTCGCCAACCAAATTTTTGTAGTTCCAGGTACAATCACTTTTATTTATTTTTAATACCATTGTAACTACCGACATTTATTTACAATTTTTGAATTTTTGTTGTGTTAATAGATTACTTTAATGTTTGTGGATTATAAATTCTATAAATAGAAAAACACGTTCCACAAAATTTATTTAAAAATTAAAATTTTTTTGTCGCTAACTGGGATCGAACCGCAGACCCTCCGCTTGTCAACCCATTGCTTTCCCTAAGCAAACTAAGCTCTATTTAAGTTTTTTTAGTCAAATTTCAAATTTGAATTTCTTCAGGTTTGAATATTTTGTCTATAAATAAAATTATATCAGCAACAGAAAATCAGTTGTGTCTTTTAATTTGAATAAAAAAAAAACTAAAAAAAAAATTTATATCGCGAACCAGGATTGAACCGGTGACCTTCCGTTGGTCAGCCCATTGCTTTTCCTCTAGACTAAACTCGACATAAATTTTTTTTGTTAAATTTCAAATTTGAATTTCTTCAGGTTTAAAATTTGAATATTTTGTTTTTGAATAAAATTATATTCACAACAGAAAATCAATTGTGTCTTTTAATTTGAATCAATAAAAAAATTATTTAAAAAAAAAAGTAATGCCTTGGTTGAGGTTTGAACTCAAATCTCTAAGGCTACAAGGCTGTGTCTTAACCTCCTGCGCCACAGATACTTACGTTTAGTTGTTGTCTAACTTAGAATTTAAACACGCATATGTATTAAACGAAAAAATATGATAGATTCCAAAATTTTATTATGATAAACAAAATTTCTGTTCCTTGTCTCAATATATTATTACAATTACCAAAATAATGGAAATTATTGATTAAAGCTACTAAAGTTAAAAAAAAACTTTTAAATTGATTGGAAAAACTAATACTTTGGATAGAGTGATCGATTTTATTGAAACACAACTGATACTAAATTGTTGCTGCCGATATTTTATTCAAATGACTAAATCTTCGATAATTTGTTGGTTGTTGGTATTGAAGGTAATGTGGAAGTTAGTAATATTTCAATATTGGTTGGAAAAGCCAATATTTTGGATAATGTGACAGTGTTTTGGTTCATCATATATATTTTTTGTTCACAAATAAATATAACTTTCCTGATGATGAATTTTAAATAACTGCAATTAAAATTATTGAATGATGAAAATATTTCGTTGGTTCCGATAGAATTCCAACCAATTTATTTTCTGTGTGTAGCTTTCAAAATATTATATAATTTAAGATCCTCCATATCTTTTGTATGGAGAATAGGCTTGTTGTTGAGGTCATCAAATTTGTTTAACAATGATTTTGATACAGCGCTCATGGTGGTGGTTTCTTCTTCGACGACTTTTGTTTTTAGAATGAGACCTTAAGATGAATTAAATTTTAAATTAACTTTTTTAGAATTCCCCACCCCAGAGAGTAGAATAAATTCAACGGACCAATACGAAAAAAGCACTTATTTAGATACAAATAACTTATATGGACAGATTGAGTGCTGACTCTCTATTTCACAGTATTATGAAATAAATAAATTGTTGTTGTATTTAAAACTAATGGATTCAGAAATAAAGAAATACTCAGACGATTAAGATGTCAATGCGAGAAAATATTATAGAATTCCTTAATGAATATAAGGAGTTTATGTCTCTAGAAGATTTAAACTTTCTTTTACAGAATGCTGCTTATCTGGATTCATATGAGAATAAAGAGATTGTTTTTTCAGCACATGGAGAGCATTTTGAAGATTGTCCATGGTCTGATGATGGGTGTACTGAAGGGCCTGATACTTGTAATTGCGTCATCTATAAATTTAAAAAAAATAGTGTTTACGATCTTATAAATATGTACTATAAACATGTAAATTTTTAGTAATTTTAATTTATGAACAAAGATTTAATGATGTTTTTATTTATGAATTATTATATAAATTAAAATTCTAATAAAATCAAATATATGAAATTTATTTTTAGTATACATTTTTTTATTTTTTCATTAAATCAAAACACATAACGGACAAGTAAGAGGCAGAATTAAACAAAACACTTGCCTGACCTATATCTGCATTTTTAATATTACATTTTTTTATTTTTTCCTTAAATCAAAACACACAACTGACAATTGTTTCTTAAGTGGCTCACATCATTTCACAATACGAGATTTTACAACCCCAAAAATCCAAAACAAAATAATATAGAATATTTAGAAGAGGCAGAAACAAACAAAACAAACTGTAGAATTCAAAACGATCCTCCACCACCACCACACAAATGATTTTTCATTTTAATATTACATTTTTTATTTTTTTTTCCTTAAATCAAAACACACAACGGACAATTTTTTCTTAAGTGGCTCACATCATTTCACACTACTACATTTACAACCCACAAAACAAACTGTAGAATTCAAAACGATCCTCCACCACCATACAATTGATTTTTCACCAATCATTTCACACTACTGGAACACATAATCGATTTTTTAATTACCACCTATTTACACTATGGGAAGACATAACCGATTTTTAGGCACCCACCATTTTACACTATGGGCACACAATATGCAATAAGCAATTAACAGAATTTAAATCCCATAGTGGAAAATGATTAAAAAAATTTAAGTCACATGGAAAAACAATAAAACCACATTTACTTCCCACATACCATTTTACACTATGGGCACTCAATAAGCAATTAACACAATTGTGTTCCCATCGAAAAGCAATAAAACCATATTTACTTCTCATCGAAAAGCAATAAAACCACATTTACTTCCCATCGAAAAGCAATTAAACACAATCGTGTTCCCAATCTCCCACTACTACTGACTGACTCAACATCGCCCAGCCCGAACCGCTGAAGCTAGGAAGTTGAAATTTGGTGTGTAGGTTCCTCCTGCGGTGTAGAAAGTTGAAATTTAAGATATGTGTTCCTTGGAGTATGGGCTAACTTTTCTGGAAAGTTTTTTCTTGAATTTTGGGTAGGGACGTTGTAAAAATGGGGATTAAAAAGAGGAAAAAGGCCCCTCTTGACGGCCTGCCCAAACCGCTGGAGGTAGGAAGTTGAAATTTTGTATAAAGGTTCCTCCACTATCGTAGACATCCACCAAGACGGGATTTTTGTAAATTTTTACAGGGAGGGGCAAAAAGGGGAAAAAGTCTCCCCCTTGACGGCCTGCTCAAACTGCTGGAGCTATGAAGTTGAAATTTGTTATGTAGGTTCCTCGACCGGTGTAGACGTCCGTTGAGACGGCATTTTTGGAAATACTTATCGGGAGGGGCAAAAAGGGGACAAAAAAAATACATTTTTCCAAAAAAGTACCTTTTTCCAAAAAAAGTTCTTTTTCCAAAAAAGCACCTTATTCCAAAAAAAGTACTTTTTTCGAAAAAAAAGTACCTTTTTCCAAAAAAAAGTAGCTGTTTCCAAAAAAGTACATTTTTCCAAAAAAAGTACCTTTTTCCAAAAAAAGTTCCTTTTTGCAAAAAAAGTCTTTTTCCAAAAAAAGTACCTTTTTTCAAAAAAAGTACCTTTTTCCAAAAAAAAGTACCCTTTTCCAAAAAAGTACCTTTTTCCAAAAAAGTACCTTATTCCAAACAAAGTACTTTTTCGGAAAAAAGTACCTTTTTCCAAAAAAAGTACCTTTTTCCAAAAAAAGTACCTTTTTCCAAAAGAAGTACCCTTTTCCAAAAAAAAAGTACTTTTTTCCAAAAAAAGTACCTTTTTCCAAAAAAAGTACCATTTTCCAAAAACAGTACCTTTTTCCAAAAAAGTACCTTTTTCCAAAAAGTACATTTTTCCAAAAAAAGTACCTTTTTCCAAAAAAAAAGTACCTTTTTCCAAAAAAAAGTACCTTTTTAAAAAAAGTACCTTTTTCCAAAAAAAGTACCGTTTTCCAAAAAAAGTACCTTTTTCCAAAAAAAAAGTACCTTTTTCTAAAAAAAAGTACCTTTTTCCAAAAAAAGTACCTTTTTCCAAAAAAAAGTACCTTTTTCCAAAAAAAGTACCTTTTTCCAAAAAAAGTACCTTTTTCCAAAAAAAAGTACCTTTTTCCAAAAAAAGTACCCTTTTCCAAAAAAAAAGTACTTTTTTCCAAAAAAAGTACCTTTTTCCAAAAAAAGTACCATTTTCCAAAAACAGTACCTTTTTCCAAAAAAGTACCTTTTTCCAAAAAGTACATTTTTCCAAAAAAAGTACCTTTTTCCAAAAAAAAAGTACCTTTTTCCAAAAGAAGTCTTTTTCCAAAAAAGTACCTTTTTCTAAAAAAATGTACCTTTTCCAAAAAAAGTACCTTTTTCCAAAAAAGCACCTTATTCCAAAAAAAGTACTTTTTTCGAAAAAAAAGTACCTTTTTCCAAAAAAAAGTACCTGTTTCCAAAAAAGTACATTTTTCCAAAAAAAAGTACCTTTTTCCAAAAAAAGTTCCTTTTTGCAAAAAAAGTCTTTCCAAAAAATGTACCTTTTTCTAAACAAATGTACCTTTTCCAAAAAAAGTACCTTTTTCCAAAAACATAAATTTTTCCAAAATATACCTTTTTCAAAAAAAGTACCTTTTTCTAAAAAAATTACCTTTTTTCAAAAAAAAATACATTTTTCTAAAAAAAATACCTTTTTCAAAAAAAGTACAAATAAAGTACTTTGTATAAACAAAGTATCTTTTTCCAAAAAATTTCGCTTTTTCCAATAAGTACCATTTTCCTCCCCCACGGATATCTCCACTAAAACAAGTTTTCTTGATATTCGGCATAGACGTGCGCTAAGACTGGATTTTTGGAAATTCCTACCGAAACGGGCAAAAAGGGGAAAAGTCTCCCCATAAACAGTCTCACAAATTGGAAAAGTGCCTGCCCAAACCACTGGAGGTAGGAAGTTGAAATTTGGTATAAAGGTTCCTCCACTGTAGTAGATATCGACTAATTCCCTATAGGATATCCCAAAAGCAAATTCGGAATGTGAGTTCTTCCTTCTGTGTAGGCGTCCGCTTAGACGGAATTTTTGAAATTCCTATCGGGAGGGGAAATAAGGGGAAAAGTCTCCTCCTTGACGGCCTGCCCAATCCCTTTTGGCCAACCTAAAATTTTGAATATGTATTCCTTGGAGTAGGACTAACTCACCGGCAACGCAATTTTTTATTTTGGAACAGGAACATAGTAAAAATGCTGGTTGAAAGGGAAAAATGTCCCCAATAACGGCCTGCCCAAACCGCTGAGGCAATGAGTATGGGAGTATGGGCTCACTTATCGGGAAGGTGCTTTTTGGAATTTTGGACAGGGACATTGCAAAAAGTGGGATTAATGAAGCGAAAAGTGCCGCTTAAAGGCCTGCCCAAACCGCTGGAGGTAGGAAGTTGAAATTTGGTACTAAATTTCCTCCTCTATTGTAGACATCCGCTAAGATGATGGTAGGGTCAAAAACAGGAAAATTCTCCCCCTTAACGGCCTGTCCAAACGGGTGGAACTAGGGAGCTTAAATTCGGTATTTGGGTTCCTTCTCCAACGTTGACGTCCCCTAAGACGGTATTTTTGGAAATTCATACCGGGAGGGGTAAAAAGGGAAAAAACTTCCCCCTTGACGGCCTGGCCAAACTGCTGCATATAGAGACCTAAAATTATGTATGTAGTAGGTTCCTCCTCCAACGCAGACGTCCTCTAAGACGGAATTTTTGAAAATTCCTACCGGGAGGGGTAAAAACGGAATAATTCTCCACCTTGAAAGCCTAACCGAACCCTTCGGCTAGAAACCTGTAATCTATAATATGATTTCCTTGGAGTATGGGCTAACTTATCGACAAGGCATTTTTAGGACAGTGAACAGGAACGTGGTAAAAATGGTGGTTCAAAAGGGGAAAATTGCCCCCCCCCCCTTAACGTCAGCGTCTTTAGCTAGAAACCTAAAACTTAAAGAACAAGTGTGTATGGAACACTAAAATTAAGAAACTAAATAGGAAATGAGTGTAATTGAAACACTACACAGGTGGAACGAAATGGATATAAACTTTGAACGAGTGGAATTGAAATTATAGACAATTTAAATGGATTGGAAGAGGGAACGAAATGGAATGGACTATAGAACGAAATGGAATGAGGAGCGAGATGGCATAGAATGGGGAACGAGTGGAATTGAAACACTACAGTTAAAAGAGGAATGGAACGGAGCAAGTGCAAATAAATGGAAATAGAAGCGACTGATATCAATATCGATACACAAGACAGTAGGAACGAAGTGGAATGAAAAGGTGAACGAGTGGAATTGGAATAACAGATAATGGGAACGAAATGGAATCTTGGAAGGAGTTGCATTGGAACACTAAAATTGTTAAACAAAATGGAATGGAATTTGAATGACTCAAACTGCCGGAATTTGGTACTTGAAATTTCGCATGCGATTGATGCAAGATTATATATATTTGGTATTTTTACTGGGAGGAACAAAAAGGGGTGAAGAACCCCTTTTAATTACCTGTTCAAACACTATCGACGGAATATGAAACTTATGTAGCATTAAAACATACTCTCCAAAAAGTTAAACAAATTTTCTAAAAGAGAAAAAACCTTAGAAAAGGAATGGAACTTATATATACTGATATTTAAACTGCAGGTAACGAAGCACCGGTGGAAGACACCAACGCAGTAAATTTTCCAACTGAATTTGTGAATTTTCTTGAATTGTCAGGTCTACCTTTACATAAACTGGAATTAAAAAAAAACTGTAAGGCACGCTAACAACGTAGCGGGCTTTGCCCGCTATCTTTAATATTATAAAATGCTTTCCAACCCTGCTTTACGTTATTTATTTTCATTCAAAACACAAATGAACAAAACTACTTACGGGTCTATCTACCTAAGTTCGCACTTTACCAAATTATCTTGACATACACACTTATGGATTTATAATGGATTCATTACTAACAATCCACTTTCATTGCAGCCCTCCCACCCAACCACGCATACGACCTATCTACGCCGATGGTTAAACAACAGACAATTAGTTGTTACATGCGCACGTGTTAGTATACTAAATGATTTATTTATATAAAAATGAAGAGGCAAAAAATAGTGTTTGTACTTAAACATTACAATAAATTTACCTTACCAATTATTTTACCTTAACAACAAATATTGTGTTTTATTTTATCTAAAAGAAATTTAATTCTAAACTTTAAGGCACTCTAACAACGTAGCGGGCGCAATAAAAGAATGAGAACATGAGTAATAAAAATATGCAAAAATTAGTATTTATATTACATAAATTACTGCACTTTTTTAATTTTTGATTTTATCAATATTTTTCCTTTTTTCTCATAATTTAGAGATTTTTGTCGAAATTTTTTAATTAACGTTATTAATTTTTTTCTGCTAAAATTCCCTTATATTTGTGTGTGCGCCCATTATAGCATACCGTCATTCATGCACTTGTTTTTCCGATGTCCAGCCCGATATGGGATACGATATGGATTGTATCGCGTGATCTATACACTTTTTTAATAAACCAAATGGCTGGCAACTTACAAAAGTCCTATGTTGTCATTCTAATTTCATATTTTTAAAAGTTTTAGCTGAAAATTTTAATCTGAATATGATTTTCTATTTGGTTTAAATATTCGAAATTGTTCCACCCTAATATACAACCATATGCTGATGCACTTTTAAAGTGCTATTATTTTTTATTTTTCTCTATAAAAATAGATATTGTAATAGTTATACTGATGGGCTTTACGTTCAGCAGTTAACGAAGATTTATGGAGTTTAAAATATATAGTATTTCTATATTGTAAGTTAAAATTTTTCAATACGATTATAAAGATACATATATCACTATACACACTGCAATTCCAAAAGCCAGTTTTGATATTTATTGAATACATTTGTTTTACTTTACTTGGCTAAGAAGTATCTTGAAAATTTAGTTAAGGTTTAAAAGATTTAAAATATATTAAATGTTATATGCTTTATTGTTGTGTAAAGTTTATAGAACATATTCTAAAGTAAATTATGTAATAATAGAAATAAAAGTCATACAAATTAAGCACTTAAAAGTATTAATTTTAATCCTGTACAAATAAGATTTCTATTTAAATATGTATTTAACCCTTTCGACCCCAACTTTAAATGGCTGGGAATTTTCCGACCAAACTTCGTGTAAATGTAGATCTATACCAAAAAAATATTTTTTATTACTTTTATGGCTTTGCAACACCTCCTAACGGATATATTTAGAATTAAAGTTCAAACATTAACATGCTACCAGACACGAACGGGTTAAGATTTTTTTTAAATTTTAATTTTATATTGTTTCTACTACTAAACTCTATATAAAAGTTTTTGATTTTTTGAATTTAATTCATCACGCAATTTTTGAGACTACACATAGAAAACAGATTCGTAGTTCCAACCGAATTTTTGTAGTTCCAGGTACAATCACTTTTATTTATTTTTAATACCACTGTAACTACCGAAATTTATTTACAATTTTTGAATTTTGTTGTATTAATAGATTACTTTAATCTTTGTGGATTATAAATTCTATAAATAGAAAAACACGCTCCACAAAATTTATTTAAAAATTAAAATTTTTGTCGCTAACTGGGATCGAACCGCCGACCCTCCGCATGTCAACCCATTGCTTTCCCTCTAAACTAAGCTCTATTTAAGTGTTTTTAGTCAAATTTGAATTTCTTCAGGTTTGAATATTTTGTCTATAAATAAAATTATATGAACAACAGAAAATTTATATCGCGAACCAGTATTGAACCGGTGACCTTCCGTCTGTCAGCCCATTGCTTTTCCTCTAGGCTAAACTCGACATAAATTTTTTTTGTTAAATTTCAAATTTGAATTTCTTCAGGTTGAAAATTTGAATATTTTGTTTTTGAATAAAATTATATTCACAACAGAAAATCAATTGTGTCTTTTAATTTGAATCAATAAAAACATTATTTAAAAAAAAAAGTAATGCCTTGGTTGAGGTTCGAACTCAAATCTCTAAGGTTGTGTTTCCTGCGCCACAGATACTTATGTTTAGTTGTTGTCTAACTTAGAATTTAAACACGCATATGTATGAAACGAAAAAATATGATATATTCGAAAATTGTATTATGATAAATAAAATTTCTGTTCCTTGTCTCAATATATTATTACAATTACCAAAATAATGGAAATTAATGGTTAAAGCTACTAAAGGTGAAAAATTAATTTTAAATTGATTGGAAAAACTAATACTTTGGATAGAGTGATCGATTTTATTGAAACGCAACTGATACTAGATTTTTGCAGCCGATATTTTATTCATATGACTAAATCTTCGATAAATTGGTGGTTGTTGGTACTGAAGTTAATGTGGAAGTTGGTATTTTTTCAATATTGGTTAGAAAAGCCAATATTTTGGATAATGTGACAGTGTTTTGGTTCATCATATATATTTTCTGTTCACAAATAAATATAACTTTCCTGACAATGAATTTTAAGTAACTGCAATTAAAATTATTTAATGATGAAAACATTTCGTTGGTTCCGATAGAATTCCAACCAATTTATTTTCTGTGTGTAATAATTTTATTTGAAAACCAATTGCAAAACTGTTACAAAACTCAAAATTATATTTCGGGTTCTCCTAATTTTATTTTGTTGTACATACCATCAAATCAGTAATTTATATTACTGCTGCTATTCAGTTATTTGTGTTATTTTTGTGATTTACCTAGTTTCATTTAGTCATATATGACAACTATTCGCATTAGTTTCACTTCAGTTTCAGTTCAGCTTGTGTTTTCTTTGTTTTTTGATAAAATGGAAAATCGGCTTAATTTGGACTCCAATGCTTTGCTAAAACTCTAAACGAAAGTGACTCGCATATTTCAATTTCGATGAAAATATCTAATACGAAAATACAGAAACAAGTAATTCTGATACAGAAAATGAAAAAAAAATGTGCCTGCAGATGGCACTATGGATCTATTGTATATTGAAAAAAATAATATGCAATGGAGTGCAACTCTATTATCCTGTCCCTTTGCAACTACTGCTGAGAATATTATCTCAACACAGCCAGCACCAACTAGATTTGATGTGTGGTTGTATGGCGACTCTAAATTAGGTTATGTATGGCAGCCTTAGAAAAGCCAAGGAAAGCGTGTCGTATTGGATTTAACTAAAGGTTTGAAAGGTCAAAATATTGTATCACGGCCGATAATTTCTTTTTATCTTTCGATTTGGCAAAAAAACGTTTAGAAAGACAATTAACATATGTGGGAACAGTTTACTTCCAATGAAATCTCTACATTCGTTTTTTTACATTGGCCATAGATATAAAGGAATTGTTTTGATAAGGTACCCGAAATCGATGTCAATGCACCGAAAAAGAAGCCTGAGATTGTATCTTTCTATAATTCGACAAAAGATTTGCAATTGTTTTGCCATTATTTATTAGTTGATTAATTGTTTTCTCTCTTAGATAACGCCGACAAAATTATTGGTTACTACATTCCTAAATGGAAGAAAAATCGATGGCCGAATGTTGTATTTGAAAAAAGTTATAGTTATATCCGCATTGAATGCTTTTATACAATAATTTTTTCTGAAATTGATGTTTCGTGGCATCAAGTTATCCAAATCGTAGGAGACCCGAATTTTTACGACAATTGGCGTTTTTTTGGCCCAAAAACACATGATAAAACGATCTAATATACCGAAAGAAAAATTCTCATCAAAGCTATTGGCTGAGGTATAAGCATCTCCCTCAGGTTCAGTACCTTCTGGAAGTGATACATAAAACCTACCCTCTAGAAAACATGGAACGTTGGTGCAAATCCAAATGTGAAAGTAAATGTGTTGTATGCAGCAAATTGATTTGTAAACTAAACCGCAAAATAGTTTGCTCATCGTGTAATGCGAATATGTGAATGAAAAGTAAAAAATTGAGCAAAATGGTCCTTAACATAAGATTTGTAACTGTTTATTTTTCTCCCTTCCATTTTATGTTAGGTACTTATTTATTTTGATAAAAACATTGATTCAGAAAAAAATCACATGAGCTAAAATTTGAAGTCAATATATTGTACCGTTGCAAAGTTAAAGAGAGAAGTAAAACAAAATGGACCAAAATGGTCTTAATCTAACAGCAGGGTAAAACAAAAAATGTATTTTTCCGTAAAATTTGCTGTGAGAAAAGATGTGTATGAACACTATAAAAAACAGCTCTCAAAGGAACACTATCAAAGCTTGCTATATGAAATTTATGCACAGGCATTGTGGAACTGCACTGGTACTGAGTAAAAAAATCTTTATAAAAAAAATAAATATAACGAGAGTTATAGGCACATAACAACGAAGTTGCTTGTAGGCAACTTTGGGGTCGAAAGGCTTACATTTTTTTTTAAATTTGTAACCAATTACCAAGTAATTTTATTTTATTCCACTAATGACCCTAGTTTTATTATATTTGTTATGAATATTGTTAAGTTAAATTAAAAATAAAAAAACATAAAATGCAGCAGTTACATTTAAACCGCAGTAGATGATTAGTACAAATATGAACCAAAGAGAATGAATTGATTTTCTAAGTATTTTCTGATTCGTTACTTTCACTGTTGCTTTTAAAAAACTTGACCGATACCGAAATAATAAACAAAATTCGCGGCATATTTTTTAAAATATTTTTTTTATTTATTTTGCTCTTTAATTTATTTTGAACTTTATTTTTTTACGATTGGCTTATTTTAGCTCTTATTTTAAATTTTTATAATTTTTCGCTAAAAAATTTTAAGTTTTGTAATTTCAAAGTTTTTTAATGTTAAAGCTGTTTTAGTTTTAACAATTGGTATTTAATTTAATTTTCTTTTTAACTTAAGGGCAATTTTTTAAATTTTTTGAGGTAATTTTCTAATTTTTAATTGATTTTTTAATTTAATTATGGCCAACGCAAAAAACGAGTCAACTGCCATTAAAGGACCTATCCCGTGACCGGTCAATCGGGGGCATACTGAAGGCACTTCCACTATATTTGTGTGTGTGTTAGTGTTGTTTTCTTTTCAATTTTTTTCATTTCCATTTTTTTATTTGCTTGTAGTGTTTGTTTTTTCTTTTTATTTGAACAGAAACGAAAAATATATAACTTTACCATCAGCCAGCCAGCCATCACGCATAAGCAACGTTAGCTCAGACTGTAGAGCGTTTGCCTTACAAGCAGGAGGTTGTGTTATCGAGCCCTACTCCGACGCGAAGTAGATTATTTTTTATTCTTAATTTTTTATTAGTTTATTTAAAAAGCTATTTTTAGACACACCACCTTACTGTCACAAGGTGTCTAAACTGTGGCAATTGATCATTTCCAATAACAACGACATGTTAATTTGATATGTCTCTTTCAAACAAAAAGACCGATCAACAACCGGTCTCCACCCCCCTGGGACCTATCCTGCGTGTCATCTGGGACCGGTCCCTTTCCCCGTAGGGTTGTAACATATCCTTGTGGATTTTATATACATAGCTAATACAAAAATTTAAACTATGTCTAAATATGATAATAAAAGTTTATTATATGCTGTTATTGACATTTATCAGATATATTTTGTATTTTTTACATGAATCTTTCCAAAGTGAACCGGAACAGTCATCGGAAGAAGGTCTCTGGATTTGGAAAAAAATTCGGTTTGTAGATTCTCATGACTATCACAAAATTTACTGTTTTTAAATTTTTGTAAAATTCGTCTCATTTGGCTTTTTTTTCTGTTTTTAGTTGATTTTTTTTAGTAAATTTGTGAAAAATATATGATGTTCAAATGATTACAACTTTTGAACGCGTTACCCGATTGCCTTTAATACGATATTAACCTTAGTAAAAAATGTATTTATTGCGATAACTTTTGCAAATGGAAACTGTTTTGCTTGAAATTTTGCAACAACAGTTTTTAGAGGTCACCCTATATTATACTAAAAGTTGGACTTTGGGGACAATTTAGAATTGTTAACTTTTCTAGTGTTTCTAGCCCCAATAGTGGAGTAGTGTGGAGTAGTGTTTTGTCAGTCGTGCTATCGAGTTCTTTAATTTGTCGTCGCTGTGTTAGACAGTTTTCTTGTCCTTTTAATTGTTTAATATTTAAAAATAATTATGTCGTCCGTGCTCAGTGTTAAAAAAAATAAATAAATAAAATAGTGCAATAAATACTTATAAAACAAATATAAAAACAAAAATATACAACAAAAATAATAACATAATACATAAACCACTTGAATATTTTAATATCGCAGCCAGCAAATTCGGAGCGCTCATAAATAAGATTTTTAAATGGCTCATAGAAATGATTATTGTTTTTTTGAAAACACTCTTTTTTTTGGTAAAAAAAATGAACCCTCAGAAAACAATCCAAAAAGTTGTCTCTACAATCTAAAAAGCTGTCTCAAAACGAGGGTTCATTTTTCGGACTCAAAGGAGATTCCAAAATTATTTAAATTTATGAAGAAAATTTCGATTTTATACGTTCTTTTTTCTGAGTCATTTCTGAGTACACAGGGGGCTCTTTTGGACGGACCACTTTCATAGGAAAAAGTGGAAAAATGTTTATGTTTTTGGAGCTCATTTCTGAGTCATTAATGATCATCTTTGTTTGCTGGGATACAAAAATTAACTTAAACTAATAATAAACAAACAAATAAGCACAAAACAAAATAGAAAAACAACACTAACAATACTAACAACAAATACCATAAAATAATATACATACATACATCCATGCAAAATCAACACACGTTACAACAACCATTGCTGAATGCAGTTTTTTATGCTTGCCTTTGCTAGTGTCATTGTTGTTGTTTCCCTCTCCTTTTTTTAAAAAAATTTGTGTATAGTACAAGTAGCCTGGTGTTTTGTTTGTTGTCGGTTAGTTAGTGATGAAGGTATAGCACTGATCACTGATTAACCGAATCAACAACAAACCGAATACCCGGCACTTGTACTTGCGCAAGGAAGATTTGATTTGTAATTTCAACTCATGGTAATGACAGGAGAATTCCGAATTGATTTCTGCAATATACGTGTACTTAGGGCGAATTTCTTCTCGGTATATGCCCACATTCGTTTTCATCGGCCGGATGTTTTCGCCTTATGTGAGACCCAGGTCACATCAAAAAAATCAGGTCACACATCTTACATTTCGGGTTTTTATACAGAAGCCCAAACATGGAGAGGACGAATACCCTTAATGGCTTCGATGTCCTTTCTGATTCCATTTCTAGAATTCTGGAGAGTTGCCCGAGTAGTAAAATCGTTGTTGCTGGCGATTTTAATATTCATAACTCTTCCTGGCTTCGCCATTCAAGCCATACAACTCCCGAGGGCCTTTATGTTGAGCTGTTTGCCGCGCACAACCACCTGGCGCAAATAGTGAATGAACCAACGCACATTCCGTGCGTTGAAGGTAAACACCAGAATACTCTTGACCTTTTCCTTACTTCTGATCCTGACAAGTATGAAGTAAGAACACTTGCACCTCTCGGCAATTCGGATCATTGTACCATTTCCGCATCTTTTTCGTGTTCCGGACTTCGAAACGTTTCGACAACAGCTGCGAAGCGCTGAATTTTTATTTACGAAAAAGTACGTTGGGCTGAGCTCAACGATTTTTTCCGGCATTTTAATTGGAAACTCTGTTTCCTCGACGACAACGTCGATGCCGCGGCGAAAATGGTTGAACAAGTTATATTGCTTGGAATGAAAAATTTCATTCGCTCGAGCAAATTTCGGTTAAACCAAAAGATAAATGTTGGTTTAACCAGACTTGCAGAAATGCAGTCAGATCAAGAGAGTTAGCGTTCAATAATTGGCGGGATAACAAAACGCAAATACTGATATGCTTCGCAAACGGGCGAGATACGAGTGTTCCAAAGTACTTAGACGTGAAAAGTTTCTTTATGAACGATGTCTTCTTACTAAAGTTCTTTCTGCTCCTAGGGGTAGTAAGAGCTTTTGGTCATTCGTTAAAAGAGTAAAGGATAATGCTAGTTCAGCTATCCTAACTCTTATAAAGGATGACAAAATATTCACTGAACCGGTTGATAAAGCTGAGATGTTTGCAAGAAATTCATTCCTGCCGGAAAGCGATCAACCACTGCCCGAGCCTGAAAGAGTATCGAGTACTATGCCTAAGACATTCTTTCGAGCTCGAGCAGTTAAAAGGGTTCTTGCCGACCTCAACGTAAATAAGTCAACGTGGCCGGATGGCATACCAGCACTGGTGCTGAAACAGTGCTCTTCGACGCTAGCTCGTCCATTGGCTAACCTTTTTGGCGCTTCTTACCATGCGGGAGTTTTCCCCTCGTGCTGGAAGGTTGCCAATGTACAGCCAATCCCTAAAAAGGGTGCAGCTAAGAACCTTGAAAATTACCGCCCGATCGCAATATGCTCTGCGCTCTCTAAGGCGATGGAGAGTATGATTAATTACCATCTTGTGAATTATCTAGAGTCTAACTCACTTCTTAATTACCGACAGTATGGCTTCCGTAGAAATCGTTCTACGGGAGACCTGTTAGTGTTCCTCTCGGAGCGTTGGAGCCGGTCCATCCACCGTTTTGGTGAGAGTAAAGTGGTTGCTCTGGATATTTCAAAGGCCTTTGATCGTGTATCGCACGCGGCGCTTGTATCAAAGCTTATTGCTTTTGGTGTGGGTAATGACTTCGCTCGTTTTATTTCGAGCTTTCTCAGAGATCGCACTATTCGTGTTGTTATAGATGGGATCTCATCCGACGAGCTTCAGCTGAATTCAGGGGTACCGCAGGGGTCTGATCTTTCTCCTTCCCTATTTCTTATCTTTCTCAACGACCTTCTTGGTCAAACTTTCAACCCTATCTACTCTTTTGCAGATGACAGCAACATTTGTCATTCATTTTCCTTCAATAGTAGGCCAAGCCTTGAGGAGATTGGGGGCAAAAGGCAAATTATGAATGACACACTCAATCGTGACCTTTCTACAATCTCAGAGTGGGGTCGTGTGAATAAGGTCGACTTTAATGCACGCAAGACTCAATGTTGTATGTTGATCCATAGGGCTGTGGGGTCAACACTGCCATCTTTAAATATGGGTGATATCGATATTGAGGAATCGGATACTCTTGATGTTCTGGGCATAAAGATTCAATGTGAATAAGCATGTTTTCCAAGTGTCGAAAGAAGCATTCAAGTATCTAGGTTTTCTACGTCGGTGCAAGAAGTACTTCACTCCATCCGATTTACTCAATATTTATCCGACCTATATCCGACCGAAAATGGAATACAACTCCCATATATGGGCAGGAGCTTCGAAGTCTATTTTGGAGCTTCTGGACCTTGTGCAAGGGAGGGCGTCGGCGCTTATCAATGACAGTAGAGTATCCAGCTCTATTGACTCATTGGAGCATCGTCGGAATGTGGGTTGTGTGACTCTGTTCTATCGATATTACCATGGGAAGTGTTCTGCTGAGATAAGTGAACTTATCCCCAGAGCCCGAGTTTTTATTCGTAATACTCGCCTATCAAGTAGAGCACATCCGTTTGTAGTCGACTGTCCAGTGGATCGCACAACGCATTACAGAGAGAATTCGTTTATCAGTCGCACCAGCCGTATGTGGAATAAACTCCCCGCAGAAGTCTTCCCTGTTACTTACAATGTAGAGAAATTCAAATCAAATATTCACAAACACTACTCCCTCTTTCCTCCTCCCCATAACCTATTTTCCTAATACCAACACAATGCACTGCGTTAATAGGGGGAATCCCCTGAGTGTTGGTCCAACCAAAAAAAAAAAAAAAAAAGCACACAAAATTGCCACTTTTAGCTCCCCCACCGAATTATATTGACGGCTTTCAGCATAAACTTGCCGCAGTAGCAGTCCGCCCATGTTCTCCATAACATTAATATCTGGTGAACGTGCCGCCTAGAGTTTGCTGTTCGGTTTTAATCGAAACCGAAATCGAAAACCGACAAAAACAAGTCGGTTTTTAATAAATACTTTAACCAATTGAAATAATTAATTAAACGGCATCCCAGAGTACAACTAGAATTCGAAATGACTCAGAAAGAGCAATGAAAAAATTTTTTAAAAAAATTAATATACTCATAAATACGAGTCTATTACGACTCCAAAATTTGAGTGCTCTTTAAATGATAATACTCTTTTACGAGTCATAACTTCTGAGCGCTCAGACAAATGTTGGCTGGGATATTATTAAATCTTGAATTTTGCAAAGGGCTCAGTTCATATATTACAAAAATTTTGTATTTAATTGTAATGAACATTTTCCCCATTGATTATTACTTTAAAGAATTGTTTGTTTTTAATTAATATGTTGAGTTTTGTCGACATATTTGTTGTAACTTTAATTTAATTTAATTAAATAATTCAAGTTTGAGGTATATTTTTATTAATTCTTTATTTATTAAAAAATAAATTCTGTAATATTAAAAGTAATCGTTAATACATGTATTGTGATTTGTTTTGATTATTTCCACTCATTATCTCCAGAAGATGCTATCCAAATTGGATGGCGAAATATTGAGATTTAATTTTTAATAAAGAATTAATAAAAACAGACCTCGAGCTTGAAGAATTATTTAATTAATTGTTTCTTTTTGTTCAGATTTTCACCGCATATTTTTTTTAACTTTTGGAAATACAGAGTTATTTGTGTGAGAAATTCAATTGAATTTTAATGAATATATTGCACGTGTTAAACTATTCAACTTTTATACTTATTTAACTATTCTAAAACAGCCCTACACTCAAACAAATAATTTAGTAGAAAAGTTAGTAAAACGTCTTATATATGAAGTGTACTAGTTTTCAACAATTTTTTTTTCTGAAATTCCGTTTTCAGTAAAAGTTTTAGTTATATTTTTTTAGCACTAAACTAATTTTGCTGATAACCGCATTTATAGCGTGGACAACAACCAGATAGACAAGATGTAGATGTCGCAGCTTGTCTGGATGTATTATAGATAACGGAAATGATAAAAAAGAATTTCTATATTTAAATGTTCAGCAAATAAATTAACTAAAGTAAAATTTCGTTACAAGTTTTTTGAGTTTTTTTCAGTCTACTAATAGTCAGCAAAAAGTTTAGTGATTTTAGCAAAGATTTTTATACCCTACACCACTATGTGGTCAGGGTATTATAAGTTTGTGCTGATGTTTGTAACACCAAAAAATATTGGTCGTAGACCCACCTTATAGTATACCGATCGGTTCAGAATTTTTTTTATTTCGATTTAACGATGTCCGTCTGTCCGTCCGTCCGTCCGTCCCTCCGTCTGTCTGTCTGTTCATGCAATCTTGTGCGCACTCTACAGGTCGCAACTATTAAGATATTTTGATGAAATTTGGTACGCAGACCTATGTTGGCCCAAGGACGAACAAGTTTGATTTTTTTGAACATCGGTCCATGTTTAGACCTAGTGCCCATATAAGGGTCCTACCAAAATTATACTGTTTATATGCTGCAGGTCGTAAATATTAAGATATTTTGATGAAATTTGGTACACAGACCTATATTGGCCCAATAATGCAGCCTATTGATTTTGGTGAACATCGGTCCATGTTTAGACCTAGTGCCCATATAAGGGTCTTACCAAAATTATACTGTTTATACGCTGCAGGTCGTAAATATTAAGATATTTTGACGAAATTTGGTACACAGACCTATATTGGCCCAATAACGCAGCCTATAGATTTTGGTGAACATCGGTCCATGTTTAGACCTAGTGCCCATATAAGGGTCCTACCAAAATTATACTGTTTATATGCTGCAGGTCGTAAATATTAAGATATTTTGATGAAATTTGGTACACAGTCCTACATTGGGCCAATAACGCAGCCTATTGATTTTGGTGAACATCGGTCCATGTTTAGACCTAGTGCCCATATAAGGGTCCTACCAAAATTATAATGTTTATACGCTGCATGTCGCAAATATTAAGATATTTTGATGAAATTTGATACACAGACCTATATTCGCCCAATAACGCAGCCTGTTGATTTTGGTGAACATCGGTCTATGTTTAGACCTAGTGCCCATATAAGGGTCCTACCAAAATTATACTGTTTATACGCTGCAGGTCGCAAATATTATGATATTTTGATGAAATTTGGTACGTAGACCTATGTTGGCCCAAGGACGAAGCCTATTGATTTTGGTGAACATCGGTCCATGTTTAGAACTAGTGCCCATATAAGGGTCCCCCCAAAATTATATTGTTTATACGCTGCAGGTCGCAAATATTAAGCTATTTTGATTAAATTTGGTACATAGACCTATGTTGGCCCAAGGACGAAGCCTATTGATTTTGGTGAACATTGGTCCATGTTTAGAACTAGTGCCCATATAAGGGTCCCCCCAAAATTGGCTTGGTTACAAACTGCAGGTCGCAAATATTAAGATATTTTAATGAAATTTGGTGCGCTGACTCACATTATAGAAAATTTTGACATAAGCCGCATTTTAACCCATTCGAATTTCGGATCCAAACAATACACCAGACTGGTGTAGGGTATTGTATAGTCGGCATGCCCGACTTTAACCTTTTTACTCGTTTTCATTTGCAATCGGCTAAGTGTTAGCAAAACTTTTGCTGAAGATTACTAATTTTTGGGAAAAATCACCTTGTTGATTTTCAGCAAACCTTTTGCTGAAATTACAAATTTTTTTGCAAGCACTCTTCTGACTAAAAATTTGCTGACACAGCAACATTATTTGCTGACTTTACTAACTTTTTTTTTGGAGTATTATATTAATATAATTAATATAATAATAAATTAATTAATTTCGGTAATTACAACGGTATTAAAAATAAATAAAAGTGATTGTACCTGGAACTACAAAAATTCGGTTGGCGAAAAATTCGGTTGGAACTACGAATATGTTTTCTGTGTGTATATAAAGCAGAGCAGAGTTGCATTCCACATGTTTTTGCCAGTTAGTTCAAAAATTATTGAAATTCGTACCTGATGCCAGTTAGTTGACATTTGTTTTTTCGCTAGATCCAACCATTTTATTTAGCCTTTATGGGATAATTACCATAATGGCTGTCAAAACCGTACTTGTTGTTGCATTCAAGCCCAATTCCATTTTTATCATATTAGTGCTTCATATAGTGTTTGTAGCCATTCTGGAAACTTGATGAATTTCACGCAAGGACTTTTGGTCGACCAGAGTTTTTATTTTTACCATAATTTTCGCGACCTTTTAAATAATTTTGCACTACACAAAGCGAACGACCTAATTTTCGTGCAATTTTCGCATCCCCAATTGCTGGTCAGAAAATGCGTTAGTCTGAAAAATTGAATATTGCGTAAAAAAATTGACAAAAAGAACAATGAGTTAACGATTGCTGATTTATTAGCGCTGACCTTATCATTGTGACGCATTTTAAAATGAACAATATTAATATTTTGATTTTTAAATTGAACTAACGGTAAACAATTTAATCAAATAATTAACAAGTTTTGAGCAACAAGTTTTTTAGGTAACGGTAATATTTGCAGAAACAGAACAAAATGTAAGTAACTTTATCTTTTTGACGAGCACCTTACTACATAGATTATACTGGCAGTTTTACATATTAAAAAAAAAAACAATTTTGTCTACAAATCTCATATGGGCAAATCTACGGAACAGGGCGATTCCATGTAACTCAGGATTTGAACAATTTTAATAACAATCTATAATATTTTGGATGGTATCATCATTTTCGAGGCAACGAATTTAATCAGGCGGATAACTTAAATTTTTAATATTTATACTGTTAATGTGCTCTACTCAATTAAAAACTACCCTAATTTTGCTTGTAACTTTCAAAAGTTTTTCAACTCTTTTGGGTATTAATTTTTCAGCATAAGAGATAATGGTCGGAAACCTTTGGTGAATAATAATTTTGTTGTTGAAAAATCTCGAACTTGTTGAAAAAAATAGGTGGCCTCAATTAGGAGCAAATTGTAGTTCTTTAAAGTCAGTAACTCTGTGTTTTGAATAAAGATTAATTTCAGAGATTTTTAATTTATGCGCTTTCAGCCTCAATGTTATTGAACATTTTTTGATACTGACATATAACTGACAAATAAACAAATTAAATTAGGCTAAATTGACAATAAAAATCTCTTCATGTCTATGCGTGAAAAACATAAAATTTTATATTTTTTGGAGGGAACATCCGCAGTTTGAGAAATAATTAGTTACAGTCCTGCGTGATCGGTATGTATCAGTAATACTATTATTGTGTGCAAGTACTAAATGGATCGTGCTATTAGTTTGGTATCCAGAGCCATTTAAGGTTCAATTTTGTAGCTTTTCATAGATTTTTGGAGCTAAAAATGATGTAGAAACGAAACGGATAATCCGATCATTTTAGCACTTGCACACAAGAATACTAATGGCGATATATATCATAGCCAGATTTTAACCATTAATTCTTTTATATGTGGATGTGCCAGTCAATTAAAAGTGGAATTTTTAGAGTATTTTGCAGCGAAAAGTGATGTAGAGCATACAAAAAAATTCGATCTGTTTAGCACTTTCATATAATGATAGTTATGATAACATCTACCGTTCCATCTACCGTTCATCAAAATATTTGCGACCTGTAGCATGCCTACAAGATTACATGGAGAGACGGACGGAAAATTAAAAAAAAACAACATTACTTAAAATCAATAATGGAAATACAGCACGACTATGCATTTTCGAATAAACTTACCGTGATGATTGCAAAATTTGTGTAATCTTTTGTGTAATATTTTAACTCGATGTGAAAGTGTGTAAAAACCATTCAAAAATACCGAAAAAATGTTTTTATTAATATTGACCTCAATTTTCTCAAAAACAAGATGTGGCGGAAAAACTTGGGAACCAAATTCGGACTCAGCACGGAAAGTTTACTTGAAAATGTGTGGACACATGCCCGAAAAATCAAAAAATTTAAAAATACTTACACTCAGATAAAAAAGTTGGGAAAAAAATTTGTAAACAATTTCCAATCGAACTTTACTATTTTTAAACTGATTTTTAGTACGCTGATGATTTCGGCAAAACATTTTACTAATATATTGATTTAAAAATTTTTTTTTGATTTTTTACAATTCTTGTTTAGTTTATATTTGTTACTATTGATAAATTCTTAGTTTGGAAATAACACTCAGATATTTCTATTGTATCTCCAATGCATAAAAAGGTAATAACTGGAGAACCGTTTGCAATTTTGTCTCCAAATTTCAGGTACGATGAAGTAATTATACACTTGTTACAATCGAAAGAAAAAAAGTTTTTTTTATATAATTATTTTTTTTTGGAAAACCGTTTGCAATTTCGACTCCAAATTTCAGGTACGATAAAGTAATTATACGCTTGTTACAATCAAAAGAAAAAAAGTTTTTTTTATATAATTATTTTTTTTTTTAGAATTTACAGTTTTTTTTTTAGTAAACTTTTTTGCTAATTTCAGCAGATTGATTTTAAATCACAATTTACTGAAATTTAGTAGCTGTAACTAATTATTTATACTAATTTCATTGTAAAATTATGATATTTAGTAAGTTTTTTAACTGATTTTAGCAAATCGATTTTGAATTGCAGTTTACATAAATTTTACTAAAATTTAGTTGCGGCTACTAATTTTTTCTACTAATTTTATTGTACTACAGATCAGCAGACTTGTGTTGCTAAAATTAGCAAAAAATACCGCTGGGGTCAAAACAGTTAAATTTCCCGTAATAACAGCTAAATTCTCAAAAGCCATTACAGACTTTTTTGGTTGAGTGCACTAGCGGAAATGTGTGCGGTTTTTTGTTTATAACTTTTTTAGCACTCAAAAAACTTGATTCATGATAACAGATTACTTCTTTTTAATGCATTTTAAATAAGTTAATCTAGAAAAAAAAAATGTGTGCCACCAATTTAAAATTTTTCATTTTTTAAATCTGAAATCGACCTGTTTCGTAGATTTTCCCATATAAATTATTTCAGCAGCAGGTCTAAAGTTTAAAAGGTAACAATTTGAACCAAATCAAAGAACTCTAAATGGCATATCAAGGTATTCAAAATTCTTTTTGTTTTTTTTTAAGGTGGAAACTTTTAGCAATTTTAAAGAGATATAACAAACATTAATACACTGATAAAAATAAACATAATAAAAATGCAGAAAAATCTAATGAAAATTACTTAAAAATTTTCTTGCTTGAAAATTGCAGAAATTAACAAAGGGTTTTTGCTAAATATTTATTAGACAAGGACAGCAGGAGTAAATTGTTTAATATTCAAAATTTTAATTACCTTTCAGTTAAATTATCATATATGTATGCACAGCGCATGCTACGGGGACAGTTTTTCGATCAAGTGTTTAGTATGGAGACATTTGGTTAGTTTGGGGACTGTCCTCAAACTCTTCCTAGGTCTAGCGCATAGTATCAAGACATTTTTGACTCATATACAGCATAGTTTGGGCACATTTTTGGCTATGTCCCGGAACTATGCGCACCACATACACAAAAAATCTGAACATGGGTCTTCTGATTTTGTTTATTTTTTGTACATGAATACTCAATAGTCCCATTTGTAGATTTCCTTTCTCAGATCTTGAAATTTGTAAAAACACGCGATTATATGCGCGTTTTCAATTTTCATAAATTTCATAAAAATGCTAAGAGTGCTTCACTTCACTTCGAAGTGCATGTTATTAATTTAAAAGATATTTGGAAGATGCACTTGTCTAGTTTATCACTGGATGTTTTTAAACAAAATGAATGTTAAAAAAGTGCATACGTAATGCAAATGCAGTTTTCTAATGCATTTTTCAAAACTTTATCCCCCTACGATTTTCAAAAAAAATACAGTTTACTAAAATATGGAATCTTAGCTAAATATACAAATGCTGATTTTTATGGGACAAACATCCCAGGAAAAAAAGTGGGGAAAAAGAAGTAGTAAAAACATAACAACAGTTGAATAGGGAGTTGTGAAAATTTGTGGTTTTCACTGATGAATTTAACATTGGCTTCCCAGTGTAGAAAATCATTACCAGATATGTGGTTATGTAACTACATACTTGGTAATGGTAACTAGTTACTTTTGTTATTACATTTCTTATTACCTTTATATGGCGATGTCGCGAAAACTAATGAGTTATAGTTACACACCAACATACGACAAATCAATAAATATATCGTTACTTATGTGCTTACCAGTTCTGACAAAAATAATGTCTCTAAAAATAGATTTTCAAAAAAATAACTTATATAAAAAAAATATTTTTTATTGTATTTTTTTTAAAATAAAATTTGCTGGTGCGGGAATCGAACCTGGGTCTACAGACTGCCAGTCAATAGCTCTACCATCTCTACACATGTAATATTTTATAGATAAAAACATAATTGACCTGCTGCACACAAGTAAGCTTACTCGCCAACATACAAAAAATCAAAAAATATGTGGTTACATATATCCTTACCAGTGTTAAAAAAAATATTGAGTCTAAAAATAAATTTCAAAAAAAAAATCGTCATACATCGTGTGAGGTTTGAACCCACACTCCTTGGCATTTCAAGCAGACGCTCTACCCCCTATCATATGGCTTGTTATAACTGATAGCTGACTTTTAGCAGTCTTGTTCAGTAAATTGTTATCTTTATTTCTTTCTATTTTTATTAATAAAAATATATAACATATTGGAAAATATATAAAGTTGATTTTTTTAAAGTGTTTTTTTTATAAAAATAATACACTCAGAAATAAAGCTGTTAAAATAGGAGAAAAAGCTACCAACAATTATGTAGGGTAGCAGGGGGATCCTTCGCCAGTGGGGCACATACACTAATCCCATTTTTTCCGCTATTAAGGGAGACAAAAAATTGGAAAAAATACATTTTGTGCATTTTTCAATTATCTTTCCTTGACATCCACTTTGATGAATTAATATCACATGTGGTCGCAGAAAGACGTGTTTTTGTGTTTTTTGGGGTGCCAAAAAAATAATACGAAGCAACTATATTTTGCAATAACTTCCTCAAATCGTGCGATAAGAAAATAATTTTTCATTATGTTAGACCTACGATCCTAAGGTTTCGAAAAATAATAATTTGATTTTAATAAATACTTAAAAACTGTGAAAAAATATTAATTTTATGTTAGTGCCTGTCTTTGGGGCATAATCACCAGATGGCCCCTGGAGCTACAAACAGTTGGTGCATCCCTGCCTAAAATGCTCTATAAAGGTGCGTTTACAATGACGGAGTACTCCAATCTGTAGCAAATTTAGTTTTTTTCTCTTTCATACTAACACATTTTTGTATTGTGCTATCTCTTGTCATTCCACTCCAGAGTAAAACTTGTCATTTTTATGACGATGTATGATATATTTTTTTGCTTATGGGAAGCACAGCTGAGTGCTACCGGACGCGTCACAGGTTGCGGATAGTGATTCCGCAGAAATGTGGAGTAGCTGCCAATGGCAGCCGCGGACAGTCAGCGGTTACAAGGGGAGAGTCTCGGAAGGTCTTTCGAGCTCCCACTAAGTCCCGAAATTGCCTGTGGTCCTTGTAACGTCGTGGCGAGCAATTGGCGCCAACCAACAAAACCAATATCCCAACCAATCATGGGCGGTATAACCCTATTGGCTCTTGGATAGAATCCTTGCGCAAACATTGCAGGCCTGGAGGCAATGTTGGCAGCCCCAACCCCAGGATCGGATGCTTTGGCCCAATCAGCCATTCATCTTAAACAATACCTGATTACTGAAACCGTATCGCGGCCCTATGCTCCTTGCAGGAGTAAAAGGAACAAATATAACTAAAATGTTTACAGGATTTTTCTTTTTCTGTTGTATTTAGTTTCAAAATATATTTAGTAAAAATTTGATCAAAATGGATTTTTGAAATTACAATTTTTTAAATACAAACAAAATTGTAATATTTACCTTTTTCTTATTTTAACAAAAAATATTTGAAGAATTACATATTTATTTAGATCTTTTATATTTCCATAAAATTTCATTAAAAATTAATAGAAAATTAAAAAAAAATTTTAAATCTTTTGAAAAATTAATTTTTGAGTGTCCAAAAATACAAAAAAAAAATAAAAATTTTACAGGGAGGGGCAAAAAGGGGAAAAAGTCTCCCCCTTGACGGCCTGCTCAAACTGCTGGAGCTATGAATTTGAAATTTGGTATGTAGGTTCCTCGACCGGTGTAGACGTCCGTTGAGACGGCATTTTTGTAAATTATTATCGGGAGGGGCAAAAAGGGGACAAAAAAGTACCTTTTTACAAAAAAGTACCTTTTTCCAAAAAAGTACCTTTTTCCACAAAAGTACTTTTTTTAAAAAAGTACCGTTTTCCAAAAAGTACCATTTAAAAAAATATAATTTCAAAAAAAGTACTTTTTTTCCTCCCCCCACGGATATCTCCACTAAAACAAGGTTTCTTGATATTCGCCATAGACGTGCGCTAAGACGGGATTTTTGGAAATTCCTACCGGAACGGGCAAAAAGTCTCCCCATAAACAGTCTCACAAATTGGAAAAGTGCCTGCCCAAACCACTGGAGGTAAGAAGTTGAAATTTGGTATAAAGGTTCCTCCACTGTAGTAGACAGCGACTAAGTTTGTATTTTTGGAATTCCCTGCAGGATATCCCAAAAGGAAATTCGGTATGTGAGTTCCTCCTTCTGTGTAGGCGTCCGCTTAGACGGAATTTTTGAAATTCTTATCGGGAGGGGAAATAATGGGAAAATTCTCCTCCTTGACGGCCTGCCCAATCCCTTTTGGCCAACCTAAAATTTTAAACATGTATTCCTTGGAGTATGACTAACTCACCGGCAACGTAATTTTTCTATTTTGGCACAGGAACGTAGTAAAAATGGTGGTTGAAAGGGAAAAATGTCCCCAATAAAGGCCGCTGAGGCAATGAAGTTGAAATTTGGTATGAATGTTACTCATCCATCGCAGATAGAAAATGGAATTTGTGTAAATTCCAAAAAGAAGAAAAGCCTGCCCTTGGTGGCCTGTAAAAACCCCTTCGGCTAGAAACCTGAAATTTAAAATGTGGGTCCCTGGAGTAAGGGCTAACTTATTAGAAATATACTTTTTTGAATTTTGGACAGTGTCGTTATAAAATGGGGGCTCAAAAAGGGAAAGTGGCCCCTTAACAACCTGTCCAAACTGCTGGAACTAGGAAGCTGAAATTCGGTACTTAGGTTCCTCTTCCAGCCTAATTCCATCCGGGAGGGACAAAAAAAGAAAAAGTGTCCTCCTTGACAGCCTGCCAAACTGCAGGAACTAGGAAGCTGAAATTCCCTGTCGATGGATTTTCGGAAATTCCTACCGAGAGGGGCATAAATAGTAAAAATTGGCTAGAAACCTGAAATGTAAAACATATGTTCCTTGGAGTATGGCTTCACTTATCGGGAAGGTGCTTTTTGGAATTTTGGACAGGGACTTTGCAAAAATGGGGATTAATGAAGCGAAAAGTGCCGCTTAAAGGCATGCCCAAACCGGTGGAGGTAGGAAGTTTAAATTAGGTATTAAAGTTCCCTCTCTATTGTAGACATCCGCTAAGATGAGATTTTTGGAAATTTCTATAGGTAGGGTCAAAAACAGGAAAATTCTCCCCATTAACGGCCTGGCCAAACTGCTGGAACTAGGGAGCTTAAATTCGGTATTTGGGTTCCTTCTCCAACGTAGACGTCCCCTAAGACGGTATTTTTGTAAATTCTTACCGGGAGGGATAAAAAGGGAAAAAAACTTCCCTCTTGATGGCCTGGCCAAGCTGCAGGATATAGAGACCTAAAATTATGTATGTAGTAGGTTCCTCCTCCAACGCAGACGTCCTCAAAGACGGAAGTTTTGGAAATATTCTCCCCTTTGATGGCCTAACCGAACCCTTCGGCTAGAAACCTATAAAATATAATATGTTTTCTTTGGAGTATGGGCTAACTCATCGACAAGGCATTTTTAGGACTTTGGACAGGAACGTGGTAAAAATGGTGGTTCAAAAGGGGAAAATTGCCACCCCCCCTTAACATCTGCGTCTTTAGCTAGAAACCTAAAAAGAAAGAAATGGAATGGAAAGAGAAGCGACTGATATCAATATCGATACACAAGACAGTAGGAACGAAATGGAATGAAACGGTGAACGAGTGGAATTGAAATAACAGATAATGTGAACGAAATGCAATGGAATGGTGAACGAAATGGAATCTTGGAAGGAGTTGCATTGGAACACTAAAATTGTTAAACAAAATGGAATGGAATTTGAATGACTCAAACTGCGGGAGTTTGGTACTTGAAATTTCGCATGCGATTGAGGCAAGATTATATATATTTGGGATTTTTACTGGGAGGAACAAAAAGGCGTGAAGAACCCCTTTTAATTACCTGTTCAAACACTATCCACGGAATATGAAACTTATGTAGCATTGAAACATACTCTCCAAAAAGTTAAACAAATTTTCTAAAAGAGAACAAACCTAAGAAAAAGAATGGAACTTATATATTCTGATATTTAACCTGCAGGTAACGAAGCACCTGTGGAAGAAACCGACGCAGTAAATTTTCCAACTGAATTTGTGAATTTACTTGAATTGCCAGGTCTACCTTTACATAAACTGGAATTAAAAATAACTTTAAGGCACGCTAACAACGTAGCGGGCTTTGCCCGCTATTATTAATATTACAAATCCTTTCCCAACCCTGCTTTACGTTATTTATTTTCATTCAAAACACAAATGAACAAAACTACTTACGGGTCTATCTTCCTAAGTTCGCAGTTTACCAAATTATCTTGACATACACACGTATATTGCAATTTGTAATGGATTCATTACTAACAACCCCCTTTATTGAGAAAAAGTTATCAAATATTTATTTATTTTAAACCCATTGTTGTGTCAGAATTATTTATTTGTGGTGGCTGGGTGAAGGCTTTTATTATAAAAACTGTACTTTAAATAAAAAAGCGAATTTAAAAACATTGTGCCCACGAATACGACCTATCTTCGCCGATGCCTTGAACAACAGACAATTAGTTGTTACATGCTCACGTGTTGGTATACTAAATGATTTATTTATATAAAAATGAAGAGGCAAAAAATAGTGTTTGTACTTAAACATTACAATAAATTTACCTTAACAACAAATATTGTGTTTTATTTTATCTAAAAGAAATTGAATTCTAAACTTTAAGGCACGCTGAAAACGTAGCGGGCTTCGCCCGCTAGTATTACATACGAGTACATATGTTTAGAAAAATGCAACAGTGATTTTATTGTGTTCTATTCTTATTGGAAAAATGTAATATTTTAGTGAGGTGAGGGCAACATTTTTAAAATGTTGCCCTTTAACAAGGCAACATCTTTTTCCAGAAAAGGAAACACCATAAGTTACCGGTTTTTTTTTATAATAACTAAATTATTTTAATGGAAGCGAGCTTTTTTAGCGGCTTGATTTCAAAACATTCAACTAAATTTCGTTAAATAGTTGCTCGATAAAAAAGCTCTATGAAATTTTTTTACGAGCTGCTCGATTTAAATTTGTGTACGAGCCTTTTCATTTTTATTAGCTCTTTATTTTTTTTAGTTACGAGCTTTTTTCAGATCTTTTAATTTTGGCTTCCGAGCTTTTTAAAAAAATGTATATATTTTTGGCTCGTTCGATTTTTTTTTCCATCCACGCTATTAACACAAAAAAAATTCAAAAATTGTACAGTAGTTTGATTTAACTGCCTTTTTCTTAAGTGGACATTTGCTATAACTGCACAAAATTTTGGGTTTCGTTTTTATTTTACAAAATTATGTACGCAATTGTCTTCTTTATGTGCACTTTTTTTACCTGCGCATTTAAGATATATGCCTCATATTTTTGGCAGTTTTACATTATTTTCATAAAAAAGATAACAGTTAGCTGCCTCTTGTGTTTTGCTTTGTTGTTCAGTTCTAGGAAAAAACACACATAAAATAAATGTGTTGTCACTAGAGTTTGCTAAAAACCGAAAAATTTGGAAACCGCGGTTTCGGTTTTTCAAAATTATAAAAATCGCGGTTTCGGTTTTTTCGGTTTTCTTGTGATATTAATAGAATTGTTTTAAAAAAATTAAATAAACCAATATTCTAACTAAATATATGATAAATAAATATGCATACATTAAATAGTTTAATACTTCCAAGATATCTTTTAAAATTCGATTGAATTTCCCACTCGAATATTTAAAGGCAACAACGCCATTTCATAACCTTTCCGGGAGAAGAAATAAACGGGGAAACCCGTTATAAATTATATTTTTTTCTTTTTTCGGCAACTAAAGCTGTATTTTAAAGAGTTTAAATTTAAACAATATAAATTTCGCGGAATACGAAATAAGGCTTTTTGAAAAATACGCGGTGAAAATCGTAACTGAAAATCTGAAACAATATTACTTAAACCACTTGACTTTTTGGTGCAATTTTTTTTTTCTAAAATTATAAGCCTCAGTTTATGTTATCCGAAATAACAAAAACAAAAAATTCTTTAAAGCAATTTTTAATTCAGGAAATGTTCATAACAATTAAATACAAAATTTTGTAAAAAAGGAGCTGAGCCTTTTCGAAATTTAAGATTCAATAATATGCAATTTAATTAATTATTTTAATTGGTTAATGTATTTTTTAAAATCCGACTTATTTTTGTCGGTTTTCGGTTTTGAGGCTTGTAAAACCGCGGTTTCGGTTTCGATTAAAACCGAACAGCAAACTCTAGTTGTCACCTTTTGTTGTGACAAAAAAATCCTACTTATTCGTTTTTTAACCATAAAAATCGCAAGATCTGGTGCAAAGCACAAATTTGTCATCATTAGCTTCATTTGTTTTGTTTGTTTTCAGTCTGTATTGGTATACCTGCACATTAAGGCAGGTAAACAATTTGATTTAGCTGCGTTTTTGGCTTACCTGCACAAAAATTCTTGGAGCTAAGTCAAAATTACTGTAAATAAATTTCGGTAATAAAAATAAATAAAAGTGATTGTACCTGGAACTACAAAAATTCGGTTGGCGAAAAATTTGGATGGAACTACGAATCTGTTTTCTGTGTCCAAACAAGAAAATTTTATAATTTTCAGTCCCCCGTCTTAAGGGTTAGTCCCTAATGGCTCTAGTTAGGGCTAGGTTTTATGGATAAAAAAGAATAACAATTTTGGAATTGTGAGACAATTTCCTTTGATTTGAGTACCCACACCCAAATAAAAGATTGGTTGGAATTCGATCAATACCATTAAAATGAATTTGCCAGGACGCTATTTTATTTGGAGTTACCTATAATTGAGTAGAACACCAAAAATATTTCACTAGGTATTAAATATAGGGAAAATAAACTAAAAACAGTACTTTTTTCAAATTATCCACCCGAG
Source organism: Leucophora obtusa (assembly GCA_949987735.1). Classification (NCBI taxonomy): domain Eukaryota; kingdom Metazoa; phylum Arthropoda; class Insecta; order Diptera; family Anthomyiidae; genus Leucophora; species Leucophora obtusa. Next base: position 124,921,895 of record OX465295.1, on the reverse strand, counting down.
TAAAAAAATTGATCTCGCGCAATATCTAATCATACCCAATTTGATATTGTTTAAGATCTGCTGTAATATCTAGCTGATCCAATTAGATCTCAAAATTGGGTGTATCCAATCATATCGTATTATATCCCATTGTATATATGGGGATAAACTATGATCAAGTTATATCTCATAATTGGGAGGTGCAATGATATCTTTGGGGATAAACCAAGGTCTAATTTGATCCGAAAAATGGCGGATCCAGCTATATATTTTCGAATAAACTTAGATCTAATTTGATCCGAAAAATGGCGGATCGAATTAGATCCAGCTATATCTTTGTGGATAAAATTAGATCTAATTTGATCTCAATTTTGGCAGATCGAATTAGATCCAGTAATATATTTGTGGATAAACTTAGATCTAATTTGATCCGAACAAGTGGCAGATCGAATTAGATCCAGCAATATATTTTGGGATAAAATTAGATCTAATTTGATGCGAAAAATGGCACATCGAATTAGATCCAGCAATATATTTGGGGATAAACTTAGATCTAATTTGATCCGAAAAATGGCACATCGAATTAGATCCAGCTATATGTTTGTGGATAAAATTAGATCTAATTTGATCTCAATTTTGGCAGATCGAATTAGATCCAGTAATATATTTGTGGATAAACTTAGATCTAATTTGATCCGAAAAAGTGGCAGGTCGAATTAGATCCAGCAATATATTTTGGGATAAAATTAGATCTAATTTGGTCCGAAAAATGGCACATCGAATTAGATACAGCAATATATTTGGGGATAAACTTATATATAATTTGATCTGAAAAATGGCAGATCAAACTAGATCCAGCTATATATTTGGGGATAATCTTAGATCTAATTTGATTCGAAAAATGACAGATCGAAAAAATGGGTTAATCTAATTATATAAAATTAGATTTAATACAAAAAGTTACATTTTAATTGATACCATTAGACAAAAATAACCCAATAAACCATGAAACGATACAATATCGTTAACGAATTCATATTAAGTATCATATTTGCTATCGGTTATGATACAAAAATATGAACTCGTAATGATATCATAATTTTTAAAAATAACGATAAATTTTCGGAAAAACTGACATTTGCTCGTTCTAATTTAATCGTTAAAGAAATCATATATACTTCTTTATTTCGATATCGTTAATGATATTATATTTTCATCGAATAGTGATAAAATAACGACAAAAATTTTGCAATATGACGAAAATATTATCGCATTGTCTGATATTTTCGATATCATAACGATATCGTTATTTAATGAAAAAACGATTTCATTAACGAATGTGAACTTTTCTTCACAGTACCTATTACTTATGAATCGATAATGATATCATTCTCGGACAAACGTATCATCGAAATGATATCGTTACGAATTCGAAACGATATCGTTTGGTTTGATGTGAATTCATTCAGATATCGCTCAGATTGCATTAAACGGTCCATTCTATTGAAATTATTTCTTGATTATCATTATGTCACATCCAATTTTATATAATTAGATAAACTCGTTTTTCGGATCGTATTTCATCATATTAGATCCAAGGTTGATCTAAATTACTGCAGTACGATCCACCATTTTTCGAATAAAATTTTATTTTGGCCGGTATCAAAAAAAGATATGATTGTATGTTGTACTTCATTAATTTTTTTAATAGGGCATCCACAGAAATGACGGATAAAAATAGATCCCGCATTATATTTGGGTATTATGTAAGATCTTCATTTATTTGGGATTAAAAAAGATCCCAGCCAGATATTGCCAACTGTTCAAAAAATAATACACTGGCAGAGCACTGATTTTATAAAAATTACAATATTTTGTTAAAATAAGGTTTAAATTCAGAAGGTCTCGAGTTCGATACCGTTCACGGCTATGCATTTTTTTTTTATAAAATGAATTTCTTTTTATAAAATTATAATTTTTTTTCTTTAAATTTTTTTATAAAATTATATTTTTTTTATTTAATTGAATTTTTTTAATAAAATAATTTTATTTACATCTTTTTGACGCTATACACCATTTCCAATTGTATTAATGGTTTTTAAGATTTATCAATTGTGTGTCAGAAATAATTAATTGTATTTTAGAACTTATGAATTATTTTTCAGATTAGTCAATTGAGTTTCAGTTTTATCAATTGTATTTCAGAAATTATTAATTGTATTTCCGAAATTCACAACTGTATTTCAGAAATTATCAAACTGTATTTCAGAAATTATCAATTGTATTTCAGAAATTATTAAATGTATTTAAGAAATTTTTCTCTATTAACTATGAAATACAATCAACAAATTCTGAAATAGATTTGATTATTTCTGAAATACAAATAATAATTACTGAAATACATTCGATAATTTCTGAAATACAATTATACTTTCTGAAATACAATTAATAGATTTTTGATGAGTTACCATATATGACAATATATTGTTTAAATGGCACAATATATGAAAATATATTGCTTAAATGGCACAATACATGGTATGTTGTTTAAATGATATGATATATCGAAGTATATGGTATTATACAATATATAGTAGCATATATTATCATATCTGGAACTGTATAAAAAATGTTGTTCATGAGGTACCATATAGGAGCATATATTTTTGAAATGCCACCATATGTGATAATATATGGTTTAAATGGCACCATATATGGTAATATATTGATTAAATAAGACAATATGTAAATATATATGGCACTATATATAGTGGCATATATCAGGCACGTAGGTAGGATTTTATTTGGGGGGGGGGGGCTTTCAAAAATTTTTTGTTTAATTTTTCCCGTTTTTTTTTTATTTATTGGGGAAGCTTACAAAGAAAAAAATGTATAACCTTTAAAAAAACTCATTATTTTAAATAAAGTGTGCTCCTTTACTTTTTGTGTAAAGTTCAGTAAAATGAGAGTACCTAAGCATAAAATCCTTTATCTAAATGACAAAATTGCCCAAAAGTACGGGAATGCACAAAATCACTTTTTCAACCCAAAACTCTATTTAAAAGAAAAAAATTAACTGTGTTATTCAAAAACTTTTAAAATAGCCTAATTACAGATTTTTAAACTAATTTGGCAAACAGAATATTCACAAATGATTAATAAAGAAAAATTTATAAAACGCTTAAAGCAGGGTATAGCCTAAAATATCTGTTTGATAAAGTTTGTAAAAAGAAAACCACTGTAAAAAACTAAAAAACCTGAATTTACAACGATTAAATGAAATGTTTAAGAGTCATCCACCCAAGAATAGATGGAATACAACACTTTGTATCCAACCGAAACAAAAAAACTGCAAAAATTCCAAGACTAAACTCTTTTTCGAAAATTTTCCCAAATTTGCATGAAAATAAATTAAAAACGAATTCAATAAAATAGTGATGCATTTATAGTAAAACCATACTCGATATTCGAATACTTTCAGTATTCGTAATATAAAAAATTCTTTAACACAGTTTGTTCCCATTATTACTTCTCAGTATTGTTTAAAAATCGTTTTTAATAAGTTTTGATTTGTAATAAAACATTTTAATTTCCAAAATTTACAAAACAATATATTTACCTACAATTACCGAGTCAATCGATGTCTAAATTCATGTATCACTAACAATAAAAAGAGAGAATATACAAAGTGTTGCCAGAATTAAAAACAAAATTAATAACCTTTTATTGTATGTTTTTGAATACAATTTTTTAATAAAGGTTTAATAGAGATAATGAATGCTTTAGCAAATTCATGTTTTAAAGCTAAATTAATAAGTTTTTTTTGAATAACAGCGTAAAATGCGTATAGTTTTAGCACAGTTAAATTTTATATATAGGAGTTTTATTTTGTTTATTTCTTTGCTTAATTAAAATTTTAAATTTTTACAATTGTGTTATTTGTTATTTGCACCAGCAAATAATGATAATAAATTTGGTGTGAAAAATTTTTTGAACACCTCAATTGGAACACTGTTTTGTGCCTTCGGACCAGGTCGAAAACGCATGATATTGTGTTGACGTAAACGAACTCCAATATTTGGTTCATTTTTACACCATATAGTACCGTCCTTACCAAGAAAAGAATCTCCGGTAGCATTCCGTTCTTCAATTTCTTCATCGTCGTCACTATCAAACACTTCATCTGCTTCGACAACGCAATCTTTTTCGACATCTGAAGCATCGCCATCGTCTGGCATATAATTTAGATCTATATCGTCGTCATCTCCTGGGAAGTCATCAATCTCATCATTTGCAACCACTTCTTCAGAGTCTCTTTCACGCTCTAACTCATTGCCCAATGCTTCTGCTAGTCGTGTATGGAAATTCACATTACCACTACGAGATCGCGTATTAAAAACAAACTCTACTTCTTCACCCATTTTTTTTTCGAATAAATAAAAGTTCTTCCGTAAATTATTGTCTGTACCTTTCAAAGTTCACTATGCAACTGAAGGGAAAAAATATAAAAACCAAAAAAAAACCCTTGTTTGTGTTTGCCTCCATTGCTGTGAGAGTGATTTGAGTAAACAAACGCAGAGAAAAATAAAAAGTACCAATAAAGTACAGTACTCTTCATACAAAATGTGTGTATGTATCTGGTCAGATACTTGCGCTACGTATACGATGTATAGATGAAAAAATCCACATAAATTTAGTTTGTTGTTTTTTTTTTTAATGTGTTTTTTCACAAAACGATACCTAACAATATTTTTAGAGGGTACCTGGAGACTCAAACCCCTAGCCAAATTAGAAATATATTTAAATCACAGTTAAATTCGTAAAATATCTGGCCAGATACATGTGCATGACGGAGGGTTAAGAAAATCAAAAAAAAAATAATTATTTAAAATTCTTTGTGATGGTTTAGTAGACTAATTTTCAGGAAACTTTTTGCTGATTTTAGAAGGGTAAAGTCATTTTCGATTAACTAAAATATAGCTGAAATTTTGTAAATTTAACAGATTTTTTCTTGCAAACAGATTCTGCTGGATTCAGCTGTTTTTTCAACAAAAATTTTTAAAGACTTTTATATTAGTGTATGAACAACTGAAAAAATTTCTAGAATGAACGAGTGAACTAGAAGTACATAGCACTACTTGCAGGCACGCCAACGATTTCTTCTTTCTCTTACAGAACGCCTTTTCATGGCGAGTTAATAATTTTAATTATAAAAAATTATAAAAAGCCAACATTATAATGCTTAACTTAGGGTGGAAACAAAATTGTAAAATGCCGAATTATGCCAAATTAACAGCCTACAGTAATAGCTTGTGTCTGCAAGCAGAAAACCTGTAATTTTTAAGGAACACCAAATGTAAATTTATAAATTTTAGTTTTAAATTATAATAAATATTACAAAAAATATTAGTAGTAACAATAAAAAATAGCCACTTATCAATTAGAAGCTACACACAGAAAACAGTCTCAGTTGTGGCCACCGAATTTGTTGCCAATCGAATTCGTGCGGTTATGACAACTATCTTTATATTAAATTATATTTTTCGTGGTGAAAGCCAATATTCGGTTGTCTAATTCAATATTATGTTCCACATAAATATTATTATGTTCTACAAAATTTTATTGAAATTAAAAAACTTTTTTTGAATTTTCTGGTATTGAACCCGGCCCTTCAGGTTAATAGTTCACACTTATACCCACTGCACCACAACTACTTTTGAATTTCTTAGCCATATTTACTATTTATACATATGAATATTTTATTTTAATTAAAAAAAAACATCTAAATTTTTGTTTTTTCCGGGATTCGAACCCGGAAATCCGGCGTACTAGGCCAACTCCTCACCCACTATACCACAAACACTTAATAACTTTAATGACTAATTTCGAATTTATATGTTTTATTAATACAGTATAAAATTCGTTTATCAATACCAATTAATAGTTGTATGTGTTATCAATACAATCCACAATTCGGTTGGTTCTACAGAAACTTGAATTTAAGGTCATATTTGATTACCACTTTCGAATATTGAAATTTTTTTAAAAACTGTTATAGATAACACCAATTTTCTTGTATATTCACTAAATAAATGGCTGCTTCTACTGCATAGAATTACTAAACTGATACTAATTTTAAAATTGATTGGAGATACCAATAATTTGTTAAAAGGATTGTGTTTTTAGTTCATTTTCCCTATTTTTAATACCTAGTAAAATATTTTTGATGTAGTATTCAATTATAGGTAATTCCAAATAAAATAAAGTCCTGGCAAATTCATTTTAATGGTTTTGATCGAAAGCCAAGCAATCTTTTTCCTGGGTGTAGGAAAAAATTTCAGTTTCCTATTTTCAGCCAGATTTTATAATTTTTTTTCTCAGTAAATGAGAGGACTGCATTCTCTTTATTTGCTAACCTCTTTGATTATGCCTAGCACACATAACTATACAGGATTTTTACAAAAAACAAAAACAGTTTCTATGGGGACGAAACAGCATACAAATTTTTATAGAAAACAGTTTTCGTAATTCGATTTCGAGTCTATTTTAATTATGAAAATTTCAGAAACTTGGCCATTTACTATTTGATTTCAACAAAAAATAAATATTTTTTATTACATTTTTTAAAAAACGTTGTTACTTTCCAGATATATTGTTACCTATTAAAATTTGTCAAATCATACGTGCCTGGCATATATTATCACATCTGGAACTGTATTAAAAATGTTGATCATGAGGTACCATATATGACCACATATTGTTTAAATGGCATTATATAGTAATATATGGTTTAAATGGCACCATATATGGTAATAAATTGTATAAATGACACCATATATCAATATATATGGCACTATATATAGTAGCATATATTATCATATATGGAACTGTATTAAAGATTTTGTTCATAAGGTACCATATATGATAACATCTAGTTTAACTAGCGCCATATATAGTTATATATTGTTTAAATGATACCATATATAATTATATATTGCTAAAATGCCACCATATATATTAATATATAGCTCTATATATAACTATATATGCAATATGATCAGCCATGCTATGTAATATATAAACATATATACCATATCTAATATTATAAAGGCCGATATCTAATTAGATAAAATTATATATGGCATAATGTAAGGAAAAATTTTGGAAATTTCATATATAATTATATATGGATATACATAACGACATGTCTAATTATATATTCTAATATATGCCACATATGATTATATATAATCAATCAATTTTAATATTAATATCAGTTTCGTAAATCTGTACAGTAGAAGCAGCCATTTATTTAGTGAATATACAAGAAAATTGGTATTATCTACCACATTTATTAAAAAAATTTCATTATTCGAAAGTGGTAACTACAAATACGGGTGTCCTAATCAAATATGACCTTAAAGTCGAATTTCAGTGGAACCAACCGAATTGTGGATTGTATTGATAACAGACACTACTAAAGTGTTCTTCAATAAGAGCGCTACAAAAGTTTTTTTAAATAAAACAAAAACGGTTTTGGATATCAATGAAATTCTTTATTCCTGTGAAAGTACGTTCGATGCCATTATGTATGGAAATCGATCTCCTTTGCATGGCCACCACGGGCACGCTTGCAGAAGTCCAGACGCTGAACCCAATTTTCGACGGTTTTCAAGCATAAATCGGCCGATATTCGTACGAAGTTCATCAATCGTCGCTGGCTTGTTGGCATAGACCATAGATTTGACGTAGCCCCACAGGAAATAGTCCAACGGCCTCAAATCGCACGACCGAGGCGGCCAATCGACTGGACCATTTCGTGAGATAACACGTTCTCCAAACTTGGTTTGCAATAAATTGATTGTGACATTCGCTGTGTGGCTTGTGGCGCCGTCCTGTTGTAACCACATGTCCTCCAAGTCCATATAATCCAATTGGGGCCAAAAATATTCGGTTATCATTGAACGCTAGCGATTCCCATTCACAGTAACGTGCCGGTCTTGATCATCACGGAAGAAGTACGCCCCAATGACGCCGCCGGCCCATAAACCGGCCGGGAATCCCGGGAAATATTTTTGAACAAAATTGTTAATGAAAATCACCTATATAAGTAATTTTTGTTAAAAAAAAACACTGTTTCAGTATAAATGCAGTCTGTGTAGTGAGAATTCAAAGTAAAAAATATCAGAATGTTGAATATTTGATTTCACATAAATTACTCGCAGCACTGCCAAATGAATCAAATTTTTTTATTCCCGTTTCCCGGGAAATAAAAAAGTCCGGGAAATCCCAAACCCTAGTATTTATATATAATTTGATGCAGTTAGATAGACACATTTTTCGGATCAAATTGTATCAGATTAGATAACACGCTTATCTCGCTTGATATAATTATATATTCCAATATTCGGATGAAATTAGATATGGACGTATATATGGGTTTATATATGGTGATATATGATTATATAACATCTTTTTTAGTCGGGAAGTTTTGAATCACTCTACACTGATAGAATTTTGTGCATAGTATTAATGAATATGTTCATTAATCCAATGATATTTTTCATTGAAAAGTCCTCAAAGAACGCCTTCATTAAAGCAATGAAACGTATTCATTAAATGAAAACTAATTGAAAAAAATATTTTTTTTGCGTTACTTTTTTATTTATTGTTTATTTTTGTTTTATTAATTTTTATTTGTACATATATTTCTTTTTTGTTTTTATAACGTTTTTGACATCTCCCTGAACTCGACTTGAACCCTGCAATCCCCAGAATGAAACATTACCGCGTTACCGATTCATCTAAATAGGCAAAATAAAATGATGTAATTATTTGGACTTTTATATTTAACCCTGCTGTTAGGTTAGGACCATTTTGGTCCATTTTGTTTTACTTCTCTCTTTAACTTTGCAACGGTACAATATATTGACTTCAAATTTTAGCTGATGTGATTTTTTCTGAATTGATGTTTTTGTCAAAATAAATAAGTGTCTAACATAAAATGGAAGAGAGAAAAATAAACAGTTACAAATCTTATGTTAGGGACCATTTTGGTCCATTTTTTTACTTTTCATTCACATATTCGCATTACAGGATGAGCAGATTATTTTGCGGTTTAGTTTACAAATAAATTTGCTGCAGACAACACATTTACTTTCACATTTGGATTTGCAGCAACGTTCCACGTTTTCTAGAGAGTAGGTTTCTTGTATCACTTCCAGAAGTTACGAAACCTGAGGAAGATGCTCTTATCTCAGCCAATAGCTTCGATGAAAATTTTTCTTTTGGTATATTTGATGTGTTCTTTGGCCAAAGAAAGCGCCAATTGTCATAAAAATTCGGGTCTCCTACGATTTGGATCACTTGGTGCCACGAAACATCAATTTCAGAAAAAATTATTGTATAAAAGCATTCAATGCGGATATAACGATATTTTTTTTCAAATACAACATTCGGCCATCGATTTTTCTTCCATTTAGGAATATAGTAACCAATCATTTGGTCGGCGTTATCTACGCCTTCTAAGAGAGAAGACAATTAATCGACTAATAAATAATGGCAAAACCATTGCAAACCTTTTGTCAAATTATAGAAAGATACAAGCGCAGGCTTCTTTTTCAGTGCATTGACATCCTTATCAAAACAGTTCCTTTATTTCTATGGCCAATGTAAAAAACGAAGGTAGGGATTTCATTGGAAGTAAACTGCTCCAACATATGTAAATTTTCTTTCTAAAAGTTTTTTTTGCCAAATCGAAAGAAAAAAAGAAATGATCGGCCGTGATAAAATATTTTGACTTTTCAAACCTTTAGTTAAATCCAATACGACACGCTTTCTAAGGCTGCCATACATAGCCTAATTTAGAGTCGCCATGTGTTGAGATAATATTCTCAGCAGTAGTTGCAAAGGGACAGGATAATAGAGTTGCACTCCATTGCATATTATTTTTTTCAATATACAATAGATCCATAGTGCCAGCTGCAGGCACATTTGTTTTCATTTTCTGTATCAGAATTACTTGTTTCTGTATTTTCGTATTAGATATTTTCATCGAAATTGAAATATCCGAGTCACTTTCGTTTAGAGTTTTAGCAAAGCATTAGAGTCCAAATTAAGCCGATTTTCCATTTTATCAAAAAACAAAGAAAACACAAGCTGAACTGAAACTAATGCGAATAGTTGATATATGACTGAATGGAACTAGGTAAATCACAAAAATAACACAAATAACTGAATAGCAGAAGTAATATGTATAAATTACTGATTTGATGGTACAACCAAATAAAATTAGGGGCACCCCAAATATAATTTTGAGTTTTGTAACAGTTTTGCAATTAGTTTTCAAATAAAATTGTTATGACAAGTACTATAGTAATAAACATTCAACGTTTAAAGAATACCCAGCCAACAATTTCGGAGCGCTCATAAATAAGATTTTTAAATGGCTCATAGAAATGATTATTGTTTTTTTGAAAACACTCTTTCTTAGTGGTAGAAAATATGAACCCTCAGAAAACAATCCAAAAAGTTGTCTCTACAATCTAAAAAGCTGTCTCAAAATGAGGGTTCAATTTTCGGTCTCAAAGAAGATTTCAAAATTATTTAAATTTATGTGGAAAATTTCGATTTTATACGTTCTTTTTTCTGAGTCATTTCTGAGTACACAGGGGGCTCTTTTGGACGGACCACTTTCATAGGAAAAAGTGGAAAAATGCTTATGTTTTTGGAGCTCATTTCTGAGCCATAAATGATCATCTTTGTTTGCTGGGTAAAAATAAAAATAAATATATAAAAATCGCCATTTTGAAAATGGCCTGTATCTCGAAATCTAAGCGAGATAGAGCAAAACGGACAAAATTTTTGCAAGTTTTGGAGTATTGTACACGCTGCTCTTATTCACATGAGGTGGGTCCGAGAGCGATTCCCAGGAATCAATTTTTATGAAACAGTCACGGTGATCCACGTGACTGTTTTATAGAAATGGATCAATCGGAAACTTAAGATCCCTCGGGAGAGGCATCCTTTGTATGTTTCACCATTCATTGATTTTATTTATCCCGTTGTTCGTTTTTGTATTGGCCCATTCAAACGAGTAAAAAGGTTAAAGTCGGGCATGCTGACTATACAATACCCTACACCAGTCTGGGTAAAAGCCAACTAATGTTTGGATCCGAAATTCGAATGGGTTAAAATGGGGCTTGTGTCAAAATTTTCTATAATATGAGTCAGCGAACCAAATTTCATTAAAATATCTTAATATTTGCGACCTGCAGCGTATAACAATATAATTTTGGGGGGACCCTTATATGGGCACTAGGTCTAAACATGGATCGATGTTCACCAAAATCAATAGGTTTCGTCCTTGGGCCAACATAGGCAGCGTATAAACAATATAATTTTGGGGGGACCCTTATATGGGCACTAGGTCTAAACATGAACCGATGTTCACCAAAATCAATAGGCCTCGTCCTTGGGCCAACATAGGTCTGTGTACCAAATTTCATCAAAATAAGTTAATATTTGCGAACTGCAGCGTATAAACAATATAATTTTGGGGGGACCCTTATATGGGCACTAGGTCTAAACACGGACCGGTGTTAACCAAAATCAATAGGCATCGTCCTTGGGCTGACATAGGTCGGTGTACCAAATTTCATCAAAATATCTTAATATTTGCGACCTGCAGCGTATAAACAATATAATTTTGGTAGGACCCTTACATGGGCACTAGGTCTAAACATGGACCGATGTTCACCAAAATCAATAGGCTTCGTCCTTGGACCAACATAGGGCTGTGTACCAAATTTCATCAAAATAAGTTAATATTTGCGACCTGCAGCGTATAAACAATATAATTTTGGGGGGACCATTATATGGGCACTAGGTCTAAAAATGGACCGATGTTCACCAAAATTAATAGGCTTCGTCCTTGGGCCAACTTAGCTCTGTGTAGCAAATTCCATAAAAATATCTTAATATTTGCGACCTGCAGCGTATAAACAATATAAATTTTGGTAGGACCCTTATATGGGCACTAGGTCTAAACATGGACCGATGTTCACCAAAATCAATAGGCTTCGTCCTTGGACCAACATAGGTCTGTGTACCAAGTTTCATCAAAATATATTAGTAAATATATTTAATATATAAATTAAAGCTCGCAAAACACCATTAAACTTTTGCTAAGGAAGTTTTTCGCTAAACCCAGTAGAATAATTTTTATATATTGGTTACCGAACGTAGGGGTCGCCTTTTTAAATTTTAAATGGTATCCTCGAGGCAAAAAATCGATATATCACACTTTAAAATCCCATTTTAAATGCCAAAGCTATTATAAAAATTAAAAATGGCGAATGTGTGTGAAGCAGAGAAACAAGCCAGCCGCCGTAAGCCGTTTAAGCCGCCGCCGCCGGTCATTTTTGCCTCAGCCGCCGCCGCCGATTTTTTTCGGCTCATTTCGGCTGGAAGTATCAATTTTCCAAAATAAAAAAATTAAAAGCAAATGTCATTTTTAAAACAAATTTTCTACTTCATCATTTCCTGAACCATCAAGGGTATTTTTTTTTAGTTCTAAAGAAATAAAAGAACCAGTTTTATAGTTAGAGCTAAGAAGGGTTTTTGTCATAAATATTTCTTAAGTTGGAAGTTTTTCTTGAAAACTTCTGACAGATTTCCCTGAAATTTGGATATTTAATAGAGGAGAGAATCCAAATGAACACGTCTTTAGCACCCATAGTTTTGGATACAAATTACACAGTGTTACAAAATAAAATAAAAAATATATAGAGCAATTCCATATGAAAACGATCAAAATTGGCAAATTTTTGGACGACCACTCTCCGATTTTAAAATAAATAGTCTCAATCGATTGCCCAGCAAAAAATAATGTACCTACATATTTTTTTTTTTTTATAGTGACTGGTTTAGTGGTGGTGTACACCACTGTCATGTGACAAAATTGAAGAATTCTTCATAAGGGACCTCATTGAAAGTTGTTTTAAAAACTAAATTGATCGCAACGAGTGATAGCTCGTTGGGAAGGTATTGAATCAGGCTTTAATTGAAAAATAAAATTTTCCTAATTTTTCTCAGAAATTTACCTTTTTTCCCATGAAAATTAAATTTTCCCATGAAAATTAAATTTTCCGATTTTCCACAGAAGCTCCTAAATTCTAAGAATCAGCAATAAAAAAATGGGCCCCGACTCCTTGTTTGGACAGGAGAGGAGCATTTAAGAGACCACCTTGTTCTCATTTTTTTTATATTTTTTATAATCGAATTATTTGTAATTATTTAACATTATTTTATTTTATTATTAAAAATACATTTTAAAAATTATTTTACAGTTAAAAATACATTTATGAAGAAAAAATCAATTTTTTTTAAGAGCCCCAAGTTGAGTGTGTAGTGAATATGGTCTGCCTGCCTTCACAAGATCGGCCATAAATCCATGGATAATAGCAGCAGTGGCATGTAATGGCACACCAAACCCGACTGAGGCTACAGGTCATAAAATGTTTTGTAAATTTTTTAAATTACCAGGTAATAAATATTTCGCCTAAAATGACACGTGCAGAAACAAGTCATAAAACACGGATTTTCCATAAATATGGCGAAATATTTATTACATGGTAATTTAAAAAATTTACAAAACATTTTATGACCTGTGGTCGGCTTATTGGCAGTAACCAATTAAGTCCCTCTTTAAAAAACATTTTATGACCAGTAGTTCACGCAAATTTTCCTATTAAAGAAAAGCAAATATCGCTTATTTTTTTTTACCTATTTTTTACCAAAAAATAAATATAAATACTTCACACACTCTGAGTCAAATTTTAGTTGAATACTAAACGTGAAAGTGTTAAAGTGTTTTTTTTGTAAAGTAAAGAGTGAAGCTGTAAAGACAATTTAAAGTAAAATGAATAAATTTTGCTGCAATCCGTTTAACAAGAGTGGACATCGTTCGAAAAAGATAAAAGTATTAAAATTAACTGGTGTTTCGAAGCGATACATGAATGAATTAAATATACAATACGGTGAAGAAGCAGAATTCATTTGCCCCAAGTGTAAAATCGATTTGTCTCAACAAGCAAATGCATTGAAACAAATGCAACCACAATCCGAGAGTGAAATGACAATTGAACAAAATGTTTCATCTGATAGTGAGGCAGACATTCCGATGGTCAATATGTCTTTGAGTCCTTTGAATGAGGCTATTACCACTTTAGGTGAATCGCCTATTACAAAAAGAAAGTTGCGAAGTGAAAAATACAGGAAAGAGAAAAAAGGCAAGGTTATGAGTGCAATCGCGACAATATTTGATGAAGGCTCTGATAACGAATGCAGTCAAGCAGATGACGTTGATGACGGCAAACAAATGATTGAGCAGTTGAAAAGAAAATTCAATTTAGCGACCACTTTTCCGGAGAAATATCTCATTTTATCTGTGCTGCCTCAATCATGGTTAATACGCAAGATTTCTGAACAGTTTCAAACATCTTTTTACATCGCGAGAAGAAGCAAAGAATTAGTTCGACAGAAGGGCATATTGGCGACTCCCACCAAGAAATTTGGCTCAAGGACCCTCAGCGAAGCAACGGTGAAATTGATTCAAGATTTTTACTGCAATGATGACAACAGCCGCGCCTGCCCAGGTACACGTGACTATGTTATCACACTTGAAGATGGAGAAAAAGTACACAAGCAGCGCAGATTATTATTATGTAATCTATCCGAAGCATACCATCAGTTCAAAGAGAAATACCCAGCAGAAAAAGTGGGATTTTCTAAGTTTGCCATCCTACGACCAAAAGAATGCGTGCTGGCATTAGACAGGCACGGAACGCATTCAGTCTGCGTTTGCATGTTTCATCAAAACATCAAATTAATGTTCTTTCCATGCAAGAAATTGAAAGTATTTCACGGTGAAATTGAAACATATAGGGACCTCCTGTCGAAGTCGTTGTGCGCATACCCCACGGAAAATTGTCATCTGTCCAAATGCGACAATTGTCCGAAGATTGACGAGCTAGAGCAATATTTGGCGGAAAAGTTTGAACAGCTGTTAATTCAGGAGGTGCATTTCAAACAGTGGATAATTAGCAGCGGCAGATGTTCCCTTGAGACCGTGGTAAAGCAGATTCCGGAATTCATCGAGGAATTCGGATTCAAGTTGAATGAACTGAAGGCGCACCATTTCATATCCGAGATGCAATCGAAATTTCTAAAGGAAAGTAAGGAGAAATTAGCCCAAAATGAATTCATTGTGATAAGCGACTTTGCCGAGAATTACACTTTTCTCGTTCAGGATGAAATTCAGGCTTATCACTGGGCAAACGACCAGTGCACGGTGCATCCTTTTTGCATTTATTTCAAAAACGAAGATAACGAACTACAGACCGTAAGCCTTGTTGTTGTCGCGGAGAGTTTAGCTCATAATTATGTGTCCGTTTATTTATTTCAAATGAAACTGTTTGAATTCTTAAGATCAAAATTCGATGCAATCGACAAAGTAACGTTTTTCTCAGACGGCGCTGCTTCTCAGTACAAGAATAAAAAACATTTTTACAATCTTACGTCCCACGGTAAGGGCCCATGCGATGCGTTAGGGGGAACCCTAAAACGCATGGCGACTAAGGCAAGTTTGCAAAGGCCATATACTGACCAGATCTTAAATGTACAACATTTGTTTTCGTGGATTCAAAGCAAGGAAATTGCCATTAACACAGTTTTATGCACTCAAAAAGAACACGATGCCATGGAGCGACGAATTCAAAACAGATATAATAATGTCAAAACTATAACTGGAACGCAAAAGTTTCATTGCTTCATACCAAATATTTCTGATATGTCAATTAATGTAAAGCGGTACTCTTCGTCTGCCGACGTGCTAAATTTAAAGTTACTTTAATTTTATAATGATGCCAAGACAATTGAAATTTTTAATAAATATTGTAATTAAGTATAAGTAGCAAAATAAGAAAGATTTTTTCTTCATAAATGCATTTTTTACTGTAAAATAATTTTTAAAATGTATTTTTAATAATAAAACAAAACAATGTTAAATAATTACAAATAATTCAATTATAAAAAATATAAAAACAATGAGAACAAGGTGGTCTCTTAAATGCTCCTCTCCTGTCCAAACAAGGAGTCGGGCCCATTTTTTTATTGCTGATTCTTAAAGCAAAAATTATGAGGAATCCAAAAAAAAAAATTAGCCGGAAAATTTAGGAGCTTCTGTGGAAAATCGGAAAATTTAATTTTCATGGGAAAATTTAATTTTCATGGGAAAATTTAATTTTCATGGGAAAAAAGGTAAATTTCTGAGAAAAATTAGGAAAATTTTATTTTTCAATTAAAGCCTGATTCAATACCTTTCCAACGAGCTATCACTCGTTGCGATCGCTTTCAATGAGGTCCCTTATGAAGAATTCTTCAATTTTGTCACATGACAGTGGTGTACACCACTAAACCAGTCACTATAAAAAAAAAAATATGTAGGTACATTATTTTTTGCTGGGCAATCGATTGAGACTATTTATTTTAGAATCGGAGAGGGGTCGTCCAAAAGGTGATCGCTTTCATATGGAATTGCTCTATATACTTTTCAAATGACCAAGTGTAGATTGTAGGCAGAGCTTCGAAATAATTAATTCAATTTTAGCTTAATTCGCACAAAACCGAATTCAGCTTTAGAAATTGAATATATATCATTCCATCAAACCATTCCTTATAATTAATTCATAGGTTTCATTCCCAAAGTTTAAAATTAAATAGAATGCATTCTTATGCTGAATACATTCCTTATAGAATTACAATCAATTTAAATAATTTTTTCATTAATTCTAATCTTTTACAAAATGGCTTATCAAAATTGTCATTTTATTCAATCAGTAAAAGATCTAAGGTATGAATATACTAATGATTGTAACAACACTTTAGTTTATAATTACAAATTAAATAAAAATGTGGCTTATTTTAGGGATTTAATATTTATATCATATACAAAACCAATAAAAATAATTAAAAACGCAACATTTGTTTTAATCTTTTACAAACCGAATGAAACGAATGAAAAGAATGAATTCATGAAAGAATTCATTTACTATGCATGAAAATTAAAAGAATGAAACCAGTGAATGAATTCATAAGGAATAGTATAAACGAATGATATATTAGTAAATTTTGGTTAAAAGTCCAAAAATGAATTAAAGATTTAATTCATTCGAATTTATAGATCACATCACATTTTTCAATTTAACTTAAAATTATTTTTTATTTGATAATTCCAAATTTTTTGTACAATTTTCTACTGCTATATTTTGGAAAAAAACCTTAAACATCTTTAAATTACGTGTATAATGTTCTATCAAGCCGATCAAGCCGCCGCCGCCGCCGATTATTTGGTTGCGCCGCCGCCGCCGTTTTTTATCCGGCTCAACCTTAATCGCCGCCGCCGCCGCCGATTTTTTGCTTGCGCCGCCGCCGCCGATTATTTTGATCGGCTTGTTTCTCTGGTGTGAAGATAAATTCGAATTTAACTAGCAAAGACGCAAACCACATTAGTTAGCAAAGATCCGTTTAAGGGTTAACAGAGCATAGGAAACAAAAAAAAAACACTATTGTGGACATTTGCAGATAGATGGGTTCGCCAAACCAAATAAAATATTTACCTCCAAGGCTCTGACTTTCATATTCCACAGTGTCTTACTTCAAATGATTTCCAGAATTCCATAATTTTGGAAATTAAAATTTGAGTATATCTGGCCACTGTGGACATTTGGAGAAAGATGGGCCCACAGAACCAAATACATTATACTTCCACAAGGTTCTAGTTTTCATATTCTATAGTGGCTTAGCCCAAATGATTTTCAGAATTCGTCAATTTTTGATTTTTTATTATAAGTATATGATGAAATCCTGTCGAGTATTTTTTGCCACTGTGGACATTTGGAGAAAGATGGGCTCACAGAACCAAATACATTATACTTCCACAAGGGTCTAGTTTTCATATTCTATAGTGGCTTAGCCCAAATGATTTTCAGAGTTTGTCAATTTTTAATTTTTTATTATAAGTATGTGATAAAATCCTGTCGAGGATTTTTGGCCACTGTGGACATTTGGAGAAAGATGGGCCCACAGAACCAAATACATTATACTTCCACAAGGGTCTAGTTTTCATATTCTATAGTGGCTTAGCCCAAATGATTTTCAGAGTTTGTCAATTTTTGATTTTTTATTATAACTATGTGATGAAATACTGTCGAGGATTTTTGGCCACTGTGGACATTTGGAGAAAGATGGGCCCACAGAACCAAATACATTATACTTCCACAAGTGTCTAGTTTTCATATTCTATAGTGGCTTAGCCCAAATGATTTTCAGAGTTTGTCAATTTTTGATTTTTTATTATAAGTATGTGATGAAATCCTGTCGAGGATTTTTGGCCACTGTGGACGTTTGGAGAAAGATGGGCCCACAGAACCAAATACATTATACTTCCACAAGTGTCTAGTTTTCATATTCTATAGTGGCTTAGCCCAAATGATTTCCAGAGTTTGTCAATTTTTGATTTTTTATTATAACTATGTGATGAAATCCTGTCGAGGATTTTTGGCCACTGTGGACATTTGGAGAAAGATGGGCCCACAGAACCAAATACATTATACTTCCACAAGTGTCTAGTTTTCATATTCTATAGTGGCTTAGCCCAAATGATTTTCAGAGTTTGTCAATTTTTGATTTTTTATTATAAGTATGTGATGAAATCCTGTCGAGGATTTTTGGCCACTGTGGACGTTTGGAGAAAGATCGGCCCACAGAACCAAATACATTATACTTCCACAAGGGGCTAGTTTTCATATTCTATAGTGGCTTAGCCCAAATGATTTTCAGAGTTTGTCAATTTTTGATTTTTTATTATAAGTATGTGATGAAATCCTGTCGAGGATTTTTGGCCACTGTGGACGTTTGGAGAAAGATGGGCCCACAGAACCAAATACATTATACTTCCACAAGTGTCTAGTTTTCATATTCTATAGTGGCTTAGCCCAAATGGTTTTCAGAATTCGTCAATTTTTGATTTTTTATTATAAGTATGTGATGAAATCCTGTCGAGGATTTTTGGCCACTGTGGACGTTTGGAGAAAGATGGGCCCACAGAACCAAATACATTATACTTCCACAAGGGCCTAGTTTTCATATTCTATAGTGGTTTAGCCCAAGTGATTTTCAGAGTTTGTCAATTTTTGATTTTTTATTATAACTATGTGATGAAATCCTGTCGAGGATTTTTGGCCACTGTGGACATTTGGAGAAAGATGGGCCCACAGAACCAAATACATTATACTTCCACAAGGGTCTAGTTTTCATATTCTATTGTGGCTTAGCCCAAATGATTTTCAGAGTTTGTCAATTTTTGATTTTTTATTATAACTATGTGATGAAATCCTGACGAGGATTTTTGGCCACTGTGGACATTTGGAGAAAGATGGGCCCACAGAACCAAATACATTATACTTCCACAAGGATCTAGTTTTCATATTCTATAGTGGCTTAGCCCAAATGATTTTCAGAGTTTGTCAATTTTTGATTTTTATTATAAGTATATGATGAAATCCTGTCGAGTATTTTTGGCCACTGTGGACATTTGGACAAAGATGGGCCCACAGAACCAAATACATTATACTTCCACAAGTGTCTAGTTTTCATATTCTATAGTGGCTTAGCCCAAATGATTTTCAGAATTCGTCAATTTTTGATTTTTTATTATAAGTATATGATGAAATCCTGTCGAGTATTTTTGGCCACTGTGGACATTTGGAGAAAGATGGGCCCACAGAACCAAATACATTATACTTCCACAAGGGTCTAGTTTTCATATTCTATAGTGGCTTAGCCCAAATGATTTTCAGAATTCGTCAATTTTTGATTTTTTATTATAAGTATGTGAAGAAATCCTGTCGAGGATTTTTGGCCACAGTGGCCACAGTGGTTCTGTGGGCCCATCTGTCGCCAAATGTCCACAGAGGGGTAAAAAATCCTCGACAGGATTTCATCACATAGTTATAATAAAAAATCAAAAATTGACAAACTCTGAAAATCATTTGGGTTAAACCACTATGGAATATGAAAACTAGACCCTTGTGGAAGTATAATGTATTTGGTTCTGTGGGCCCATCTTTCTCCAAACGTCCACAGTGGCCAAAAATCCTCGACAGGATTTCATCACATACTTATAAAAAAAATCAAAAATTGACAAACTCTGAAAATCATTTGGGCTAAGCCACTATAGAATATGAAAACTAGACCCTTGTGGAAGTGTAATGTATTTGGTTCTGTGGCCCCGTCTTTCTCCAAACGTCCACAGTGGCCAAAAATACTCAACAGGATTTCATCATATACTTATAATAAAAAATCAAAAATTGACGAATTCTGAAAATCATTTCGGCTAAGCCACTATAGAATATGAAAACTAGACCATTGTGGAAGTATAATGTATTTGGTTCTGTGGGCCCATCTTTCTCCAAATGTCCACAGTGGCCAAAAATCATCGTCAGGATTTCATTACATAGTTATAATAAAAAATCAAAAATTGACAAACTCTGAAAATTATTTGGGCTAAGCCACTATAGAATATGAAAACTAGACCCTTGTGGAGGTATAATGTATTTGGTTCTGTGGGCCTATCTTTCTCCAAACGTCCACAGTGGCCAAAAATCCTCGACAGGATTTCATCACATACTTATAATAAAAAATCAAAAAGTGACGAATTCTGAAAATCATTTGGGCTAAGCCACTATAGAATATGAAAACTAGACCCTTGTGGAAGTATAATGTATTTGGGTCTGTGGGCCCATCTTTCTCCAAATGTCCACAGTGGCCAAAAATCCTCGACAGGATTTCATCACATACTTATAATAAAAAATCAAAAATTGACGAATTCTGAAAATCATTTGGGCTAAGCCACTATAGAATATGAAAACTAGACACTTGCGGAAGTATAATGTATTTGGTTCTGTGGGCCCATCTTTCTTCAAACGTCCACAGTGGCCAAAAATCCTCGACAGGATTTCATCACATACTTATAATAAAAAATCAAAAATTGACAAACTCTGAAAATCATTTGGGCTAAGCCACTATAGAATATGAAAACTAGACCCTTGTGGAAGTATAATGTATTTGGTTCTGTGGGCCCATCTTTCTCCAAACGTCCACAGTGGCCAAAAATCCTCGACAGGATTTCATCACATACTTATAATAAAAAATCAAAAATTGACAAACTCTGAAAATCATTTGGGCTAAGCCACTATAGAATATGAAAACTAGACACTTGTGGAAGTATAATGTATTTGGTTCTGTGGGCCCGTCTTTCTCCAAACGTCCACAGTGGCCAAAAATCCTCGACAGGATTTCATCCCATACTTATAATAAAAAATCAAAAATTGACAAACTCTGAAAATCATTTGGGCTAAGCGACTATAGAATATGAAAACTAGACCCTTGTGGAAGTATAATGTATTTGGTTCTGTGGGCCCATCTTTCTCCAAATGTCCACAGTGGCCAAAAATCATCGTCAGGATTTCATTACATAGTTATAATAAAAAATCAAAAATTGACAAACTCTGAAAATCATTTGGGCTAAGCCACTATGGAATATGAAAACTAGACCCTTGTGGAGGTATAATGTATTTGGTTCTGTGGGCCCATCTTTCTCCAAATTTCCACAGTGGCCAAAAATCCTCGACAGGATTTCATCACATAGTTATAATAAAAAATCAAAAATTGACAAACTCTGAAAATCATTTGGGCTAAGCCACTATAGAATATGAAAACTAGACCCTTGTGGAAGTATAATGTATTTGGTTCTGTGGGCCCATCTTTCTCCAAATGTCCACAGTGGCCAAAAATACTCGACAGGATTTCATCATATACTTATAATAAAAAATCAAAAATTGACGAATTCTGAAAATCATTTGGGCTAAGCCACTATAGAATATGAAAACTAGACCCTTGTGGAAGTATAATGTATTTGGTTCTGTGGGCCCATCTTTCTCCAAATGTCTACAGTGGCCAGATATACTCGAATCTTAATTTCAAAAATTATGGAATTATGGAAATCATTTGAAGTAAGACACTGTGGAATATGAAAGTCAGAGCCTTGGAGCTAAATATTTTATTTGGTTTGGTGAACCCATCTATCTCCAAATATCCACAATAGTGTTTTTCTGTTGTTTCCTATACTCTGTTAACCCTTAAACGGATCTTTGCTAAATAATGTGGTTTGCGTCTTTGCTAGTTAAATTCGAATTTATCTTCACACACATAAAAGGCGACCCCTAAGATCATCATGGAGTGTGTACGGCGAACTTTTTTTTTTTGAGGTACGGTCTAGTGTACATATTATAAGAAAATACACCATGTTTCAACCTTAAACTCGATGTTTTTATATATATACTAGTTCACTGAAGCGATAAACAATAAAAAAAGAAGCAAATAATTGCTTATGATAGCGAATGATTGTTTTCGTATACATATATAATGTTGACTTGTGCTTTTGCCTGTTGTTTCGTTGAAAAGAGTATTGTGTAAAGTTTTTTACAATACATTTGAAGCGTGTCGTACGTGAAGACAAAAAAACAAATGGGTGAAATCAAAAAATGTGATCAGTTTTTGGGCCAAATTTGTGAGAAGCAAAAAGTGTTAATATTTCGGTTTTTTCTTAATGGAATCAGCAAGTTTAGTCATTATAAACCTAATTGCAAAAAATCTCTTATACAAGTTGTCTCAATAACTTTTTTGCACAATTTTAATCTTTTTTGTGGTAACGGAGTTTACATTTCCACAAGCAAAAGATATAACAAAAAAAATTGTGTACGAATTTTCTGTAATTTATTAGTTTTTCGTATTTGGGCTTTCCAATAATATACAATTTGTGTTTATCAAATTGGCGGTTTCGCGAATAAAAATACAATTCATTCCGCGAAAAAAAAAATTTTATTTTTTTTTTAATTTTGTATTTTTGGTCCTTTTAAATGCTTTTCAAAAATATAAAATTTTTTAAAATCCAATCAGCGGTTGCGAAGTTACAAAATAATATATTAAAAACATAACATTTCGCGATCAAAAAATTCTTAAATTGTGTGAAACAAATTTAATTTGTCAAACTAATGTCTGTCATGGCTCGAGATATCGATTCCAAACCAATGAAATGCAAAATCAATCGTTTTTCGCTCCAGCAGTTTAGGGTAAAAAACTTATAACTTTTATTGATTTGACGCAAAATTATTAGTTGAATCATCTTTTGACGCATAAATATTTCATTTCATTTATTCAGTCTATGGATACAAAATTCCTTACAGACTATGATGTTACAATTTTAGAATAATCTAAATATTAATTTATACATTATTTTATTAATTTACAAATTTAAACCCATCAAAATAGAATATAAATATTGCTTAAAGGCAGATTTTGATGCACAAAACTCTATTTGCGGTTTTAAATGAATTTGTTGATAATGATTAATGTCATTCAGTTGAATAAACATGCGGGTCAAAATGCTATTAAGACCATAATTGGTACGATGTAGTGGTACATTAAAAATATTGTTATACCTAACACTTCTAGGTGGAACATGAAATCTAATAAGACAAAGCAACTCTGAACAGTCAATACCACCACTAATAATATCAAAAACAAATAAAGCAGATTGCAATAACCTACGAAACTCAAGGGTTTCCAAACCTATTAATAAGCTTTTAGATCTGTAGGATGGTATAGGATCAACAAACGTAAAAGATGAGATTGCAAATTTAACAAATTTTCTTTGCACTCTCTCAATACGCGAGATATGAGTTCCACAATGTGGAGCCCATATAATAGCTGCATACTCTAATTTAGATCTGACAAAGACAGTATAAATTAACTTCAATGTCATAGGATCAGAAAACTCAGCACAATTTCTCTTTAAGAAAGCTAACATAGAATAAGCTGTCGGAACGATATAGTCCACATGCTGTTTAAAGGACATCACTGAGTCAAAAACAACACCCAGATCCACTGTGGAATCCACAGAAACCAGATTATAGTCACCTATATTAAAGGTAGTATAAATAGGATTTAAAGACCTAGAAAACGAGATGTGGAAACATTTGTTGAGATTTAAATGGAGCTTGTTTAAATTACACCATGCAAGAAGATTGTTTAAATCTACTTGCAAATCTAAAACATCACGAACTGAGTCGATTCTATGAAATATTTTCAAGTCATCAGCATACAACAGAAATTCAGCTTTATGAAAACAAGACGAAATGTCATTTATAAATAAATTAAATAGAAGTGGACCTAAGATGCTGCCTTGAGGTACACCGGAAGTTTGAATGTACGGATCAGAAAAGTAGTTTTCTATGCTAACTTTACAAACTCTATTGTATAGATATGATTTAATCCAAATTAAAAAAATAGAATGAAATCCCATTTGATGTAACTTGGCAAGAAGAATGCCATGAGATACCTTATCAAAGGCTTTAGAAAAATCTGCATAAACTGTCTCAACTTGGCTACCTTGTTCTAAGGCTGATATACAGTATTCATTAAAAATTGCTAAATTTGTTGTAGATGATCTACCAGAAAAGAAACCGTGTTGATTAGGAGAAATCCATGATTTAGTAATAAAAAAAAGTCTTTTATAGAGAACATGTTCAAATATCTTAGACACACAGGACAACTTAGAAATAGGTCGGTAACAAGTTACATCATCCCTCTTTCCGTCTTTGAAAACCGGTGTAATTGTTGCCAACTTCCATCGGTCAATAAAAACACCTTCCTTAAGAGACAAATTAAAAATGTATGTCAATGCTTAAGTAATAGAAGATGCACACTTCTTTAATAAGTGAGCACATAAGCCATCAGCATCCAATTTGTAACTATCCTTGATTAGCAAAATGCAATTAAAAACCTCATCCTCAGAAATAACCATATAACCAATGTCTAACATAGACATGGAACTAGAAAAGCCAAAAATATTACCATTTGAAGGCTCAAAATTAGATTTAAAAAAGTCTGCAAACATATTCACAGATTCAGTGCAAGATTGGGATATTTTATCAGCGTATTTAATAGTAGATGGTATATCAGATACTTGTTTTCTAGATTTTACGAATGACCAAAAAGATTTAGGATTATTTTTAATATCATCTTCCTTTTCAAGAAGATACTGTTTGTACAAAAACTTATTTAAACAATTAAACTCACGTTGGTAATGAATAAATTTATCTTTACAATCAGTAGATCCTGATTCCCTAAAACGTTTATGAAACTTATTACGAAGATTTTTAAGTTTCTTAAGACCACTAGTGTACTATGGCAACTTGTAAGGCTTAACCCTTTTAAGAGGAATATTTTCTTTACATATACTCAAAACTTTATCCAAAAATTGAGCATAACATGTTGATGTTGATAGCCCGGAAAAGATTTCCAACCAGTCAACTCGATTAAAAATAGAGTTAAGTACATCAAAATTACAAAAATTAAAATTGAAATTTAAAGAATTTAAAGATTGAGAGCATTTAAAAAATTCATATGATTCTATTTCAATGACTAGTGGCAGGTGATGAATATTAGATTGCGATATTGGCAGTAAACTCTCGTATAGTTTAAACTTACAATCCTGAGGAACAAAAATTAGATCCAAAAATCGGATTAATTGATTAGCAATATGATTAATTTGGATTAAATTCAAACCAATCAAACTATCAATTACCTCAATTTCATGAAATTTATTTACATTAGTCGGTGATAAAATAGCATTATCATAAAGATGTGACCAAAGAACATCTTTAAGATTAAAATCACCCATAATACAAAAGCGAGAATTTACTGACAAGTTCTCTTCCAATGATAAAATATTGGAAACATGTGCGGAATAAATTAAGTCTGAGCTATTAGGAGGAATATATGATACACACAAATGCAGTATAATATTAAAGCCGGAAATTGATACTATAAGTTGATCAAGCAAACCATTATTATCATCAATATTAACAAGAAAAGATTTATAATGACTTCTAACGGCCACTAAAACACCACCACCTTTAGAATGACCAGTACGCTCAGCATTCCTATCCTTACGATATATATTGTACAGCTTAGTATCAAAATATTCGGCATTACAAAAATCAGCATTCAACCAAGTTTCCACCAAGACAATGACATCATGTTGACATTGAGAAGAAAAATCATATATACTTTTAGATTTTGTTCGCATTCCAGATAAGTTCTGGTAATAAATTTGAAAGCCAGTTTTCACCGAGTCTAAAGTTTTTCCGCAGGCGCTGGTTTCCTTGGAAAATTTACAAATTGGCGAACCCTAATATTTGATGGCCAAAGATCAGGTTTTAATATTTCATTATAAGCACTGGGAGAAACACCGAGCTTAAAGTTGACTCTTTTGAGTTGCTTAAGATCAGTATCTTTTTTAACTAATAAATAGCACTCAATATGCTGTTTACCAATACCAGCATTTTTTTCCACATAACTTATTATTTGATCAGTCGTAACAGTTGGCTTAAATGATGAAAGATGCACCCATTTCTTTTTGATTACAACTTCCAGATCGTTAGAATTATTAACCCCAAATACTACAGGCCCCTTTCGTCGTCTACGCCTATGCACTTCAACCCAATCATGTGTTTTCTGTGATTGTTGTATGTTGTCATCAAACATGGCATTATTCATTTGAGCATCAGACTCAGTAGGTAATGAAGCTACAGATGAAGCAGCAGACAAAAGAGCTTGGCTGTTTGTTATATCAGCAGCAGCTCGTGCACTTGTACTTGGCTTAACAACAACACTAGTAGCATCAATTGCATTAGTATTAAGTACATTAATGTTGTTTTTTCCTTTTTGTTTATTTTTTGGCGGTTTCACTTTATCTTTATTTTTTGAGAACTCACTAAACTGTTTCTTTAAACCACGTAGTTCAAGATTTAAAGAGTTTTTAAGCTCTCTTACTTCATTAGAGAGAGATGAGATCTGTGCAATTAAATTTGATGAAACACCCAAACAATCATTACAATTATACACAATGTTTTTATTATTATTGAAGTATTCAATTAAATTATGACTAATATTGGCACAAATTAAATGGTATTTGGCCCTGCAAATATGGCAGACGATGAAGTTTCTTTTTGCCGAATTGAAACATTTAGCACAAAGCGATTTTGATGCCGTATTCATTGTAACACGTCTAAACAAATTAACTATCACCTCTGTTTATGGTTTTTTTTAAATATTTTAAACATTTACCTACTTTTGTGAATGCAATCTGATGCAAAGAATTTTGGTTACGGAGTTTACAGTTACGGAGTTTACATTTGGTTCCTTTTTTCGTTTTCTTTCAGAAACGCTTTATCAGAATTTGCTTTCCGAAACAAAATCGTATGATGTCTACAAGGTGAATCCAAATATGCAATTGTTTTTCTCACTCGTTAAATAGTTTGGTGTAAAAATTAGAAACGGAGTTTACAACATTTTTTCAAATCTCATTAAAGACATCCTTTTTCATTTCGAGAATGTTACATGCTGCAGAAAAAGTTCAAGTCTGTTATACTAGATGATTATTTACAGTCCAACGAGTATAAATAACATTATACTTTTCGCAATTTAATTAATAGATAACTTCAAAATTCCGGTGTATGCATTTTTATCAAAAATTATGACGAAAAATCGTTACAGAGTTGAAGTCGTGTTAGCATAGATATGCGAAAAATTTTGTAAGATGTATTAATTTTTCTTAAAAGCGGAACTTTTCTTCTTCATATAAATTCTTACAGTTAGTGTTTATCTTCATTCGTTATTAAAATATAAGCTATTCAAATTGAAAAACCTTATGAGTTACTGGTTACGGAGTTTACATTTGGCTTATAAAATTGGTCACAAATTTTATGTATTAACCAAAAATTGGTCAGATTGTTATAAATTTTGTAAAACAGGTGACAATGCACTGATATATATCGAAATTTATAACTCAAATGTAATCCATGCATTAGAAATTAGCTGGTTACATGGTTTTTATCACATTTTTTGATATCACCCAAATACATTTATGCTGGGCTTTAGTATAAACAATATAATTTTGGGTGGACCCTTATATGGGCACTAGGTCTAAACTACAATTTATATCGCGAACCGGGATAGAACCGGCGAGCTTTCGTTTGTCAGCCCATTGCTTTTCCTCTAGGCTCAAATTTGAATTTCCTCAGGTTGAAAATTTGAATATTTTGTTTTTGAATAAAATTATATTAACAACAGAAAATCAATCGTGTTTTTTAATTTGAATCAATAAAAAAATTATTAAAAAAATATATATAATGCCTTGGTTGAGATTTGAACTCAGATCTCTAAGCCTATAACGCTGTGTCTCTACTAGAGATGGGCGCGTGAGTGAATTTTGACCCACGCTCACGCACGCTTACGAAAGAAAAATAATAATCAGGCACGAAAAATTTTTTATAATCACGCTTACTCACGATCACGTGATTTTAATTTGAATCACGCTCACGAAGTACTCACGCTCACGAAATACTCACGAAAAATATGAAATTTGTTTTTATCCATATTTATTTTAAGGATAACGGTTTTTTGATTATTTCGGTAACGGTATTTTAAGGGTAGCGGTATTTCGGTAACGGTATTTTAAGGATATCGGTAGTCTGTTTTTTCTATGCATCCCTCAATTTTTTTTACGAAAAACAAACGAGATTAAAAACAGAACCAATTTACCAACTTAATGTACGAAAAATACTCAATAATCCAGTGCAATTTCAAAAACAGAAAATTAAAAATATCGGTAATGGTATTTTAGGGGTAACGGTATTTCATTTATATCGGTAAGGGTATTTTAAGGCTATCGATATTTTAATTCAGTTATTTTGGTAACGTTATTTTAAAGATAGCGGTATTTTGGTTATTTCGGGAACGGTATTTTAGGGGTAACGGTAGTCAGCTGAAAGGATTTTGAATCGATAACGGTATTTTAGCGGTATTGCTTGCCAACCCTGTTTTTATCTTAATTATTTAAGGAAACTTTCTTTATTGAATATAAGTTTTATTTATTTAGGGCCATTAACAATAAACAAATTAACCTAAAGTTTGAGCTAACTTAGAGTTACAGATGTCAAATTCGATACAAATTTGAATTTTTTAACTTTCAGTTTGTGTTAACTTCAGGTTATTTGTTTATTGTTAGTGGCGGTTAGAATTAAAATGAGCTTGTCTAAATATAAATATTACTGACACTTTAGAAAAATTTTTATTTTCTATTGGTGATTATACTTTAATGGATGTCACTACATTGCTAGATCCGTCAAAACAACAGAGTAGTATATTGGAAGATGACAAAGCAAATTGTGGTATTTTTTGTTTTTTCTCTGGTATTTTAAATGTTTAGAAACGCTCCTAGACGAGAAGAAGAAATA
This sequence comes from Leucophora obtusa, assembly GCA_949987735.1. NCBI lineage: Eukaryota > Metazoa > Arthropoda > Insecta > Diptera > Anthomyiidae > Leucophora > Leucophora obtusa. The sequence goes on along the minus strand of OX465295.1, from coordinate 124,892,433 downwards.
ATTGAGTTCGCACTTAACAAATATTTCTAGAAATACTAAAAACGTCGACCACTGACGATTGCCCCTGACTATCCATAAGAATTCTTTCAGAAGTAGAAAACACCCGTTCGCTAGTACCTGAACTGACTGGAATACACATTATTTGAAGGAGGGGTTTAATATAATCACGCAAACTCACGCACAAAAATTTACTTACGCACGAACATTTTTTGAACTCACGCTCACGCACGACTCACGTGAGTGATATAATTTTAACTCACGAATATTTCGTGTCACGCGCCCATCTCTTGTCTCTACCCCCTACGCCAAAGATACTTAAATTTAGTTGTTGTCCAACTTCGAATTTAAATATGCATATGTACACTCAACCAAATGGCTACTGAAAATTTTGCTGTTATTACGGGAAATTTAACTGTTTTGAGGCTAGCGGTATTTTTTTGCTAATTTTAGCAACACATGTCTGCTGATCTGCAGTACAATAAAATTAGTTGCAAAAATTAGTAGCCGCTACTAAATTTTAGTAAAATTTATGTAAAATGCAATTCAAAATCGATTTGCTAAAATCAGTTAAAAAACTTACTAAATATCAAAATTTTAGTACAATGAAATTAGTATAAATAATTAGTTGCAGCTACTAAATTTCAGTAAATTTCTGTAAACTGTAATTTAAAATCAATCTGCTGAAATTAGTAAAAAATTCTACTAAAAAATAAAAAAACTGTATAATCTAAAAAAAAAATTTTTTTTCTTTCGATTGTAACAAGCGTATAATCGTACTTGAAATTTGGAGTCAAAATTGCAAACGGTTCTCCAGTTATTGCCGTTTTATGCATTGGAGATGCAATAAAATTTTCTGAGTGTTATTTCTAAACTAAGAATATATCAATAGTAACATATATAAACTAAACAAGAATTGTAAAAAATCAAAAAATTTTTAAATTAGTATATTTTTCTGCTAAATTTAGCACTCGGTTTAGAAAAATTAGTAAAATGTTTTGCTGAAATCATCAACGAGAATTAGTAAAAAAATCCGTAATTTGTAATAAGAGAATAGCAAAAATGATTACTAAAAATAAAAATTGTACTAATAATCAGTATAAAAACAGTATAGTGCGATTGAAAACTGTTTACAAATTTTTTTTACAAACTTTTTTATCTGAGTGTATAAAATGAAAAAATATGATACATTCCAAAATTTTATTATCCCAGCTAAAAATCAACATATTTGGATCCATACAGGTTAAGTTAGAGTTTGCATTTAACCGCAGTTTTGCTTAACCGCGGTTACGGTTAAAATTGGTGCGGTTAACGGTTAATCGCACTCATAATAAGACATTTGTTAACTTACTTGATTAACATAAAATTATTTAGTTACTAAAATTAATAAAGGTAAAATTATTCAAATCCAAAGTAAAAACTTAAGAAATTAAAAAAGTTAAAGCCGGGCATGCCTACTTCATGATAACCTACACCACTCTGGTTGAAAGCCTATAAGTAATGTTTTGATCCGAAATTGAAATTTATTGAAATGGATTTGAGTAAAATTCGTCTGTAAAAAAAATCCATTTTTGTTATACTGGCACTAAGTCTAAACATGGACCGGTTCTAAACAAAATCAACAGGCTTTGTCATGTAAATCAGTGCACCGAATTCCACTAAAATATTTTTGTATTTGCAACATGTATCATGCGAACAAGCCAATTTTGGGGAGACCTTTATATAGGCGCATACACATAGACCGATTTTAACCAATCGTCCTTGGGTCGATAAAAGCCGGTGGAATTTATCAAAATATCTTAATATTTACGACCTGTAGCGCACAAGGCTACATGGACAGACAGACGTACGGACACAGGGACATCGTTACCTCGAGCCAAAAAGTGATTCTAAGTCGACCGGTACACTGAAAGGTGGGCCCAATATATTTTGGTGTAACAAACATCAGATGCGGTTGCTAAAATAATATTAAATACATAATTACGAATAAATAAGAAGTTTGTTTCTAATAATAAAATTCATATTTTTTCTACAAAACAAATTAAAAAAAATTTTATTTTATTTGTGAAATCAGTAGAATCTTTTCGCATCATTCCAAATTTTTTAGGTAGGTTTTATAAAACTGCGTGAATTCTTTGCAGAAATTTTAATTTTTTGTAAAAATTCCAAAATGTTGATACTAAATTTTGATACAAAAATCTGGTTTGCAATATGTAATAAATTTTCCGTAACAGCACGGTTTTTACATGCGGTTACGGTTAATTAGTGCGGTTAACCGCGGTTTCGGTTACGGTTAAAACCGAAATGCAAACTCTAGGTTAAATGTATGTGTGTGCATGCTCATAAACATGCATTCACGACCATACATGGATATATAAATCTCCATACATGAATCATACAGTGATGTGCAATAAAATAGAGCTAATTTTATTCTCGTTGCCTTTATTTTTAAAGATCAAAATAGTGGATAGATTCGCCCAAAAATGCGAGGAGATAGTTCATAAAATTATGTAGAATTTTAACGCGACGTCTGTTTTTTTTTATTTGTTTTAAGTAGGAGTGGCTTTTAATGAAAAATAAGCGATATCGACCTACTATCAAATTACATAAGAAAATTTTGCGAGTACTGATCAATTCTGAAAAAAACTGTATATTTTTGGAATTCCTATAAAATTTCCTTTAGTCTTGAATTATTTTTTTCTACAAATGGTCGCCAGACTTAAAATGACAGTGCCTTAAACATGACAAAATTTTTCTTTGTTTTTACCGATTTTAAAATAAAGTTAGCAACACTGAAATTTAAACAGGGAATGTTTTATACTATAACGTAAAAAAAAGGCCTGACTGATTTGTTATATCGCGGTAAGTATAAAATAAGCCCATTTACTTTAAAGTTTCAGTGTTATTAACTTTATCCTAAAATCGCTAAAAACAATGAAAAATCTGGTCATGTTTAAGGCACTGCCATTTTAAGTCTGGCGACTATTTGTAGAATAAAATAATGCAAGACTTAAGAAAATTTTATAGGAATTCCAAAAATATACAGGTTTTTCAGAGCTGATCAGTACTCGCAAAATTTTACTATATAATTTGATAGAAGGTCGATATCGCTTATTTTTCATTAAAAGCCACGCCTACTTAAAACAAGTAACAAAATAAAAAATACAGACGTCGCGTTAAAATTCTATATAATTTTCTGAACAATCTGCTCGCATTTTTGGGCGAATCTATCTACTATTTTTATCTTTAAAAATAAAGGCAACGAGAATAAAATTAGAAAAAAACTTGAATGGCTCTATTTTATTGCACATCACTGTAAATGCCCATAAGTGTGCATTAACTAAATTTGAGGTAATATCTATAATATGGTCATGCATACTCATTAGAGTGGGCCGAATTGCGAATTTCAAAAACAGGGGGTGCGGAAAAGTTGCGTATGCGTCCAGTAAACAGTAAAAAATACAAATTTTGAAAATCGGTTCATGTTCAAGGTCCCCGCAAAGCGGTTAAAATTTCGAAATTATGAAAAGTTTAAAAAAATCCTTAAATTTTGTTAAAAAATATTTGTTGTGGTTATATATTATTTCTAATAAATTATAGTTCGCTGAATACAAAAAAAATAAAAATTTGTTAATCGGCCGAAGGAGTTCTGAAATATTGCTGAAAAACATGTTTTTTTCATTTTTCAGTCGAGCCTTCAAAAAGTTAGTCTAAAAATGTTTTTAATTTTTTTCATTTTTAAATCTACTATCTATATCAAATTGTCTTTCATTTGAGTGTAAAAAAAGTTAAAAAATCTTGAAGAGTATTTTAAGGACGCTGCGACAAAAATTGTAAAAATTTTCACTGTCAAAAGTGATTGTTTTTTGTGATCACTGTTTTTTTATTAAGTGATCAGAGATTTTACCCATTTATTGTTTTGGATCAACATAAAATAACATTTTTATGACTGGTCCATCTTTTTTAATAATTTTGGGTATTTTGATAATGAATATAAAATAGTGTGATCGGATCCCGAGATTTCGGACACAATGCTCGAAAAGTATCCTCTTTTTTGTCCCCACAATGTTCGAAAATTATCCTACTTTATGTTTTTTGTTGTATTAAAAGAATATTTTAGAATAAAATTAAATACCTAATAGTTTTTTTGCAAAAGTTTTGAAAAATATTTTATACACTGTGCCACAAAAGTATATATAAACGAGTAAAAAGGTTAAAGTCGGGCATGCCGACTATGCAATACCCTACACCAGTGTGGTTAAAAGCCAACTAATATTTGGATCCGAAATTCGAATGGGTTAAAATGAGGCTTCTGTCAAAATTCTCTATAATGTGAGTCAGCGCACCAAATTTTATTAAAATATCTTAATATTTGCGACCTGCAGTTTGTAACCAAGCCAATTTTGAGGGGACCCTTATATGGGCACTAGGTCTAAACATGGACCGGTGTTAAGCAAAATCAATAGGCTTCATCCTTGGGCTGACATAGGTCGGTGTACCAAATTTCATCAAAATATCTTAATATTTGCGACCTGCAGCGTATAAACAGTATAATTTTGGTAGGACCCTTATATGGGCACTAGGTCTAAACATGGACCGATGTCCACTAAAATCAACAGGCTGCGTTATTGGGCTAATATAGATCTGTGTACCAAATTTCATCAAAATATCTTAATATTTGCGACCTGCAGCGTATAAACAGTATAATTTTGGTAGGACCCTTATATAGGCACTAGGTCTAAACATGGACCGATGTTCACTAAAATCAATAGGCTGCGTTATTGGGCTAATATAGATCTGTGTACCAAATTTCATCAAAATATCTTAATATTTGCGACCTGCAGCGTATAAACAGTATAATTTTGGTAGGACCCTTATATGGGCACGAGGTCTAAACATTGACCGATGTTCACCCAAATCAATAGGCTGCGTTATTGGGCCAATATAGGTCTGTGTACCAAATTTCATCAAAATATCTTAATATTTGCGACTTGTAGAGTGCGCACAAGAATGCATGGACAGACAGACAGACGGACGGACGGACATCGTTAAATCGAAATAAAAACAAATTCTGAGCCGATCGGTATACTATAAGGTGGGTCTAGGACCAATATTTTTTGGTGTTACAAACATCAGTACAAACTTATAATACCCTGAGCACATAGTGGTGTAGGGTATAAAAAATGTAATTGAATATATCTTAATCAGGCACCAGAAAACGTTTTTTTTTTGTTTTTATCAAAAATAAATATCACTAAAGTTCAAAATGTTTTTATTTCTCAATCGAAAACAAAAAATTTCAAATGTACTTTAAAACAAAAATATCCCTCAAGTTGAAATTCGAAAAATATCTTTAGGTATAAATATCAAAGATAAAAAAATTGATAAAAAAATAAAACTTTTTAAAACGTTTTAAAAAACGTTTTTTTTTTTGTTTTTCATCTTTGTACTAAGTACAAAAATATGAATAGAATTTTAAAATTTTTGTTTTATTTTTATGGTGGAGATACTATTATGGTTTTTGGTTTCAAATCTGTAGAAAATCATATAATATCCTAGAGTGAACTGTTGAGCGGTATATACATACAAACATATATTGCAAATATTTTTTTTTTTGCTAAAATGTTTGCCAATTGACCAACATTTTGCACTAATATAATTCATTTTCGGAATGAAATCGCTGTATAAGTTTTCTAATTAAATTTTTGCACCATGAAACCTTTTTCGCATTCCGCCATTAATTCGCAATTTTTTAAGTGCAGATTTTTAAAATTTATAACCTAGGGACCATAATACCCATATCTCATACCAAAGTTTGGTAATTAGTTCGCAAAAAAAAATTGCCAAAAAAAATTTGCAAAAAAAAAATTTTTTCCATTAATGTATTCTCTTACAGAATATAAATTGCTGATTAGGTTTCTTAACTATTTTTTTGTATCATAAAGGCTTTTTTCGCATTCCGCCAATATTTTGCAATTTTTTGAGTGCGGTTTTTTAAAATTTTTAACCTTAGGACAATAATTCCCATATCTTATGCCGAAGTTTGGTGGTTAGTATGCAAAAAGTTTCGCGAAAAAAAATTTAGCAAAAAGGAAAATTTTTCCATCAACATACTCATTTGAAGAATGTAAATCGCTGACTGAGTTTTTTAATTTATTTTTTGTACCATAAAGCTTTTTTTCGCGTTCCGCCATTATTTTGCAAATTTTTAAGCGCGGTTTTTTTTTAATTCACAACCTAGGGACTATAATACCTATATCCTATACCAAAATTATCTGGTTAGATTGCAAAAACAAAAAAAATTGGGAAAAAAAATTTTACAAAAAGGAATAGTTTTGCATCAATATACATATGTATATGTATGTAACATATGTATAGCAGAATGTTAATCGCTGATTAAGTTTAAAAATTTTGGGTGCGGTTTTTTAAAATTCATTAATTTGGGACTATGATACCCATATCTTATGCCAAAGTTTGGTAGTTCTTACGCAAAAAATTTCGCGAAAAATAAATTTTGGAAAATTTCTGCATCAACATATTCGTTTGCAGAATGTAAATCGCTGACTGAGTTTTTTAATTTATTTTTTGTACCACAAAGCTTTTTTTCGCGTTCCGCCATTTTTTTGCCATTTTTTAAGTGCGGATTTTTAAAATTCATAATCTTGGGACTATAAGACCAATATTCTCATATCAAAGTTTGGTGGTTAGTTTGCAAAAAAAAATTCGCGAAAAAAATTTTCCGAAAAGAAAATTTTTTGCATCAGTGTATTTGTTTGCAGAATGTAAATTTCTGATAAGAATTTTTAATTCATTTGTTGTACCATAAAGTTTTTTTTCGAGTTCCGACATTAGTTTGCAATTTTTTAAGTGGGGTTCTTTAAAATCCATAATCTAGGGACTATAATACATATATCCTATACCAAAATTAGCTAGTTAGATTGCAAAAACAAAAAATCACGACAAAAATTTTTGCAAAAAGGAATAGTTTTGCATCAATATATTTGCTTGCAGAATGTTAATCGCTGATTAAATATCAAAATTAAAATTTTGTACCATAAAGCCTTTTTTCGCATTCCGCCATTATTTTTAAATTTTTTAAGTGCAGTTTTTGTGGTTAGTTGCTCACAAATCCTATGGTTTTAATGACCACAGTTTGTCTTTTGCACAAAATTATTCAGCCTATCATGCTTTGTAGAAGTCTTTTCGGCTGAAATTTTTATTACTTTTTAATAACTATTGGATGCAGAAATGTGTCTGTGAATGTTGTTTTAAGAATTTTTACAAAATTTATATGTAATTGTAATCAGAAAAAACTAAAAAAAACGTTTTAAAACGTTTTATTTTGTTTTTTCCTCAATACAAAAAAAACGTTTTTTTTTTGTTTTTTCCTCAGTACAAAATAAAAATAATTCTCAACTTTCCTGAAAATATCAGTACGGATATTTTTTAAATTTTGTTTTCGAAAAGAAAACAAAAAATAAAAAAATTGATGAAAACAAAATATCCATCAAGAAAAATAAATTCATTTGTACACAAGTGATTTTTTTTTATTGAGGAAAAAACAAAATAAAACGTTTTAAAAGTATTAATATCGGGTGCCTGATCTTAATACATTAATGTTCAGTAAATATTATACAAATAAAAATTAGGTGCTTGGATTTAGAATTTTGTAACACAATGTTCGAAAAGTATACCCTTTTTTGTCCACACAATATTCGAAAAGTATTCTACTTTATATTTTTTGTTGTAGTAAGAGAATATTTTAGAATAAAATCAAACACTTAATAGATCCTTTGTAAAAGTTTTGAAAAATTGTTTATACACTGTGCCTCAAAAGTATAAGTAAAACACATTTCAAACATTGTGTTAATAAAAAATAGGATACTTTACGAACATTGTTTTAAAAAATTTTTAATCCATACACGCAATTTAATTTTTATTATATTTACTAAAAACTAATATATTAAGTTATAAACAGTTATATTTTTGTATATATATACTTTTGTGGCACAGTGTATAAAATATTTTTCAATACTTTTACAAAGAAAACAAAAAATATAAAGTAGAACAAAAAAGAGTATACTTTTCGAACATTGTGTTACCAAATTCTAAATCCAAGCACGCAATTTTATTTTGTATAATATTTACTGAACATTAATGTATTAAGTTATATTCAATTACATTTTTTTTATATATACTTTTGTGGCACAGTGTATAAAATATTTTTCAAAACTTTTAGAAAAAAAATATTAGGTATTTAATTTTGTTCTAAAATATTCTTTTAATACAACAAAAAATATAAATTAGGATACTTTTCGAACATTGTGGCCGAAATCTCGAGATCCGATCACGCTATTTTATATTCATGATCAAAATACCCAAAATTATTAAAAAAGATGGACCAGTCATAAAAATGTTGTTTTATGTTGATCCAAAACAATAAATGGGTAAAATCTCTGATCACTTAATAAAAAAACAGTGATCACAAAAAACAATCACTTTTGACTGTGAAAATTTTTACAACTTTTGTCGCAGCATCCTTGGAATACCCTTCAAGATTTTTACTTTTTTTACACTCAAATGAAAGACATTTTTATATAGATAGTAGATTTAAAAATGAAAAAAATTAAAAACATTTTTATACTAACTTTTTGAAGGCTCGAATGAAAAATGGAAAAACGTGTTTTTCAGCAAAATTCAAGTAGCAATATTTCAGAACCCCTTCGGCCGATTAAAAAATTTTTATTCTTTTTGGATTCAGCGAACTATAATTTATTAGAAATAATATGTCGCAACAACAAATATTTTGTAACAAAATTAAAGGAATTTTTTTAAACTTTCCGAAATTTCTAAATTTCAACCGCTTTGCGAGGACCATGAACGCGAATTACATGCAAAACAAAAACAACAAATAAAATTTGTTGTTGTTTCACATGTGATTTGTTTCATGTTCGCACAAATCCATGGCTAGTCAAGACTATAAGTAAGCCAGCTTAAGCATTAAACATGGCAACGAAAAAACAATAAGTGATTGTTGTGACACACGATTGTTCGCTACCATAACATAGCAATTAGTACTTTGAACTAGTGTTTAAGTATCGCAATGAATGCTATGGTGCGATGGTGTGTTGTGTTATAATATGTAGGTTTTATAAAACGAAAAAGTATAAAGGTACACTCAGATAAAAAAGTTAGCAGTTAGTTAGTTGTTCTTTATTATTATTATATAAAAAAGTTAGTAAAAAAATAAATTAATAATGTTATTAATGCATAATAAATTATAAAAACAAAAAAAATAATTTATATTAATTCTTATTTTAAAATTTTTAACTTGGTTGGGAAACACTAACCGTAAAATACCGTTAACGATTCGAAACCCTTTCAACGAACTATTTTTAACCCTAAAATACCACTAACGAAGTAACTTAAAATACCGTTAACCTTAAAATAACCTAACGAAATAAATTAAAATACCGTTAACCCTAAAATAACTTAACGATATAACTTAAAATACAGATACCCTTAAAATAACCTAACGAAATTCTATAAAATTAAATTTACTAAATTCATTCCAAAAAAAAAAAAAAACATTTAAAAAAAATCGGTGGTATAATTAAACAATATTGAAAAATAAAATTAAAAATAAATAATATAATAAAACCAATACGTAGTAGAGTTTGCTAAAAACCCTACTCAATGTTCCTTAATGTATTCGTCGCTTTAGAGCTTTTTTTTTGGTATCATTAGAGTATTTCACATATTAAATAGTTGAAATATTCATTACGATCAACTAAAGAATTTTTTGGGGGTAGACATTTGTCTACCTAACGAACCGTTAAATTTAAATGTATATTATTTAAATTATATTTTTGCACCGTGTCAATGTGTTTTAAGATGAATGGGGGAATATTTAGTTGATCTCTTATTTTTAAGTAAATGAATGTTCTTTTTAGTTTGACTCTAGATCATAAATTAATATCACTTTCTGTTTAAATTATTTTCAAATCAAAGAAAGATGATACAATTTTTACAAGTAAATTGTAGCTAAAAATCATTCACTATTATCGTCATTCTTAGAAAAAAATATAAATATTTAGAATTATCAGGATTAAATTCATAAAAATATGAAAAAGCAATAATATATTTTATCCCCAAATGATCTCCTAAAATTTCGTATCATCCCCAATAAATCCCCAGTTCTACAAACGGAAGTTTTTATCCCCATTGATGATAAAATTCCCAATTTGGGGATAAATCCCCCAAACTGGCAACACATCACATTATTGTGAATAAAGGTATAAAAACTTCCGTTTGTAGAACTGGGGATTTATTGGGGATGATACGAAATTTTAGGTGAATGATTTTTAGCTACAATTTACTTGTAAAAATTGTATCATCTTTCTTTGATTTGAAAATAATTTAAACAGAAAGTGATATTAATTTATGATCTAGAGTCAAACTAAAAAGAACATTCATTTACTTAAAAATAAGAGATCAACTAAATATTCCCCCATTCATCTTAAAACACATTGACACGGTGCAAAAATATAATTTAAATAATATACATTTAAATTTAACGGTTCGTTGTAATTCAAAAATCTGTGGTTATCATACACAGAATTGAATAGAATCAGCTGAGATATCTTAAGAATTAAGGTTCAAAGCAAAATAGAGTAATAATAACAAAGGATAAAAATGGAATTGTTAAATTTCGTTGATGTTAGTCTAAGTTGAGTTGTTGATACGAAATTCGATTTTCTTTCAGCGGTCACATAAGTAGACGAACATTAAAAAATATTAGCCCACACAAGACGAAATACACTGATGATGGCTTTGTAGCGAAAGCCGAAAATACGCATTCTGTATTGCTGGTCTTATCGAATTCTTTCAAATATATTTTTATTCTTTGTAATTTACTTGTAAAAATTGTATCATCTTTCTTTGATTTGAAAATAATTTAAACAGAAAGTGATATTAATTTATGATCTAGAGTCAAACTAAAAAGAACATTCATTTACAAAAATTTGAGTCTGGCAAGGTAATGTTCGTAGAAACTATAATTCCTCTTGGTGAAAATTCGAATTCGTTTTGGTTCTAAAATTTTTAAAGTTATTTAAATTTAATAAGAGTTATAAGAAGTTCTTCTTAAATTAAATAAATGTATACTTTACAAGTTACTCAATTGTCAAAAGTTAATCCATCTGCTGAAATGCTAAAACTTTTTAATGCAGTACCATACACAACAAAATGTCTGTTATTTATTAAATGTCTGTTTATTATTAAATATTTAAAATAAAAATTTTGGTTCAAATTTTCTTTGCTGTTATTTAAATTTATTTGTTCTTTTTTATAATTTGTTGTAAGCACAAATTTATTGAGTCTGAGTGTACAACTTACCGCAAAAAATAAACGAATATGGTATTTTTCCACTAATTTTTCGAAAAAATTAACGAAAACAAATTTTTATATAAAATAAAAGTTAGAAATTTTTTGGGATGGCAAATTAAAAATTGGGGATAAGGTATGAAAAGACTGGCAACACTGATGTATGTAACCGAAATACGTACCTACTCTGTTGAAAGCTATCATGCTAATGAATTAGAGTTGTGTCGTTCATGAACGAACTAGTTCATTTGAACGGTTCAGTTCATTGAACGATATGACATCGTTCACCATTATTCGTTCTTTTCGTTCATCGTTCATTTCGTTCTTTTTTGTAGTCATAAAAAGTTTGTATACCTTTCTTATTAATTTTATTACATAATTAAATACTTTTCTTAATAATTTCAAATTTTTAATAAAATTGTAATTTTCTGACACTATTAGTCTATGCACAATAAAATTAATATAAACATGTAACATGTAGTGCGCCAATAAATTGTCGAATGAACGACACCGTTCACGAATCACTGTTCAGACAGCTCATGACAAAAAAGAGCGATAACAAAAAAGAACGATTTGAACGAACTAGTTCAATGAATTTTATTGAACGATATTACCGAGTCACCTAAAAGAACCATTAAGCCCAACTCTATAATGAATGGAGTATTTTTTTTTGTTATGCTTTTAGTTGAGAGCAGGGTTACCGCTGAGAATTTTGAAAAAGTAGCACAAAAAGTCGTTTTTTCAAAATAAAGTCGCACAAAAAAGTCATTTTTCAAAAAAAAAGTAGCACACTTTTTTAACGGTTTTTATTTAAACAAAACATATCCAACGAAAAGAAATAACAAATTAAACGAAAAAAATAAGAAATCCACCGAAAAATTTATTATTTTGAAATATTGTTTCTGTGTTTTTTACAAGTTCATTATTGGGAACTCAGTCTTCTATTTCGGTATCTAGCAAATTCGGAGTTGCTAGCATCGAGTCACAGGTTTTGACTTTTAACTTATTGGTTAAATTAATTGTAATTAGAAATGTGTTCTTATTCCATTGAACTAATTTTTATGTTATTTTGTCTTAAAATTTAGAATTAAACTAATATTTTTTATAATTCCAATTTTGCATAGCTATTAATTTCATTCGTATTTGAACTAATTTTGAAAGCTAATATTTAGTAATCTGTGTTTCTTAATTTTAAAATTTAGCTAGTTAGTTCATCAAATAATATTTGTTTTTAAATCATTGATGGAACTCACAGTGCGCTATATTAAGTTTTAAATTAGCATTTGTCGTAAATTTTTCATTTTTCTATGGATTAAACTACAAAAATCTTACTACACTGAGAGCATTATGTGCATGATATCAATGAATTTTTGCATTAGATATATGAATTGTCACTGGAATTCGTCCATTAAAACTTTTCATTAAATTAATGCAATTTTTCATAAAAGTTAATGAAAAATTTCATATTATTTATTTAAAATTTAATACGACTAATAAAAAAGTTTCATTAAAAATATTTTCATTAAAACTATGAAGCTTTTTCATAGAGTTTAAAAAATTTTTCATTCCTATTGTGAAGAACACTTCATTAGTTTAGTGAAAAAATTTCATTAAAACTCGTCCAAGGAATTCTCTCTGTGTATTTTCAAACGATGGCACATTAACACTTAAACTTTGAATTCCTTTATTATATTTTCATGTCTCTGCTATCAGGGTGGCGCTATTTCTCATATTTTTAATTTCATAATCAGAAATTACCTTATTTCTCGGAAGCTAAGCGAGATACAGCACAGTGGCCAAAAATCCCTCCGTACCTATAAATTTCTCCTTAAACTACATTTACACACGAGAGAAAACTGCTAGAGATAATCTTTATAATCTACAACTCTCAATAATAAATATGGTGATATCTTGGGTTGGATCCGGAGTGTCCAAAAATCCACATTTTAACCTCTCTGCTGCGTAAGACGTATATATACGTCCTGCTAACATAAGTGCAACGGTTCTATTTTTTATATTTCTTAGAAGAGTTGTGTTTTTAGTATCATTTTCTTTGTCCGTACTACATCTGGACAACCTGAGATGTCTACATTTTATCTCACTGTTTATTTGTCGCACTATAAATATGTTTATCAGCACAATTTCGACACAGCAAGCGAAGTTTTTTAAACTTGACTACGCAGTTGAGTGGAGCGATATTTTACTAGAAATTTTTTACACAAAGTAAAATTTCTCTTGAATTTAGCCTAAATTTTTTACTTAAATTGTCCATATATTTAGCAGCTTGCTAAAATTTAGTCTACACATGTAAAAAGGTTAGATTTGACCTGATCTGTTAGATCTAATTAAATATCATTCTATATAATTATTTTATTACTGACTTTACAAAAAAGGGGGAAAAAGTCACACAAAGTTAGGAAAAGTGGCAAAATTAGGCTAGTTTGAAAAAGTCGCACATAAAGTCAAGGGCCGTCAAAAAGGTTGCAAATTGCAACTTTAGTCGCACAACGGTAACACTGGTTGAGAGTTTTGTTTTCATTCGTGTTGTGTAGGTATGAAAAGCCGATTATGATCGGCCAATGGTATAATGAAAAAATTAAAATAGACAAATGTCTACCCCCAAAAAATTCTTTAGTTGATCGTAATGAATATTTCAACTATTTAATATGTGAAATACTCTAATGATACAAAAAAAAAAAAGCTCTAAAGCGACGAATACATTAAGGAACATTGAGTAGGGTTTTTAGCAAACTCTACTACGTATTGGTTTTATTATATTATTTATTTTTAATTTTATTTTTCAATATTGTTTAATTATACCACCGATTCTTTTTAAATGTTTTTTTTTGGAATGAATTTGGTAAATTTTATTTTATAGAATTTCGTTAGGTTATTTTAAGGGTATCGGTATTTTAAGTTATATCGTTAAGTTATTTTAGGGTTAACGGTATTTTAATTTATTTCGTTAGGTTATTTTAAGGTTAACGGTATTTTAAGTTACTTCGTTAGTGGTATTTTAGGGTTAAAAATAGTTCGTTGAAAGGGTTTCGAATCGTTAACGGTATTTTACGGTTAGTGTTTCCCAACCAAGTTAAAAATTTTAAAAATTGCCAAAATTAAAAAAATCGCTTAAATTTAAAAATTGTCAAAATTTGAAAAAATCATAAAAAACCGCCAAAATTTTGAAAATAGCAAAATTTAGAAAAATCGGCAAAATTAAAGAAATCGTCGAAAATTAGAAAAAAATCATCAAAATTAAAAAATCATCAACATTAAAAAAATTGCCAAAAAGCTATATATATTTATATTAATAAGAATTAATATAAATTATTTTTTTTGTTTTTATAATTTATTATGCATTAATAACATTATTAATTTTTTTTTTACTAACTTTTTTATATAATAATATAAAAATTGTAAAACAAACATTGAATTGAAAATAAAGAACAACTAACTGCTAACTTTTTTATCTGAGTGTACATTTATACTTTTTCGTTTTATAAAACCTACATATTATAACACAACACACCATCGCATCCATAGCATTCATTGCGATACTTAAACACTAGTTCAAAGTACTAATTGCTATGTTATGGTAGCGAACAATCGTGTGTCACTACAATCACTTATTGTTTTTTTCGTTGCCATGTTTAATGCTTAAGCTCGCTTACGTTTTGATTTGTCTTCTAGTCGTAACAGGGTGGTTTAAATCGTAATGCACACATACTAGCACCATGTGATTTAATGACTACAACAAACCGATTGCACTCACGCAGCCCTTTAGTAGGCATCCAGGTCACGGTGTAACGAAAAAAATTGAAAAGTGGAGAATCAAAAGTGGTGAAAAATGAAAAAAGCTTATAATTTATAAATAAATAAATGAAAAACTGAAAAAACAAATGAAATAGAATTAGAAAGGAATAATTTATTATAAAATAAAAATATATAAAGATTTATTTTATAAAAGACAGAATTAATTAAAAAAATAATAAAATAAATTAAGAGATGCTAATATTATAAAAAAAACGAGTAAAAAGGTTAAAGTCGGGCATGCCGACTATACAATACCCTACACCAGTCTGGGTAAAAGCCAACTAATGTTTGGATCCGAAATTCGAATGGGTTAAAAGGGGGCTTGTGTCAAAATTTTCTATAATGTGAGTCAGCGCACCAAATTTCATTAAAATATCTTAATATTTGCGACCTGCAGTTTGTAACCAAGCCAATTTTGGGGTGACCCTTATATGGGCACTAGGTCTAAACATGGACTGATGTTCACCAAAATCAATAGGCTTCGTCCTTGGGCCAACATAGGTCCGTGTACCAAATTTCATCAAAATATCTTAATATTTGCGACCTGCAGCGTATAACAATATAATTTTGGGGGGACCCTTATATGGGCACTAGGTCTAAACATGGACCAGTGTTAAGCAAAATCAATAAGCTTCATCCTTGGGCTGAAGTAGGTCGGTGTACCAAATTTCACCAAAATATCATAATATTTGCGACCTGCAGCGTATAAACAGTATAATTTTGGTAGGACCCTTGTATGGGCACTAGGTCTAAACATGGACCGATGTTCACCAAAATCAATAGGCTGCGTTATTGGGCCAACATAGGACCCAATAAATACCAAATTTCATCAAAATATCTTAATATTTGCGGCCTGCAGCGTATAAACAGTATAATTTTGGTAGGACCCTTATATGGGCACTAGGTCTAAACATGGACCGCTGTTCACCAAAATCAATAGGCTGCGTTATTGGGCCAATATAGGTCTGTGTACCAAATTTCATCAAAATATCTTAATATTTGCGACCTGCAGCGTATAAACAATATAATTTTGAGGGGACCCTTATATGGGCACTAGGTCTAAACATGGACCGATGTTCACCAAAATCAATAGACTGCGTTATTGGGCCAATATAGGTCTGTGTACCAAATTTCATCAAAATATCTTAATATTTACGACCTGCAGCGTATGAACAATATAATTTTGGTAGGACCCTTATATGGGCACTAGGTCTAAACATGGACGGCTGTTCACCAAAATCAAAAGGCTGCGTTATTGGGCCAATATAGATCTGTGTACCAAATTTCATCAAAATATCTTAATATTTGCGACCTGCAGCGTATAAAAAGTATAATTTTGAGGAGACCCTTATATGGGCACTAGGTCTAAACATGGACCCATGTTCACCAAAATCAATAGGCTGCGTTATTGGGCTAACATAGGTCTGTGTACCAAATTTCATCAAAATATCTTAATATTTACGACCTGCAGCGTATAAACAATATAATTTTGGTAGGACCCTTATATGGGCACTTGGTCTAAACATGGACCGATTTTAACCAAAATCAATAGGCGTCGTCCTTGGGCCGACATAAGTCGGTGTACCAAGTTTCATCAAAATATTTGCGACCTGTAGAGTGCGCACAAGAATGCATGGACAGACAGACAGACGGACGGACAGACGGACATTTTTAAATCGAAATAACAAAAAATTCTGCGCCGATCGGTATACTATAAGGTGGGTCTAGGACCAATACTTTTTGGTGTTACAAACATCAGCACAAACTTATAATACCCTGACCACATAGTGGTGTAGGGTATAAAGACTATCCCCTAAATTCATAAACGCTTTGTAAAATTATGGGAGGTTTATTGAACAAATTTTGTATGAAAATGACGTTTTGTAAACCTCCCAGCAAAACCTTTCATTACCATGTAATGAGTTTTAGGTATTGAAATCTTAAGTGTTCACTAGTTACCTTTTAATTACTAAACTACTTATTTTAACATGGTGATGTCATTGGAGGAAAGTCATTACACTGATGTTACCTGTAAGTAGTTTATCAGCTGTTCTATAAATAGATGTTGAATATAGATTTTAAAAAATATAAAAATTTAAAAACCAATAGGAGCTGACACGTATTGATCAGCGTACCCCACGATTGTCAGGCAAACACTCTAACCATTAGACCACGACATCACTATAATTTGTATTGCTTTAACTTATGTACACATTTATTGTGGCAACTGTTATACATGTCTATTTTTCACAAAACTTGTTGTTATTAAATACTGCTTAATGAACATAAACATTTCTATAAATAGATGTTTAATACAAATTACAAAAAAAAAACAACAATGGAAGCTAACACGAGTTGAGCAGCGATCCTCATGTCTGTCAGGCAAAAACGATAGCCACTAGGCTACGCCATAGTTATGGTTTTTAATGATTTAGAACATATATTATTGGTTTCAGCTATTGTGAAATAGTAATGTGTGGGGTATAATTATCGGTAACTCATTACATTCAGTTTAAAAGTAATTCAACGGGTAATGAGATATGAGATCTAAGTAATGCATGTAGTAATGACCAGCCATTACCAAGGTTTTGCTGGGCTGCTATAACTTCACAAAGCATTTATGAATTTAGGGGTTAGGAAATAATAAAAAAAAATTAGGAAATATGAAATAAATGAAAAACTTGTACGAAGATATGTAAAATGTAAAAAAAAAAAAACATCAAAAAAGTCTAAAAATATTTTTTAAATAAAAAAAAATTTAAATAGAATCCAATTTTTAAAATGTAATTGTTTGCAAATGTTGCATAAATTGATTTTAATTGTTTTCCAATTCAATATCAATGTACATCCCCATCAAAATATCGATATTCACCCTTAGAAAGAAATTGTTTGAAGCTTTGTTTTATGCTTTTCTTGCATACCCCCGACTAGCAACACAATGGTGTGTATAAAACTTGCACATAATGGAGTTGTTTCTAAAAATAGAACTGTGTGGTAAAATTTCATATATGTAATTCAATGAGGCTACGTTAGTGCTTCTGGCAATATTTATGGTGCTTTTCGATAACCAAAATCGCCAAAATGTTATTCTTTGCACGAAAATATAAAAAGGAATTTAATATGTTATTAGATCAACTTTTTCTATTTTCTTAATTCCAATAAAAAGTTTTTTTTTTTTTAATAATCCCAGCAAAACCTTTCATTACCATGTAATGAGTTTTAGGTATTGAAATCTTAAGTGTTCACTAGTTACCTTTTAATTACTAAACTACTTATTTTAACATGGTGATGTCATTGGAGGAAAGTCATTACACTGATGTTACCTGTAAGTAGTTTATCAGCTGTTCTATAAATAGATGTTGAATATAGATTTTAAAAAATATAAAAATTTAAAAACCAATAGGAGCTGACACGTATTGATCAGCGTACCCCACGATTGTCAGGCAAACACTCTAACCATTAGACCACGACATCACTATAATTTGTATTGCTTTAACTTATGTACACATTTATTGTGGCAACTGTTATACATGTCTATTTTTCACAAAACTTGTTGTTATTAAATACTGCTTAATGAACATAAACATTTCTATAAATAGATGTTTAATACAAATTACAAAAAAAAAAACAACAATGGAAGCTAACACGAGTTGAGCAGCGATCCTCATGTCTGTCAGGCAAAAACGATAGCCACTAGGCTACGCCATAGTTATGGTTTTTAAT
The DNA here is from genome assembly GCA_949987735.1 of Leucophora obtusa. NCBI lineage: Eukaryota > Metazoa > Arthropoda > Insecta > Diptera > Anthomyiidae > Leucophora > Leucophora obtusa. The sequence continues at coordinate 124,873,515 of OX465295.1, read as the reverse complement.
GATTTAGAACATATATTATTGGTTTCAGCTATTGTGAAATAGTAATGTGTGGGGTATAATTATCGGTAACTCATTACATTCAGTTTAAAAGTAATTCAACGGGTAATGAGATATGAGATCTAAGTAATGCATGTAGTAATGACCAGCCATTACCAAGGTTTTGCTGGGATGCATTGTTCCATAATGGATTTTTATTTGTACCTGTACTGAGTAACTTAACTCTTAAATGCATAATCTCTTCAATTTTAACCATTTCTTTTATATATGATTTCTTGAAATGTAAACGCCATTGTACATTTCAAGAAAAAACAAAAAAAAAATTATTTAAAAAAGGTGATTTTTATTGAAAAATATGGTTTTTTGCCAAATAGCTAAATTGTGATTATTTTAGCGTGCTGGAAAAAAAATCTATAAACTATGAATTATACATTTATTGTAATTTTTGAATATTACACTTTTGATGAATGAGGGACATGCCTGCAGCAGATTATTTTTCACAATTTGTTAAATACGTTTGGGATTTTTAGCATATTTAATTCCTTTGATGCAATTAATGTATATCCCGATAAGGTAAAATTGAAAAAACTAATATTCAAGTGCTTGTGCAAATTTAAATGTTACTGACACTTTAGAAAACATTGTTCTCTATTGTTGTTTCTACATGAATGGATGTCCCTACATTGCTAGATCTGTCAAAACAACAGAGTAGTACATTGGAAGATGACAAAGAAAATTGTGGAAAATTTTCTGTTGTTGTTTTTGTTTTTTGGTTGTTATTTTAAATGTTTAATAACGCGCCTAGACGAGAACAAAAAATTCTCATTGAGTTTGTAATTTAACTTAACAAATATTTCCAGAAATTCTAAAAACGTCGTCCCATGACGATTTCCTTAGGCAAGAATGAAATCCGGATAGGGACATGCCTGCAGCGGATTATTTTTCACAATTTGTTAAATACGTTTGGGATTTTTAGCATATTTAATTCCTTTGATACAATTAATGTATATCCCGATAAAATAAAATTAAAAAAACTAATATGCAAGTGCTTGTGCAAATTTAAATGTTACTGACACTTTAGAAAACAATGTTCTCTATTGTTGTTTCTACATGAATGGATGTCACTACATTGCTAGATCTGTCAAAACAACAGAGTAGTACATTGTTTTTTCTTTGTTATTTTAAATGTTTAATAACGCTCCTAGACGAGAACAAAAAATTCTCATTGAGTTTGTAATTTAACTTAACAAATATTTTCAGAAATTCTAAAAACGTCGTCCCCTAACGATTTCCTTAGGCAAGAATGAAATCCGGATAGGGACATGCCTGCAGCGGATTATTTTTCACAATTTGTTAAATACGTTTGGGATTTTTAGAATATTTAATTCCTTTGATGCAATTAATGTATATCCCGATAAAATAAAATTAAAAAAGAGGGGAATGTTTAGTTGATCTCTTATTTTGGTAAATTAATGTTTTTTAGTTTGACTATAGATCATAAATTAATATCACTTTCTGTTTTAAATGATTTTCAAATTAAAGACAGATGATACAATTTTCACAAGTAAATTACAAACAAACAAGGCCAGCAAGACAGACTTTTCGTAAAAAAAACGTGTGTTTTAAATTTTTCACAAACATACAAAGCAAAACCAAAATTTTTCCTATAACTGTTTAAAAAATTTGAGTTAAACTATAAGAACACTTTGTACAGAAGGGGCCCAGTGCTAAAAAATGCAGTTTTGTGCATCAAGTCGGTTTTTTCATTAAAAAACTGGTATGTTGCCAAATGGCTACACCATGCATTTAATTCTTACTATAAAATAATAAGAATTATGATTGATAATTTGGCAAAAAAATAAAAATTAAGATTGATTATTTGACAGTAAAATGTAAAAAATCTATGTCCGAAAAGTTAAAAAACACAGCCGAAAAGCTAATAAATGATGTTATGCTAAAAATGGAATTTAAATCATTAGCGGAAAAGGATGTATTTTTTAATAACTTAGAAACAGGGGGTAACCCCGCAACTCGATTCGAAAAAAAAATTTAGAATTCGTAAATCTTGCAAATATTGTAAAAAGTATAATTCTGTATAAAAATTCTACTTTGTAATTTATTTTTATCCTAAACCTTGTACACATAAAAATTCAAAAAGTAAGATTTTTGCTAAAGCTTTTCTTTTTACAAAAGGTACAAAACTTACGAATTCTAAAATTTTTTTCCAATCGAGTTACGTGGTAACCCCCCAAATCTTTGAAGAATTCATTCATTTTTGGAGTGTTTCCAAAATATTTAAAAACACTCCACTGTGTACTGAAGGGCAGAAAATAGCTTTTGAATTCAGTGAACATAGTTTTTGTTTTTCAAAATGAAATTGAACGACTTCAGTAAGGAATTAATTCAATTTTTATTTGTTCGATTTATAAAATTGAACGCGTTCACGAGCGAATTAATTCATTTGATTTAATAAAAAGAACTATAGCAATTGAAGAAATCAAACGAAAACAAATGTGAATTAAATCAATTTAATCATAGTCTTTTGTTAATTAACTCATTGAATTTTTAATTCTGAATTCAAAAACTGAATTAGGGAATTAATTCTTCAAAGCTCTGCTTAAAAATAATGTGAAGTACGAATATTCACAAGTTTTAAATGAAGTTTTTTAATAGTTTCTAAAAAAATACGTATTTTTACTAATCAACGATATAATAAAGGGCAAAAAAATTATTGTCTACTAAATATGTATACGCGCAGAAAAAAACCAGGGGGAACATTATCTAAACGCTATTTAATTATACAACTACATAAGTTCCAAGTAAGTTTTACAATTTTCTAGTAAAATATATGTATTTTTTCGGGTATTTTTCAGTACACTTGTATATATTTTTCAAGGCTTGTATATACATATTTTACAATAAAATGTGCATATTTTATTGTAAAACTAACTTGAAAATTATGTAGTTGTATAATTCCTAAATAATATTCCCCCTGTTTTTTTCTGCCTGTATATATGGAAATAGTATTTTAAAATTCAATTATAGTTTATAAATTTTTAATATATATTTGCTCTTATAATTTGAAAGATTAAAAAAATACTTTGTTTAAAGTTAAAGGTTTACCCCTCAATTCATAAATGCTTTGTAAAGTTATACCAGGTTTACCAAACGTCATTTTCGTACAAAATTTGTTCAATAAACCTCCCATAATTTTACAAAGCGTTTATGAATTTAGGGGTTAAATTTTTCTCTTCAGTTTTTATATTATTTATTTTAGAAAATTTTCCTATATAAACTTTGTAAAAAGCGCTTTGAATGCGTTTTTCACAAAAATTTGGCATCACTGAAATTAACCAATCTGAATTAACCATCACTGAATTCACCAAAGCTAAAAATAGACAAGATCTTGTGAGGTGAAATCAGTTTTGCCACTTTTTAGATAATTATTCAAAACGGGACTGCCTACACTTTTCTTGAATAATTTTTGAATAATGACAGTTTTATGTAGTTTTTGTGTAATTTAATTTTTTACTGAAAAATGAAATAAATTCGATGCTTTCAAGTCCGACAGCAGATAAAGTGAGTTTGTTTGTGTAACATCTACTACAAATTTCCAGTTTCTGGTGAATTATTTCCATATATTGAATGGAATTAATTCATATTTGTTTTCGTTGGATTTATTTTGTTACGAATGAATTCAATTGCTATAATTCTTTTTATTAAATCAAATTAATTAACGCTGGAAAATTGCTTAGTAATCGTATTACAAATTTTATCAATTCAGTGAACGTAATTTTTTTTTCAATTCAGTGTACCTACTTTTTTTTAATTTTGGAATTAATTCAGTAAGGAATTAATTCACTTTTTTCCCGTTCCATTTATAAAATTGAACTCGTTCACCAGTGAATTAATTTATTTGATTTAATAAAAAAAACTATAGCAATTGAATTAATTCTTTGAATTTATTGTTTGATGAACGCGTTCAGTTGAACGAATTCAGTGAATTACTTAATAAAAGGAATTCATTAAATTTTAAAGAAAATTGAATTCGATTGGTAGTGAATTCATTCAAAAAGGAATTAATTCTTCAAAGCTCAGGGTACATTCCGACTTTCTGCCGAATGAAACTACTGTAATTTTTTATTACATTTTTAAAATCTGTTGATAAATCGAAAAATGCTAAGCTTTAAAAACCTTCACATTCTAAAGGTACCTTTCTTTGGTGTGGAATAGCACAGCTCCCGTTCGGTCTTTAATACGTATGCACTGCGAAAGTATGAAATTTCAAAACTAAATAACGATTATTTTAAACTAAGAACAAAATATACATTTTTTGTATAATTTCATACCATTTTGGGTAATTTTGGACCTACAGATGCATATTTTTTTGTTTACTGATGGCAACACTGGGTGAAATTTTATTATGCGATAAAAACAGTGCTGCCAGATAATTTTTTTTGATTCCCTGAAACTATTTGAAAGTTCGCCTAGACTTGGGCGTTGCTAATTTGTTAGATTTTTTTCTATTCAATTGTAATAAAATTCAATAAAATATGATTAAAAAATAAATAAATAAATAAATAATAAAATGATATTGAAATTAAAAGTTAAGTCATACCAAAAAGCAAAAAAAAACAGCCTAAAACATCCTCATACAATGGTAGAGCACAGGAATATACAAAATAAAATAATAAATAGTATTTCAACATTTCAATTTGAATAAAAGGTATCGCCTTTAGTATAAAAAAGGAAAAGCCTAAATTTTAAATCACAAAAGTCGACTATTATTTTATATAAAATGAAATAATTGATTGAATTCCCAAATTGGATTTTCAATAATTTTTTTTTCACATTCCTGCGCGTTTGAAAATTATTAATTTTTTGTGGAGTTGACAGATGTTTTCGCCAAAGTAATAAAATATTTAGAGTCTAAAATAAAATATAGCAGAACTTAGACGTACATATTTTTTTAAATGAATTGTCTAAAAAATCTTAAAATACAATCCATTAGCAAATTCATGCATTGGTTTTTTTTAGTCATGTATTTTGGAATTGAATCGATATCATGTTTAATTAATTTACAAAATTGAGAAATTGAAATTTAAATAAGAATATATTTTTTAATACAAATAACGCACGTGAAAAAAACAGACTAAAAAAAACAGACTTTTTGTCTGTTTTTGTTTCAATTCCATTTTATTTATTCTGTTTTTTGTTTCCATTCCATTTTGTTTTTTCTGCTTTTTTTTCTATTCCAAACTGTTTTTCACGCATAAAAAGTAAAAAAAACAGAATTTTTGCAAATTCCATACTATAATGATTTATAAAAATAAGGATTTAGAAAAATCGAAGTCGCAAAAAAAAATACATGTAAATTAAGCAATTATATAGGTTTGGTTTTTGATTCGAACTCGCAAAAAAATACATGTAAATTAAGCAATTATATAGGTTTGGTTTTTTATTCAGCAACACTTACGTATTGCCTGTGTACAAAATATTTTTTCAGAAATATATTCGGAACAACAGTAGAAATCGAGCGCCGTGTTGGTCATTGCTGGGAAATTAGCCGATTAGCGGGAATGCCCCCCTAAACTTCGAACTCGCAAAAAAATACATGTAAATTAAGCAATTATATAGGTTTGGTTTTTTATTCAGCAACACTTACGTATTGCCTGTGTACAAAATATTTTTTCAGAAATATATTCGGAACAACAGTAGAAATCGAGCGCCGTGTTGGTCATTGCTGGGAAATTAGCCGATTAGCGGGAATGCCCCCCCAAACTTCGAACTCGCAAAAAAATACATGTAAATTAAGCACTTATATAGGTTTGGTTTTTTATTCAGCAACACTTACGTATTGCCTGTGTACAAAATATTTTTTCAGAAATATATTCGCAACACCAGTAGAAATCGAGCGCCGTGTTGGTCATTGCTGGGAAATTAGCCGATTAGAGGGAATGCCCCCCCAAACTTCGAACTCGCAAAAAAATACATGTAAATTAAGCAATTATATAGGTTTGGTTTTTTATTCAGCAACACTTACGTATTGCCTGTGTACAAAATATTTTTTCAGAAATATATTCGGAACACCAGTAGAAATCGAGCGCCGTGTTGGTCATTGCTGGAAAATTAGCCGATTAGCGGGAATGCCCCCCCAAACTTCGAACTCGCAAAAAAATACATGTAAATTAAGCAATTATATAGGTTTGGTTTATTATTCAGCAACACTTACGTATTGCCTGTGTACAAAATATTTTTTCAGAAATATATTCGGAACACCAGTAGAAATCGAGCGCCGTGTTGGTCATTGCTGGAAAATTAGCCGATTAGCGGGAATGCCCCCCCAAACTTCGAACTCGCAAAAAAATACATGTAAATTAAACAATTATATAGGTTTGGTTTTTTATTCAGCAACACTTACGTATTGCCTGTGTACAAAATATTTTTCCAGAAATATATTCGGAACAACAGTAGAAATCGAGCGCCGTGTTGGCCATTGCTGGGAAATTACCCGATTAGCGGGAATGCCCCCCCAAACTTCGAACTCGCAAAAAAATACATGTAAATTAAGCAATTATATAGGTTTGGTTTTTTATTCAGCAACACTTACGTATTGCCTGTGTAAAAAATATTTTTTCAGAAATATATTCGCAACACCAGTAGAAATCGAGCGCCGTGTTGGTCATTGCTGGGAAATTAGCCGATTAGAGGGAATGCCCCCCCAAACTTCGAACTCGCAAAAAAATACATGTAAATTAAGCAATTATATAGGTTTGGTTTTTTATTCAGCAACACTTACGTATTGCCTGTGTACAAAATATTTTTTCAGAAATATATTCGCAACACCAGTAGAAATCGAGCGCCGTGTTGGTCATTGCTGGGAAATTAGCCGATTAGCGGGAATGCCCCCCGAAACTTCGAACTCGCAAAAAAATACATGTAAATTAAGCAATTATATAGGTTTGGTTTATTATTCAGCAACACTTACGTATTGCCTGTGTACAAAATATTTTTTCAGAAATATATTCGGAACAACAGTAGAAATCGAGCGCCGTGTTGGTCATTGCTGGGAAATTAGCCGATTAGAGGGAATCCCCCCCCCAAACTTCGAACTCGCAAAGAAATACATGTAAATTAAGCAATTATATAGGTTTGGTTTATTATTCAGCAACACTTACGTATTGCCTGTGTACAAAATATTTTTTCAGAAATATATTCGGAACACCAGTAGAAATCGACCGCCGTGTTGGTCATTGCTGGAAAATTAGCCGATTAGCGGGAATGCCCCCCCAAACTTCGAACTCGCAAAAAAATACATGTAAATTAAACAATTATATAGGTTTGGTTTTTTATTCAGCAACACTTACGTATTGCCTGTGTACAAAATATTTTTCCAGAAATATATTCGGAACAACAGTAGAAATCGAGCGCCGTGTTGGCCATTGCTGGGAAATTACCCGATTAGCGGGAATGCCCCCCCAAACTTCGAACTCGCAAAAAAATACATGTAAATTAAGCAATTATATAGGTTTGGTTTTTTATTCAGCAACACTTACGTATTGCCTGTGTAAAAAATATTTTTTCAGAAATATATTCGCAACACCAGTAGAAATCGAGCGCCGTGTTGGTCATTGCTGGGAAATTAGCCGATTAGAGGGAATGCCCCCCCAAACTTCGAACTCGCAAAAAAATACATGTAAATTAAGCAATTATATAGGTTTGGTTTTTTATTCAGCAACACTTACGTATTGCCTGTGTACAAAATATTTTTTCAGAAATATATTCGGAACACCAGTAGAAATCGAGCGCCGTGTTGGTCATTGCTGGGAAATTAGCCGATTAGCGGGAATGCCTCCCCAAACTTCGAACTCGCAAAAAAATACATGTAAATTAAGCAATTATATAGGTTTGGTTTTTTATTCAGCAACACTTACGTATTGCCTGTGTACAAAATATTTTTTCAGAAATATATTCGCAACACCAGTAGAAATCGAGCGCCGTGTTGGTCATTGCTGGGAAATTAGCCGATTAGAGGGAATGCCCCCCCAAACTTCGAACTCGCAAAAATATACATGTAAATTAAGCAATTATATAGGTTTGGTTTTTTATTCAGCAACACTTACGTATTGCCTGTGTACAAAATATTTTTTCAGAAATATATTCGGAAAACCAGTAGAAATCAAGCGCCGTGTTGGTCATTGCTGGGAAATTAGCCGATTAGCGGGAATGCCCCCCCAAACTTCGAACTCGCAAAAAAATACATGTAAATTAAGCAATTATATAGGTTTGGTTTTTTATTCAGCAACACTTACGTATTGCCTGTGCACAAAATATTTTTTCAGAAATATATTCGGAACAACAGTAGAAATCGAGCGCCGTGTTGGTCATTGCTGGGAAATTAGCCGATTAGCGGGAATGCCCCCCCAAACTTCGAACTCGCAAAAAAATACATGTAAATTAAGCAATTATATAGGTTTGGTTTTTTATTCAGCAACACTTACGTATTGCCTGTGTACAAAATATTTTTTCAGAAATATATTCGCAACACCAGTAGAAATCGAGCGCCGTGTTGGTCATTGCTGGGAAATTAGCCGATTAGCGGGAATGCCCCCCCAAACTTCGAACTCGCAAAAAAATACATGTAAATTAAGCAATTATATAGGTTTGGTTTTTTATTCAGCAACACTTACGTATTGCCTGTGTACAAAATATTTTTTCAGAAATATATTCGGAACAACAGTAGAAATCGAGCGCCGTGTTGGTCATTGCTGGGAAATTAGCCGATTAGAGGGAATGCCCCCCCAAACTTCGAACTCGCAAAAAAATACATGTAAATTAAGCAATTATATAGGTTTGGTTTTTTCTTCAGCAACACTTACGTATTGCCTGTGTACAAAATATTTTTTCAGAAATATATTCGGAACACCAGTAGAAATCGAGCGCCGTGTTGGTCATTGCTGGGAAATTAGCCGATTAGCGGGAATGCCGCCCCAAACTTCGAACTCGCAAAAAAATACATGTAAATTAAGCAATTATATAGGTTTGGTTTTTTATTCAGCAACACTTACGTATTGCCTGTGTACAAAATATTTTTTCAGAAATTTATTCGGAACAACAGTAGAAATCGAGCGCCGTGTCGGTCATTGCTGGGAAATTAGCCGATTAGCGGGAATGCCCCCCCAAACTTCGAACTCGCAAAAAAATACATGTAAATTAAGCAATTATATAGGTTTGGTTTTTTATTCAGCAACACTTACGTATTGCCTGTGTACAAAATATTTTTTCAGAAATATATTCGGAACACCAGTAGAAATCGAGCGCCGTGTTGGTCATTGCTGGAAAATTAGCCGATTAGCGGGAATCCCCCCCCCCAAACTTCGAACTCGCAAAAAAATACATATAAATTAAACAATTATATAGGTTTGGTTTTTTATTCAGCAACACTTACGTATTGCCTGTGTACAAAATATTTTTTCAGAAATATATTCGGAACAACAGTAGAAATCGAGCGCCGTGTTGGTCATTGCTGGGAAATTAGCCGATTAGCGGGAATGCCCCCCCAAACTTCGAACTCGCAAAAAAATACATGTAAATTAAGCAATTATATAGGTTTGGTTTTTTATTCAGCAACACTTACGTATTGCCTGTGTACAAAATATTTTTTCAGAAATATATTCGGAACAACAGTAGAAATCGAGCGCCGTGTTGGTCATTGCTGGGAAATTAGCCGATTAGCGGGAATGCCCCCCCAAACTTCGAACTCGCAAAAAAATACATGTAAATTAAGCAATTATATAGGTTTGGTTTTTTATTCAGCAACACTTACGTATTGCCTGTGTACAAAATATTTTTTCAGAAATATATTCGGAACAACAGTAGAAATCGAGCGCCGTGTTGGTCATTGCTGGGAAATTAGCCGATTAGCGGGAATGCCCCCCCAAACTTCGAACTCGCAAAAATATACATGTAAATTAAGCAATTATATAGGTTTGGTTTTTTATTCAGCAACACTTACGTATTGCCTGTGTACAAAATATTTTTTCAGAAATATATTCGGAACACCAGTAGAAATCGAGCGCCGTGTTGGTCATTGCTGGGAAATTAGCCGATTAGCGGGAATGCCCCCCTAAACTTCGAACTCGCAAAAAAATACATGTAAATTAAGCAATTATATAGGTTTGGTTTTTTATTCAGCAACACTTACGTATTGCCTGTGTACAAAATATTTTTTCAGAAATATATTCGGAACAACAGTAGAAATCGAGCGCCGTGTTGGTCATTGCTGGGAAATTAGCCGATTAGCGGGAATGCCCCCCCAAACTTCGAACTCGCAAAAAAATACATGTAAATTAAGCACTTATATAGGTTTGGTTTTTTATTCAGCAACACTTACGTATTGCCTGTGTACAAAATATTTTTTCAGAAATATATTCGCAACACCAGTAGAAATCGAGCGCCGTGTTGGTCATTGCTGGGAAATTAGCCGATTAGAGGGAATGCCCCCCCAAACTTCGAACTCGCAAAAAAATACATGTAAATTAAGCAATTATATAGGTTTGGTTTTTTATTCAGCAACACTTACGTATTGCCTGTGTACAAAATATTTTTTCAGAAATATATTCGCAACACCAGTAGAAATCGAGCGCCGTGTTGGTCATTGCTGGGAAATTAGCCGATTAGCGGGAATGCCCCCCGAAACTTCGAACTCGCAAAAAAATACATGTAAATTAAGCAATTATATAGGTTTGGTTTATTATTCAGCAACACTTACGTATTGCCTGTGTACAAAATATTTTTTCAGAAATATATTCGGAACAACAGTAGAAATCGAGCGCCGTGTTGGTCATTGCTGGGAAATTAGCCGATTAGAGGGAATCCCCCCCCCAAACTTCGAACTCGCAAAGAAATACATGTAAATTAAGCAATTATATAGGTTTGGTTTATTATTCAGCAACACTTACGTATTGCCTGTGTACAAAATATTTTTTCAGAAATATATTCGGAACACCAGTAGAAATCGACCGCCGTGTTGGTCATTGCTGGAAAATTAGCCGATTAGCGGGAATGCCCCCCCAAACTTCGAACTCGCAAAAAAATACATGTAAATTAAACAATTATATAGGTTTGGTTTTTTATTCAGCAACACTTACGTATTGCCTGTGTACAAAATATTTTTCCAGAAATATATTCGGAACAACAGTAGAAATCGAGCGCCGTGTTGGCCATTGCTGGGAAATTACCCGATTAGCGGGAATGCCCCCCCAAACTTCGAACTCGCAAAAAAATACATGTAAATTAAGCAATTATATAGGTTTGGTTTTTTATTCAGCAACACTTACGTATTGCCTGTGTAAAAAATATTTTTTCAGAAATATATTCGCAACACCAGTAGAAATCGAGCGCCGTGTTGGTCATTGCTGGGAAATTAGCCGATTAGAGGGAATGCCCCCCCAAACTTCGAACTCGCAAAAAAATACATGTAAATTAAGCAATTATATAGGTTTGGTTTTTTATTCAGCAACACTTACGTATTGCCTGTGTACAAAATATTTTTTCAGAAATATATTCGGAACACCAGTAGAAATCGAGCGCCGTGTTGGTCATTGCTGGGAAATTAGCCGATTAGCGGGAATGCCTCCCCAAACTTCGAACTCGCAAAAAAATACATGTAAATTAAGCAATTATATAGGTTTGGTTTTTTATTCAGCAACACTTACGTATTGCCTGTGTACAAAATATTTTTTCAGAAATATATTCGCAACACCAGTAGAAATCGAGCGCCGTGTTGGTCATTGCTGGGAAATTAGCCGATTAGAGGGAATGCCCCCCCAAACTTCGAACTCGCAAAAATATACATGTAAATTAAGCAATTATATAGGTTTGGTTTTTTATTCAGCAACACTTACGTATTGCCTGTGTACAAAATATTTTTTCAGAAATATATTCGGAAAACCAGTAGAAATCAAGCGCCGTGTTGGTCATTGCTGGGAAATTAGCCGATTAGCGGGAATGCCCCCCCAAACTTCGAACTCGCAAAAAAATACATGTAAATTAAGCAATTATATAGGTTTGGTTTTTTATTCAGCAACACTTACGTATTGCCTGTGCACAAAATATTTTTTCAGAAATATATTCGGAACAACAGTAGAAATCGAGCGCCGTGTTGGTCATTGCTGGGAAATTAGCCGATTAGCGGGAATGCCCCCCCAAACTTCGAACTCGCAAAAAAATACATGTAAATTAAGCAATTATATAGGTTTGGTTTTTTATTCAGCAACACTTACGTATTGCCTGTGTACAAAATATTTTTTCAGAAATATATTCGCAACACCAGTAGAAATCGAGCGCCGTGTTGGTCATTGCTGGGAAATTAGCCGATTAGCGGGAATGCCCCCCCAAACTTCGAACTCGCAAAAAAATACATGTAAATTAAGCAATTATATAGGTTTGGTTTTTTATTCAGCAACACTTACGTATTGCCTGTGTACAAAATATTTTTTCAGAAATATATTCGGAACAACAGTAGAAATCGAGCGCCGTGTTGGTCATTGCTGGGAAATTAGCCGATTAGAGGGAATGCCCCCCCAAACTTCGAACTCGCAAAAAAATACATGTAAATTAAGCAATTATATAGGTTTGGTTTTTTCTTCAGCAACACTTACGTATTGCCTGTGTACAAAATATTTTTTCAGAAATATATTCGGAACACCAGTAGAAATCGAGCGCCGTGTTGGTCATTGCTGGGAAATTAGCCGATTAGCGGGAATGCCGCCCCAAACTTCGAACTCGCAAAAAAATACATGTAAATTAAGCAATTATATAGGTTTGGTTTTTTATTCAGCAACACTTACGTATTGCCTGTGTACAAAATATTTTTTCAGAAATTTATTCGGAACAACAGTAGAAATCGAGCGCCGTGTCGGTCATTGCTGGGAAATTAGCCGATTAGCGGGAATGCCCCCCCAAACTTCGAACTCGCAAAAAAATACATGTAAATTAAGCAATTATATAGGTTTGGTTTTTTATTCAGCAACACTTACGTATTGCCTGTGTACAAAATATTTTTTCAGAAATATATTCGGAACACCAGTAGAAATCGAGCGCCGTGTTGGTCATTGCTGGAAAATTAGCCGATTAGCGGGAATCCCCCCCCCCCAAACTTCGAACTCGCAAAAAAATACATATAAATTAAACAATTATATAGGTTTGGTTTTTTATTCAGCAACACTTACGTATTGCCTGTGTACAAAATATTTTTTCAGAAATATATTCGGAACAACAGTAGAAATCGAGCGCCGTGTTGGTCATTGCTGGGAAATTAGCCGATTAGCGGGAATGCCCCCCCAAACTTCGAACTCGCAAAAAAATACATGTAAATTAAGCAATTATATAGGTTTGGTTTTTTATTCAGCAACACTTACGTATTGCCTGTGTACAAAATATTTTTTCAGAAATATATTCGGAACAACAGTAGAAATCGAGCGCCGTGTTGGTCATTGCTGGGAAATTAGCCGATTAGCGGGAATGCCCCCCCAAACTTCGAACTCGCAAAAAAATACATGTAAATTAAGCAATTATATAGGTTTGGTTTTTTATTCAGCAACACTTACGTATTGCCTGTGTACAAAATATTTTTTCAGAAATATATTCGGAACAACAGTAGAAATCGAGCGCCGTGTTGGTCATTGCTGGGAAATTAGCCGATTAGCGGGAATGCCCCCCCAAACTTCGAACTCGCAAAAAAATACATGTAAATTAAGCAATTATATAGGTTTGGTTTTTTATTCAGCAACACTTACGTATTGCCTGTGTACAAAATATTTTTTCAGAAATATATTCGGAACACCAGTAGAAATCGAGCGCCGTGTTGGTCATTGCTGGAAAATAAGCCGATTAGCGGGAATCCCCCCCCAAACTTCGAACTCGCAAAAAAATACATGTAAATTAAACAATTATATAGGTTTGGTTTTTTATTCAGCAACACTTACGTATTGCCTGTGCACAAAATATTTTTTCAGAAATATATTCGGAACAACAGTAGAAATCGAGCGCCGTGTTGGTCATTGCTGGGAAATTAGCCGATTAGCGGGAATGCCCCCCCAAACTTCGAACTCGCAAAAAAATACATGTAAATTAAGCAATTATATAGGTTTGGTTTTTTATTCAGCAACACTTACGTATTGCCTGTGTACAAAATATTTTTTCAAAAATATATTCGGAACAACAGTAGAAATCGAGCGCCGTGTTGGTCATTGCTGGGAAATTAGCCGATTAGAGGGAATGCCCCCCCAAACTTCGAACTCGCAAAAAAATACATGTAAATTAAGCAATTATATAGGTTTGGTTTTTTATTCAGCAACACTTACGTATTGCCTGTGTACAAAATATTTTTTCAGAAATATATTCGGAACACCAGTAGAAATCGAGCGCCGTGTTGGTCATTGCTGGAAAATTAGCCGATTAGCGGGAATCCCCCCCCCAAACTTCGAACTCGCAAAAAAATACATGTAAATTAAACAATTATATAGGTTTGGTTTTTTATTCAGCAACACTTACGTATTGCCTGTGTACAAAATATTTTTTCAGAAATATATTCGGAACAACAGTAGAAATCGAGCGCCGTGTTGGTCATTGCTGGGAAATTAGCCGATTAGCGGGAATGCCCCCCCAAACTTCGAACTCGCAAAAAAATACATGTAAATTAAGCAATTATATAGGTTTGGTTTTTTATTCAGCAACACTTACGTATTGGCTGTGTACAAAATATTTTTTCAGAAATATGTTCGGAACACCAGTAGAAATCGAGCGCCGTGTTGGTCATTGCTGGGAAATTAGCCGATTTGCGGGAATCCCCCCCCCCCAAACTTCGAACTCTTACGTATTGCCTGTGTACAAAATATTAAGGTAATGGTACATCAGCAGTCGTTTGTGTTTTATATATTTTTTTAAAGAATAATGAACATGCGCAAATATAATTATAAAGGAATACAAAATTTAAAAAATCAAAGAAACCTCCCCAGCAAACGAAGATGATAATTACTTTCTCAGAATTGAGCTCCAAAAGTGCCCCCTGTGTATTCAGAAATGACTCAGAAAAAAGAACGTAAAAATCGAAATTTTCCTCAAAAATTTAAATAATTTTGGAATTTTCTTTGAGTCCGAAAAATTAACCCTCATTATGAGACATCTTTTTAGATTATAGAGACAACGTTTTGTATTGTTTTCCGAGGGTTCATATTTTCTACAAAAAAAGTGTGTTTTCGAAAAAGCAATAATCATTTCTATGAGCCATTTAAGAATCTTATATATGAGCGCTCCGAAATTGCAGCCTGGGTCCACAAATATTTTTATTTTAAAACAAAATCAAAAGTAGCATCGTTCACCAGATTAAGGTAATCATAAAGCAATACATATTGTAGCGGCAGCGGATTTCTCTAGTAAACCTCCCCAATGAGTCACAGTCGGAATAGATTATGTGTTTGTTTTATACGTTTTTTTCACAAAAAAGTTCTAATTTGACAACACAGTAATTGTTCTATTTCAACTTATTCCGTCTTCGTGGAGTGATGCCACTTAGGTTTCTACTGCTATTTTTTGGCAACTACTTATTTTTTTTATTAAAAGTACTATTTTCAAAAAATTTTCATAGGCGTCTTACCTAGTTTCTTGCCATGCAATAAAATGATGGCAAGCAATTGTCAAAATGCTCTCATCTCAAGTGAAGACACTCAATTTCAATTTTATTGCAATATCATTATATCGCTGACATGCCATCGGCTCTTGCAATGATGCCAGAGATCAAATGTCACTTTTAGTTTTCATTTTAATTTTGTAATAGAAAAATAACAAAAAAATTGGTAAAAAAGAATGGAAAAGTGTTTAGTTTTTTATTATTTGTCGGTAAACATTAATGTTTCCTAAAATTCGGTGTTTTTCGAAGAAAAATCTATGATAGTTCTTATTATTCATGGTCAAGTGTTCTCCACCACTTTGCAATGGATATCATTTTGACGTTTCGCTGAAATGGTTTTGACATTTCATATCATATAATTTATTGCATTTGAAGACACCGGGTTAAGGCACATCTACACGAGAGAGAAAACTTCTAGAGATAGAGCAAAAACCACGTGAAATTGAAACAACTTACGGTGCTTAACTTGGAAAAATTGCCAAAATCGTCAAAATTTTAAAAAATTGCAAAACTTGAAAAAATCGTCAAAAAAAATCGAAAAAATTGACAAAAACGTCAAGATTGAAAAATCGTACAAAATTTGAAAAATCGCCTAAATTTGCAAAATTCCAAAAAATCGTTAAAATTTTGGAAAACTCGTCAGTCAATATTTAACAAAATTGCCAGAAACGACAAGATTAAAAAATTCGTCAAAAATTAGAATGAAATCTCTAAAATTTTCAAAATTGAAAGAAATCGTCATAACTTGAAAAAATCGTCAATATATAAAAAACTTTCCAAAATCGTCAATATTTAAAAAAATTGCCAAAATCGTTCAAACTTTCAAAAACTTGTCATAACTAAGAAAAAATTGAAAGAAATCGTCAAAATTAGTGAAAATCGTCAAAAATTTGAAAAATCGCTTAAATTTGAAGAATTGCAAAAAATCGGTAAAAGTTTGAAAAAATCCTCATAAGTTGAAAAAATTGTCAATACATATTTAAAAAAATTGTCAAGATTAAAAAAATTGTCAAAAATTATAAAAAATCGCCAAAATTAAAAGAAATCGTCATAACTTAAAAAAATTGTCAATATTAAAAAAAAACGTCAAGATTAAAAAAATCGTCAAAAATTTGAAAAGTCGACTAACAGTGAGGTTACATGATCAAGATTTTGCTTTCAAGTTGATAACACATACTGCTTGTCAAATACAGTTGAACTTGAAGCTGTGACGTAGGCTGTATGCAACTTGATAGTCAATCTTGCTTTCAAAATGCCGTTGTCAAGGAAAGAACTAAAATTGCTCGCCCCTGTGGGCTGTTTCCGCACTGTAGGCTGTTCGAAAAGACTTTATTTTTTTCTTCACATCTTCCACAGACATTTTCATGTCAGCAGAAATTGGTTGTTTATTTATTTTTATTTTTAAATCATTTCGTCGATATACCAAAATATTCACATTCCGTATTTTATCAATCGTGTTTTATTGCGGCACAATATTTGTAAAAAGAACAACAAATTTACAAGAAATTTGATCAGCTGTTTAAAACTTGACTGTCAAGTTTTCTCAAAACTTGAAAGCAAAAATTGATATCAAGTTGCTGTTCAATTTTTAAAATGTGAGTGTGTTAGTAAATAAATGTGAGTGTATTAAAACTTGAAAGGAAAAAATTGATCGTGTAACCCCTATGTAAGTTAAAATTTTTAAAAAATTGTCATACTTCTCTAATGATGTAGATTTCCACACCACCACTGAGGTACTACATATGGCGCATCACCAATTATTTTACATGGCTGGCATCCCCGGTAGGTCTCGACCATGTTTAGTTTCAATTATTACTACATATTGTTATTGAACTTTTGTTTTTTCTTTTTGTTTCATGCAAGAATTAATTCATATTTTTATCGTTATTAATTTTCATTCACCCTTTCTTTTTCGTACACGGATTTTGTTCTTTTAGTTTTTTGTTTATTTTTTTCATGCAAACTTTTTTACTATGTTGTCTGTAATAACATTTTTTGTAATAAAAGCTTTATTTAAAATATTGTTATGCTTTAATATTTCGTTTATTTTTTTTTATAGTATATATATTTTTCTAGATGCGATTTTAAATTTTTTATGCAAGAATATTTTGTTCATCATATTTTTTTTCATGCAATTATTTTGTTCTTATAATTTTTTCTTTTTTCATGCAAATGTATTTAAAAAATCTTATACACCGAAATAATATCTCAGTTGCTCAGTTAAAAATATTCTCAGTTGAAACCAATTAAATTTAAAGTAACTGATGTAATCGAAATCACCTATTATTTCAGAAAAATAAAACAAATTATTTGGTACCCTGTAAAAATAATCTATCAACTGAAACTCAGTAAGGGGTATTTCACCTGAGACTCAGTTAAAAATTTAGTTGTTGGTAACTGAGAAATTTTTTCGGTGTATATTTTTTTGCCAATTTTTGATTTTTTATGCAAGAATATTTTGTTCATCATATTTTTCATATTTTGTCTTTATGATATGATTTCTAAATCTTTTCCTTTTCATACAATTATTTTGTTAATTTTTATTTTTTAATATTTATATGTTTAATTTTTTAATGAAAGACTTGTTCTTTTAATATGATCTATACTAAATTTTGTGAATACCAATTTCAATAATAATTATTTTTCAAATACTACCTTTTACTACTTTTACTAAACTTACATTTTATTCTTTATCATATGATTTTTAAATCTTTTCCTTTTCATGCAATTATTTTGTTCTTATCATTTTTATTTATTATATTTTATTTATTTCTTTTTCATATAATACCTTTTTAAATACTACTTTTACTAAACTTACATTTTATTTTAGAAAAAATTTTAAACTTCTTTAATTTTAGGACTTTTTAATATACCTGTTATTTTATCACGTTTATATTGTTCTTTGGTTGCAACGGTATTTGAAGAGTATTATATAGCATCCTTCTGAAATAAAAATAAATAAATAAGTAAGAAAAATTAGTAAGAAAAAAATTTACACTTTAATTTTATTTGTGCATATTTTGCAAATTTTGAACTTGTTGTCATATTTATTTATATCTTGTATACACTCTGTACACACTTTATAATTACATTTTAAACACTTGTTTCTATGTCTCTTTAAATTTCCACAATGACAACAAAATATTGAAATATCGTCAGAATAACTTCGTAAAAGTGGTTTTAATGACTCTTTAAATTTATGAATATTTCCTAAATTGTAATATAATTCTCCTTTAAGAAAACGAATCATGTATAAAATAACAAATATTCCACAGGATACTGCATCTGGTTGCTTTTGTCTTTTTTGTATTGAAATAAATTTCCAAACGTCAGTTTTGCTATCTTTCAAAAATCTCTCATAATGGTCTTTTCCACTATTATCAAACATAGAATCGAAATACAAAAACTCATGCGCAGTCATATTCAAAATACATAGAGTAAAATGTAATCCTGAGACAATTGGAATTATTATAAATTTGGGATTATAGTTCATTAATATTTCTACTTTTCTATAAATTATCTTATCCCGTTGACATGGCAAACTTATTGCATCACTGAAACGATGTTTTGTCAAAATACAGAGGATTGCAATATCTAAAATAAAGTTTGTTATCATCGTATTTTTTTCAAGAGTCACCCACTCACGGTAATCTAATATATTAAAAAATCCAATGTCCATCTGATCTAAAGTATGTATATATTTTCGATTATACAAATTGTCATATCTATAAAGATAATACAAAATTTCTGGAGGCTTGGGAGTTTCCCCTTGATCCACACTATCAATTAAATTTACAGGGTCGATTAATTTGTAACTGTGCTCCTTATTTAATCTTGACATTTCGTTGCCTTCTTGGGAAATTATATCTTCAATATCTCTTGATTTTTTAATAATTTTTTTATATTTCTTTGCATTTAACATATTTTTTGGATTAATAGCTTTTCGTTTTCTTATATTTGCGCTGTTCCAATCTTCCGTTTCTTCTACTTTTTCCTTATCGGCACCACTATTTTCATTTTTATTCTTTGTATTTTGCTTTTCCAATTCCTCGGGTTCCAAATATTCAATTATATCATTATATGGATGTTCCTTTTCAATGCGTTCGATATTATTTTGTTCTTCCTGCTTATTTTCATTGAGAATTAGATAACCGTCAGCTTCATCTTCGCTCTCAACAAACATATTGTATTCGTACCGTATTTCTTTTAAAGTGCTAACGTTATCTTTTCTAGTAACTTTAATGAAGTAGCCTGGACGAACAGATTTATCCTTTAGAAGTATATTCTTTTGCAAGTAGAAATAATGTTCAGCTGGAGCATTGCTAATTAGATCTCCTGAATGATCTACAGTATAACCCATCATGTTGGTCCAAAAATTTGCAAATGCGCAATATTTGTTTACAAAGAATATACACACTTCTTCATTTTGAAATTCGTTTGTAGGTCCCTTAATGATTGAATCTTCAATATCTTTTTTAATTTTATTGAAAATTTCTTCAAACACTTTCCTAAAAGGACTTCTCATTGCCATTGTATCTAATTTGCGAAGTTCCTCCTCGTCTATAATTTCATATTCATTGAGATTTTCATCATCTTCTTCTAAAACTTTATGTTTTAATATATTGAAACTATCATAGAACACTTTATTTTTTGCTGGATAAAGGAGGACTATAAAAATGTGTTTGAACCAAATTTTACATTCTTCCATTGTTTTTAATTCATACGCAGCACGAAGATTTATTTTGAGTATATTACGCAATATGTGCTTTCTTCCCACAATTTTATCCAAATCTTTGCACATAATATGCATATAATGACATTTACACCATTGTATTATGACTTTGGGCTTCTCATTTTTGTTACCACTTTTTAAAAATTTTGTAGCAACTCATAATATATTCTGAAACGTCTTGGTTATTGCAACATTCCAAAGTTGCTCCAATTATTGCAAAGCTAACATCAGTACAAACTCTTTGGAAAAATGGCCATTTAAATTTATTTTCTAGACAAAACAATCTTAATTTTCTCAAAAAAGTTACTATTTCCGTGTGGGTATGCCGGGATAATATTGCTTCTGCAACTACAAAAATTTTTTGCAATTTTTTAATTCTTATACTCATCTTATAATTTAAAACCCGTTTTTCTGCACATTCTATTTTTCGGACGCTTTCTCCAGACGCATCCAAATGAATTGTGTAATTCGAATCTTTTAATATTTGTGGGTTTGTATTTAGCACTTTGAAAGTGTCAGCTGTCCATAGATATACCGTAAAAGGGGAACTTAAATGTTGAATATATTTTTTATATCTCCCTTGTTGCATGTAATAAACATCTACGAATGGATTTTTGTCATAACACTTATCTTGATTTCCCTCTGATTTCACTTTACGTAAAGTAGCTAATTTTTGGTATTGTTTATTTCCACTTTTTGCAATATAATCAGATGCCTTTAGAATTTGATTTTTTCGCTCAAGATAAGCTCCATTTTTCTCTGTGCCTTTCTTAATAATACACCGTCCTGGCCCACGCATCTGCTCAACATATTTTTGGCCTTTTGCATGAGATATAACTCCCGATCTATCTACAATCACATTTCCTTGACGATTAATTTTAAATCTAAATGTACAGCAATCAGGAAATTTGCATTTGAAGTAACTTAAGTAGCTATTTTTTAGAATTTTTTTATCATAAAAACTAAGTATGCAAACATTATTCTCTAATTTATAACGTTCTCGGATATAATCAATTACTTTTTTATTTTTATTCAATTTTAATTCCGGCTCATCTTTAACATTGAAAATTTTCATCGGATCTAATTTAAATATGCAATCATTTTCTAAAAAGACAAATTTTCGGATTGGTTTTGTTCGTTTTCCTTCTCCACGAATAACATTTCTCGTTCTTTTTTCTTTTGGATTTGCCTTTTTTCTGTATTCAAGGAATTTTGAAATATCAATGCTATTATTTGAAGTTTCGTATGTATCGAGTGTTTCGTTACGATCTTCTTTTATACTTTCTATACTTTTATTAATTGCTTTTTTATTTGAAATTTCAATATCAGTATCCATTTTTTTAAAACTGTCATTAATATTATTTTTATTATTTCGGTCAAAATTATTTGAATTGCTAATATTTATATTATTAAAAGTATTAACTATAGCTTGAATAGCTTTATCAAACATACCATTTACGAACAATTTATAATCGTCATATAAATCGTACAATTTTTTTTCCTGATGTTCGTCTAACTTCATAGTAACGATCTTTCCAACTTTGGGACAATCATCATCGTTTTCTGTAAAATAGAAAACAAAATCATTAATTTCAATTGGTTCACTTACTAATTTTTATTAAATATTACCCTGATTTTCAGATAGTTCAGTTGACGACAACATTTCTTCCTAAAAGTTAAAATAATTTAATTAAATATAATATTAATTTCCTCATTTCGTTGTTTTTCTTACCTTTTCATCTGTCTGCAAAAATGATATTTCTTTCTCCGCAGTTTCTTCATTATCAAACTTATGTAACAAAATAAAATATTTGTATGATAATATGAAAATTAAAGTTTACTGAAAACTTACTTTTTTGTCTTCATGTAACATCAATAGTGCATCCATAGCAGATTTTTCATTTTCTGTAACGACACGAGCTTCTTGTCTATTTTGTAAAATTTGGCCTTCTACCGCATTATTTTCTTCTGCATTATTTTCTAATGTATTATCTTCCAAAATTCCACTAATCTAAAAATAAATGTGTATAAAAATAAATGTGTTTAGCTGTGTTTGTGCGGCAAACTATCAACGTTGGCTTATGTCATTCCCATATAAATTTGACATTAGCCAACATTTAATGTTAACTCTTAACGTTACTAATGTCAAATTTGTATAGGAATGACAAAGCCAACGTTGATAGATTGCCGCACAAACACAGATTTTGTATTTTATTACATTACGCTTGAAATCTAGTTTGAACTAGATTTAGATCTCAAATTATGGAATGTCATATAGTCGAAACTAGATTGCAAGTCAAATGCAAACGCAGACTTTTAAAAATAACGCTGAGTTTCATACTGAGTCAACCATTGAAATTACTGTTGCTATTACGTAATATCTTATTCATACTGAGGAAGAAAACTCGTCAAATGAGTTTTGCTGCCAAAGCACTATTGAAAGTACTTACGATTTATATAAAACAAACAAGGCAATGTGAAAAAACTTGTCAGGTTTTATTATTTAGAATACACATATTATTCTAGAAATAACCTTCTACATCATTTATGCTTTTTAGATACTCTAAAAATCAATTAATACAAATGTATTATGTTCATGCGAATAATTTTCTGTGTTTGCTGTACTTCAAAAACAAAATAAAAACACGATTCCAATGAGTTTTCGTGAATGTGTAAAGTTTTTGAATCATTCCAAAATTTGTGTAGCGAGTTTTTGTCCTAAGTGTGAATTTATTTTTGTTCAGAGTAAACTCTTCAGCTTAAATTGTGGACTAATAAATTATACAAACCTGCGAATTTTCTATATTAATTGATTCGTCAGGAATATTATTTGTATTAAGTTGGCGAATAGAATTCATTCTTTTGATCTTAAAATAAAAAGAGTTTAGATTGCAAATTTTTTACTTAATGGTTTTTCATACCTTTTGAAATAACATTTTTCTGTGCTTCAAATTATTTGAAATTTTGTAACAAGTCGGGACATTACTATTGTAATCGGCCAAAATTCTTTCATACATCAGACTATTTGCATAATATGTTAGATTAGTTATGTCTAAGCCCATTGAAACTTCATTCTCCAGAATTCTTTGAAGCTTTTCTAAATCAATCTTCATCTTGTATTTTATATACGAAAACCTGCAATAAAACGTTTGTACTAAAAAATATGTTCCGTCAGCATTAATTATTATAAATTAAGAATTTTCAGAAACTTAACGAAATTAACTGTTTGCTGCAAAAATACTGTTTTAGTAGTTGTTTCTAATATTAAAAATAACTGCTTTAAGCAACTGTCAAATAATTGTCATAATAGTCTATATTTTAGGCCTAATATTCTTTTATATAATTTCGGTAATATTTTTAAGTTTAAGGTATTAAAAGTTATTTCTTAAGTGGTAAAGATCAACTATACACATAAAAAAGTTTGACAGTTACTATATGTCAGTTGTTTGTGTTGTAATCAGTAGTTGTTGTTTTTAACAGTAATTACAGTTGTTTTTCTATAGAAAAATGCAAAACAACTTTTATGGCGGTTATTTAAGAAAACAACTAACGAAAAGTACTGTAATTTCGTAACAGTTGTTTAAAGCAGTTATTTTTAATATCATAATAAACAACTACCAAAACAGTAATTTTACAGTAAACAGTTATTTTTGGTGGTTATTTAAAAAATAAAAAATTTTGTTGAATTTTTTTGAATTTTAAAAATTCTTGTATAGTTTATATTTGTTATTATTGATATATTTCTAGTTTGCAAATAAAAATCAGAAACTTGTATTGTATCTCCAATGCATAAAAGCATAATAACTGCAGAAAGGTTTGGAATTTTTACTTGAAATTTTAAATAGGCTGAAGTAATAACACATATTTTTGTAATCGAAAGAAAAAAAATATTTTTTTTTTTATTAAAATATACTTTTATAAACAAAAGGAATTGACTGTAAAAAACAGTAGTTTTTATTTTTGTCTGTTGTTTAAACATTTTTGTTGTTAAAATTTATCAGTTAATTTTACGACATAGGTAGTTATTTTTCAACAGTTAAAAATAACTGCATATACCTTTGTTTTAACTGTCATTTTCAGTAGATTTTACCGACAAACTTTTGTGAGTTCAGTCATTTGGAATGGTTTTAAATCGTTAATGGTATTTATTTACTAAATTACTGTACTTCGTAAAATTTTTATAAACTAGTCATTTTTAATATAATAATAAACAACAATGCAGTATTTTTACAGTAAACAGTTATTTTTGTTATTTAAAAAATAAAAAAATTCATTGAGTTTTATGGTTGTCCATTTCCATTCCGTTCGATTACTTTTCTCAGTCAAGTCCAGTAAGTTACTCAGTACAAACTTACATAGAGTAAGACAAGATTAACTCTCAAAATAAAATTTTCCCAAACATGTACGCGAACAGAAAATTTGCAACAATTTGCAAATTTTGTAGACGCAGCTGATTACAACACCAAATATACAAATACAAAGTGCGTTCCTTTACTTTTTGGGTAAAGTTCGGTAAAATGAGAGTAAGCAAAAAATCCTCTCACAAAATGACAAAATTACCCAAAAGTAAAGGAACGCACAAAACCACTTTTCGAGCCCAAAATTGCATTTCAAAGAAAAATGTGAAAATGCGTATAATTTTAGTTTGAAAAATTTAATAAACACACATATTTATTTGCATTTAAAAGTTCTTATTGATTATATTCAATTAATTATTATAAATGTTCACGCCAGTGAACAATGGCAATTTTAAGAGTTACGCGGTAACCCCCTTGCAAGTATTTTTTTTCAAAGAAATACTTCATCACTTTTAAATAAAAAACTCTTTGTAATATTTTTTCAAATTCAGAAGAGTTCTAAAAATAAAACTCTCTATTGAAGAAATACAATGCTACAATGAATACGTAGTATTTTGAATTTTATGGAGTTTTATTTGCTTACAAAAAAAAATAAACATAAATGTACTTAAAATTGGTAAAGTTTTAAATTTTTGATAAAGATTTTATATTATTTTATAATAAGAATAGTTCTGAACATTTGGCTCCCTTCATACAATAAATCACGACTTGTTTTTTTTTTTTCATTTAGCGATTATTTTTGAGTTTTTTAAGTGAGTTTTTTTTATTTACAATCTAGGAACTATTTATAATATATAATATTATACCAAAGTTTGGTTGTTAATTTGCAAAAACAATACGCGAAAAAAATTTTGCAAAAAGGATTTACGTTTGCATAACGTAAATCACTGATTATGGTTTTAAATTAATCTCTTATACCATTAAAACTTTTTCCCAATACCGCTATTATTTTGCAATTTTTTAAATGCGCTTTTTTTTAATTTATATTTAAAATTAGTTTGCAAAAAAAAAAATTCGAGAAAAAATTTTTTTTTCGAAAACAAAAATGTTTATTTACATCTATAAATTTTGAAGTAATATTCGACCTTTGAAATTGATTAATTTATTAAATAATTGACCTCGAGCTCAATTATTTAATAAATTCATCAACTTCGTTTATTTAAATCATTATATTTGTTTGCTGAATGTAAATTGCTAAGTTTTCTAATTAATTTTTTGTACCATACAGCCTTTTTTCGCCTTCCGTTATTTTGCAATTTTTTAAATTCATAATCTAAAAACTATAACATAAAACCCATTTCTTTAAGAAAAAAGTTTGATGGTTAGTTTTTAAAAAATATTCGAGAAAATTTTTTTCCAAAATGATAATGTCTGCATCAATAAATCAGTAAATCGCTAAGCTTTTTAATTAATATTTTGTACAATAAAGACTTTTTCGCATTCCGCTCTTATTTTGAAATTTTTTAAGTGGGTTTTTTTTAATTCCAAATCTAGGGACTATAATAGTAATTTTTCATAACAAAGTTTTGCAGTTTAGTTAAAAAAAAAAAATCCCAAAAAAAAATTTTCCAAAAAGGAGTTTTTTCATCAATATATTTGTTGGCAGAACGTGAGTCGCTGATTGTTTTTTAATTAACTTTTTGAAGTATAAAATCTTTTTTCGCGTTCCGCCATTATTTTGCAATATTTTACGT
The DNA here is from genome assembly GCA_949987735.1 of Leucophora obtusa. Taxonomy (NCBI): domain Eukaryota; kingdom Metazoa; phylum Arthropoda; class Insecta; order Diptera; family Anthomyiidae; genus Leucophora; species Leucophora obtusa. The sequence continues at coordinate 124,847,043 of OX465295.1, read as the reverse complement.
TCGGTTTCTTAAAATTTATAATCTAGCGACTATAATACATATTTCATAAAACAAAGTTTGGGGGCTATCAAAAATAGAAATCGCAAAAAAAATTTTTGCAAAAAGGAAAATGTTTGTTCAATATATTCGTTTGCAGAATGTAAATCGCTAAGCTTTTTAATAAAAAAATTTATACCATAAAAACTTTATTCGCGTTCCGCCATTACTTTGCAATTTCTTGAGCGCGCTTTTTAAATTCAAATTTCTGGAACTACCTATAATACCCATTTCTTATAAAAAACTTTAGTGGTTAGTTTGCAAAAATAATTCACAAAAAAAAATATTTTCCAAAAAGAAAAATTTTTGCATCAATATATTCGTTCGCGGAATGTAAATCGCTGATTAAGTTTTTTAATTCATTTTTTGTTTATAAACTCAACTTTAACCTTACCTGGTAATATATCAAACCGCCTACCCTTGCATTGCCTTGAAGCATTACATCTTACCCTTGCATTACTTGTATTATTGGTATAAATTATTCGTTTTTCTATAAAATTTCAGAAATTCAATTTTTTGTTAAAAATCGATTTAAAAAATTAAAATAAAATGGAATTGGAAACTCCTTACCGGTAAGTTCAGAATGACATATTACTAGGTAAGGAGTTACACCGATGGACATGTCCTTTTAAAAATAATGAGTTTTGTTATAGAAAAGTAACAACTTGCTCATTCATCACAAGAAGCTTATTTTTATAACCAGTGCTTATGATTTTTTTTTACAAAATTGTTTGTTAAAAATATTTATATTTTAATTTAATACTCAATGTAAAACAAATTGAAATTTTAAGAAAAAAGAAATATATAACTTTAAGTTTACTTGTACCTAGAGATAATAGGTAAGCGTAACATGTAAGTTCAGAATAACATACTACTAGCTATGAAGTTACCTCGATGGACATGCCCTATTTCAAATAATAGGATTTGTAATAGAAAAGGGGTTACCTATATTTCTTCTTACAAAAGTCATTACCGGGTAATGGGTTTTGCGATGATAATAAAAGATTTAGAATATGCATTTAAAATTAATGGTTTGTTGTCTATCATAATATCTGAATTTCATAAGTTGTATATCAGAGTTGAATTGCATAAAATCAGCTGTGATATTTTAAAAATTAAAGTTCAAATCAAAAACAGTAATAACAAAGGATAAAAATAGCATTGTTAGAATTTCGTTGATGTTAGTCTAATTGAGTTGCTTCAGATTTGTTTATTTGCTTAACATTTAATATAAATAGATCATCAATTATTAACATACAATGGCATGGATACTGGTGATGGGTTTGTAGAAAGACCCGAAAATACGTATTCTATCCTGCTGACCTTATCGATTTTTGTTAATAAATACTAACACTTTACTTAAAAACTTTATATCTCTTTAATTTGAAAATACTAACACGTTACTTTTGCTATGCACGTTAAATTTCAACGCTGGAAATTCGACGTTTATACATTTTCACATCTAACATAACTTCGTGTTACATTGTAAAAAGTTATGCTGGCGTTCGTTTGATTATACCGCGACTATTATAAACATCAACTGCTTAAAATTTTTTTTACACTTTATAAGCGGTTAAAGATATAACACATCGTCTGAAAAGTCCGTAGGATAATCAATAATTTTTTTTTGGCAAAGTTCGACTTTATTCATCACCATAGTCCCCCTCAAGAACAACACAATCACTCCAACGCCTTTCTAATATTTCGATGCCTTTTTATAGAATCATATATCTTTGGCCTCAAAATATGCCTGTTTCGGGAATCACCTCTTCATTCGAACCAAATCTCTTTCCAGCGAGCACTTTTTTGAAGTCTGAAAATAGGTAAAAATCGCTTGGAGTGTAGTTCGAAAGTGAGTGTTATTCGTACAATTTGGCCATGGTTGCCAACAACTTGTGATACGGCGCATTATCTTGGTTTAAGAGCACTTTTTTCTTCTTCATATGGGGCAGTTTTTTTGCGATTTGCTATTTCAAACGCACCAGTTGGGACATGTAGTGATCGCTGCTATTGGTGATCTGGCCTTTTTTAAGGTAAGTATACAAAATTCCAACCGCATCGCAAAATACTGATGCCATAACTTTACCAGTTGACTGTTGCGTCTTTAGCTTCTTCCGGCGTGGTTCGCCAGTTGCTGTCCACTCAGCTGACAGCCGATTCGACTCTGGAGTGATGTGGCAGATCCAAGTTGCGTCCATTGTTACATCCATCGCCGAAACATCCTCAAACACCTCTTAGAATTATCGACACGTTGTTTTTTTTGGTGCACTTTGAGCAAACGCGGCACCCAAATCTTCATGCAAAATAAGGCAGACACGTTCCTCCGATATATTTAAGGCACTGTTGCCAATTAAGCTATTTTTTCGTCAAATCTAGCGATTTTTCAACTCGTTTATCTGGATAAAATATGATTTAGCTATTAGAGGGGAAACTAGCGATTTTTTTTTAGAGACTTGATGTTTCCTTAACTTTATTTACATTTATTTCATCGACAGAATTTTTGAATCATTATTAAGCGGAGAATACACGAAGGAACATTGAGTAGGGAACAAAAAATATCACGAATTTCAACACGACACATTAACATACACAAATGCACATTCTTAAAAAAATTGGCTTTCTTCACGAATGTTCCTTCGTGTATTCTCCGCTTTATATATTTTTTTATGGAAAACTTAAAAGTTGGGAAAATTTAGCAATGTATCGACAATTATTTAAGAAAGTTTTCGGCGATTTATTGCTAAATTTTTTAAGTTTTTATAATTTAGCTATTTTTTAGTGATTTTTTAGTTTTAGAGATATATTTAGGAAAAAAGTTTCAATTTAAAGTTTTACAAAACGATCAACTGTTTTGATGTTTTCCGGTATCACCACCTATTTTGCGCAAACAGAGCGTTCGGCGTCATCGGCCACGTTTAAAGTAGGCAATCCACTTTTCTACCATTTCTCTCGATGGAGTAGAGTCCGAATAACACTTATCAATCCAACACGCAGAATAAATAGGGTGAACTTTATCTAACTGTTATGTAAATATACAACTACATAAGTTCGAAGTTAGTTTTACAATTTTCTAGCAAAATAAAGGGTTCAACAGGGACGCTACAAAAGTAGAAAGACAGGGACAGCAAACGACGCCATATTTCTTGCCGCTCTTTTGACATTTCTCTTCAGTAGGGTTTGCCATTTCATGATGGAAAGATATACGAGCCAACAACGAGTCGAAATGATTAAAAATTACTACCGAAATTCGGAGTCCGTGGCCTCAACGTTAAGAGCGCTACGTCCAATTTATGGTCGTCATAATCGTCCTAGCAGATCAACAATTGAGCGTGGGGCTACGTCAAATCTATGGTCTATGCCAACAAGCCAGCGACGATTGATGAACTTCGTACGAATATCGAACGTGAAATTGCAGCAGTATCGGCCGATTTATGCTTGAAAACCGTCGAAAATTGGGTTCAGCGTCTGGACTTCTGCAAGCGTGCCCGTGGTGGCCATGCAAAAGAGATCGATTTCCATACATAATGGCATCGAACGTACTTTCAAAGGAATAAAGAATTTCATTGATATCCAAAACCGTTTTTGTTTTATTTAAACTTTTTTACTTTTGTAGCGCTCTTATTGAAAAACCCTTTATATGTATTTTTTCGGATATTTTCCGCTACACATGTATGTATATATTTTGCAAGGATTGTATATATTTTACAAAAACATATTTTACTAGAACTTTGTAAAACTAACAGAAATAATTAACAAAATTGAATTGTACATTTTTCACTTACCGTTTTTAAATACAAATATAAAACTTTTTAAAAAGGCTTTAAAAAACCAAAAAAACACAAACACTTAATAAAAAAGTAAATTTATGCTAAAAAAAAATTAAAATTTACAGTTATTCTTAGTTGGATAAAACTGTATTATTTTTACTTACTCATTAATGCTACCATTTTCATTAAATAATACGGCATCACTCGTTTCATCCAGACTACATGTTTTGGAATAGAAACGAAAAAAATTGTTCTGCGAAACAACATGAACTTGGAACAAAAAGTCTGTTTTTTTTTACTCTGTTTTCTTCACGTCGATATACAAATATCCGATTAGCCACAAACTACACATGTAATAAATAACACGTGCTCTACCCACTAAGCTAAAAATTACCCACGATTTGGGTAAATAACCGTTATGTGGCAACACTGATTTAAAGACAAAAAACTAAAAACGCAAGTTTAAAATCAATACACCGAACTGGGTGAAAATCGTATACATAGTTGTATTTTTGCAATTATACTTGGCAGGGATGATAAATCGAAGTTTTGAAATAGCCAGTTTAATATATAGCACTTTTTCACCTCTATAGTGCCAAAATATTGTTTTCATTTAATTTTTGTTATCAGTATAAATTAACAAATAAAAAGTGATCAAAAAAATAAAGATTTTGGTTTTTTGATTAGTTAAAAATTACCTTGCAGAAAAATGGACGAAATTAGCAGATTATTTTTGAAAAATATTAGTAAGAGAGGAACAGCAGTACCCAAACTGTTTAATATACAATTTTTTAGTTATATTTGACTTAAATTTTAGTTAACAAAAAATAACAACTTAACCTACTAAAATCAGCAACAAATTTAGCGGAGTAATTAAACTAAAAACCACAAAAAATTAAAATTTTGAGATCTTTTTCGACATTTTTTTTTAATGCGAATAAAATCTAACCTTCTTAAATCAGCAGTGTAGAAACCATTTCGTATTCAGCTTCGTTTATGAATATCATAAGAATATTTTCGAATGAAGAAATTGATTGACAATCGAATCAAATGAATTTAATGATTGAATTATTTGAATTAAGAATTTATTCAATTCTCGGATATAGGGTTTGAAAGTCGCATAAGTAAGTAAATTCTTTAGGAGTTCTGAGTTTTGTGTCTTTTGTTCGTTACAAAAAACACAAAAATTTCTCGACTTTTTAATTCTCCTAATTTTTAATATTTCTTTGTACACGTATTTTAATAATTTCTTCCACATTTTTTATATCTTCAACTTGAGTTCTAAAGATTTTTTATTCTAAATATTTTTAACATGCATTTTTTATTTAAAATTCCGATATTTGATGTATTCGGTAGAGGCAAAAAATAAAAAAAGGTAAAATGACATAAAAAAGGTGTAAGTTACCTCGTTTTAGTATATATTATAGCTCTATCCAAGTTTTCGGTATAACTTATATGATATGCTTTGTAAAAAAATAAGAAAACAAAAACTAACGATAGCTTTACAAAAAAAGAACTTGGTAAATAATTCTTATTCTGTTTTTGGAATAATTATCAATAATTTATTAAACTTAGGTTATATTTTATTTATTGACTTAAATTATTTAACTCTTTCCTTCCCCCTTATTAAAACATTTTGGTTAATTTAATTAGTTATTTATTTTACAATTATTACTAGCATATTACATTCCACGCTTTTTATTATATTATAAGTATGTATTATACTAAAAACACTTATAAAAAATAAGAAAATTATATTAATTACTCAACGTGTTTGCCACGTATGCATAAGTTCATTATGCATATGTTACTTCATGCAGCTTCCTTCCTTACCTTCTTTCTTGGAATGCAAATCATTTATCAATTCCAAATGGATTTCTTTAGCACTATATGATTTAGTTTATTTCAATTAAATTTATGTCCTGTATTGCTTTTCACTTTTGGCATCTACTTTCAGCGTTGTTTTTTTTGCAGTTTCCAACTTTGGCTATTTTAATGATATTTTTATGAATTGTTCACATTTTACAACCATTTGGCTGCAAATAAATTAATTGTGAAGCTTCCTAAGTTTATTTTGTGTCTCGTATAAACTATAACCTTTCCAATAATTTAACTAAATATTGAAAAGAACGTGATTTAAATAAAAAGTTATATTTTTAGGTAATTTATATAAAAAATGAAGAATCTCATTTAAACTAAGATAAAAAACTATTTTTTTCTGTAGGGAAATGGTGTTTACCAAGCATGATTATATAATATTACATAGCTACGCTAATTTTTTACGTGTATATATACAATAATTCGTATGAAAATTAAAACAAGCACAAAAATGGGAAAATGTGTAAATAGTACTAAATGATCCGAAAAAGTACTATAGTAACTTTTGAGTAGAGTTGTAAAATTTCGATACTTTTTGAGTACTCAATACTACTCAATACTTTTCAATTGAGTACTCGATACTACTCAATACTTTTAACGGTTTTTTTAATTTAAAAATAAAAATGTTGTGAATTCGTATTTATTACGAAATATAATAACAATTTATATACACGTGTTAAATAACTATTGTTACTTACATTTTAATTATATATATATATATATATTTGTTCCTTTTACTCCTGCAAGGAGCATAGGGAGCATTTTAATTATTTTAAATAAATTAATTAAATAATTTTTTCCAAAAATCCGTTACAAATTTCTTTGTTTCACAAATAGAGTTGTATTTTCCGAGTTGTATTTTTAGGGTACTATTTTTAGAGTTGTATTTTCATATGAAAAATACACATTTCTACGGAAAATTGCATCTTTTAAAGTATTGAGTAGTACCGTTTTAGTATTGAGTACTCAAAAAAACAGTCAGTATCGAGTACTCAGTACCGGTGTACTCAATACTTTTACAACTCTACTTTTGAGTTTAAAATAGTACCACAAAAAGTACTATAGTACTAACTTTATTATCCCTGGGCAACACTGATTTAAGGGCGGATTATGGGACCGTAAACGTAAATGTGATGTAACTGTACCGTGCCGTAGCTAAAAAGTACACTTATAGATTATCGTAAACGACATTATTATTTAGCATCTATTTCATGTGGTTTTATATTTTATTCTAAATTTTTCCATTTATTTGTTAATTTTTATTCCTTATTTGTTGTTTGAATCAATTTTCTTTATTCATTTCATATTTTTTCCGACTAAAATCATTCAGCTGTTTCGATGCCGGATAGAAAATTCTGATTTCAATAGAATGATCCGGCAAGTTCGTTTACATTTATGTGTTAGTAACCATTCGTATACATTTCTTCTTGTGGTATCGGAACAGCTGATTCGTTACAGATACGTTTACGGTTGGGTAACTCAGCCTTTAAAGCAGTGACGAAGAACACTTGTTAGAACGACGAAGATTAATCGGCTTTTTACGCGTAACAACCCGAACGATAACGAAACGAAAAACAGAGCGTAAAAAGCAAAACAATCAGTTTACACCCAAAAAATTCCTTAGTTGATAATAACGAATATTTCAACTATCTCATAGGTGAATTCCCCTTACTATAATATAGTTGAATTGATTTACTTGGTGTCAACTAAGTTTTTTAAATATCAATAACTGAACTATAAATTCAATTGTTGTTAACGATATCATAGTTGAGATTTTAAAACTTCTTTAAATAGTGGGTTACAACCATTTTGAAATTAAATCGGGGTTTAACTATTATAAAGATTTTATTTTAAAAGCATTTATGCTTAAATTCTGTAGATTTTATTTTTTATTATAAATCACATAACAACAACAATTAAATACAAGGATTATAAATACAGAAGTTATTAAAAAAAATAATTTTTAATATTAAAGTCTCTTGAGTATATCATTGAAGGACAATTTGATTAGTTTGTTATCTAGATTCCATGTATTTCCAAACATTATTCTCTCCCATATATTGTTGGTAGTGACATTTTCCTGTAAAATTAAGGAACAATCATGTGTTCAAATTATCTCGTCAAAGATGTAAACAAACTTAAAAAATACTTACCAATTCGCAAACACTTGTGTCCAATTTTGTAGCTCTTTATGTACAATATACATATCGTTGGCTTAGTCGGCAAACCTGTCAAGTACGTTTTTTTATTTTTCAGGAGAGACAAAAAACTGTCTAACTTTTTTTGGGTTAACCTTTTTTAAATCTGTAAACGCAGTTTTATTCTTTAGTTCATCTTGTTTAACCACAAAAAATCATAGAATTCCAAAATAAAAGTTTGGACTTAGCATATTTGCTCTTTATAATTTTCTATTTTATATGTGTGTTAATTAGGGTTTATGTCCCGGGAATTCCCGGGACGGGATTACCGGGAATCCCGCCAGTTCAACTAATGATTTTTTGAATACCGCAATCCCGGGAATTTTATGCGGGATTTCCCGGGATTTTTTTTAGTCTTGTACAGTAGTTTTAGCTAGTTTTATTGCAATTTTAGAAGCTTTATTTAAATTTAATGCATTGATTTTTTTAAATTAATTTAAATAAAGAATATTTGAAATTAAAAAATACGGTTTAAAATTTAACAAACTGAATTAAGCCAAATTGTTTTTGGATGCCAATTGAATTTGGTTTAGTTAAACCGAAAAATATTATATTAGCAATTACCAAATTTACAAACTAAAATATATGTCCTTCGGGAATTTTTTTCTTCTTTAAAATGATGATATTTGTTCAAATAAAGCAATATTTATATAGGCTGTTTTAAACTACAAGATTCTCGGAAACATTTTGCAACCTTGCTTATATGTTTTGCACGTGTACTGAAGTAAAATCGTACCGAAAATCTTATAGTGTAAACCAGCCTTATACAATATTTCAACATCATTATTTCAGTTCCAAATACCTCCAATAAACTAGGGATTAAAGTTAAAAAATAGTAATTTTTTCGAGTTTTCAATTAATATAAATATTTTGAGTTTCTTCTACTTCAAATAATTTCATTTAAAGTTCAATTGCTATTCCTTTATTTTAAATATATTTCTTAAATATTATTAATTTTTAATACAATAATAAATACATCAGATGCTTTTTCAAATTATTTTGAATTTTTTATATGCTAATTTAAAATGCAACTAAATATGAAAATTAAATAATTTCTTTTTAAGAAGTTGTGGAATAAAAAATTTCTGTTCAAGAAAACTAATTAAAGTATGAAACTATTTAATATTTTAGTGTCTACTTTTAAAAAACAATTTAGGCGAATTTGCATAAAAATTTCTGTGAAAAATGCTCACTTTTAAACTTTTTTATAAAACTAATTCTAGACGGATACTTCTGAAAATATGCATAGAAAAAAACAAAATATCTTGAAATAGAAATTTTTGTATTTAATGTATAAGAAATATTTAAGCAAAAAATTGATTTTAGTTCTGACTATAAAACTGGTCCGACACAAGTTTGCACCCATTAACAATTCCAATATATCCTGAAAAAAGGGATCAAAATAATATAAACCGTGTCTTTCACTTTTCTATATCAATTCGTTTAACAGCTTAAACCGCGAAATTAATATTTAGTTAATACATTACTAAGTTTTTTTAATTAGGACGGCCTTCCATATAAATATATTACATAAATACTAATTCACGATTTAAATTGTTAAACGAATTGACCTGGAAAAAGTGGAAGACATGGATATTTAGCCCTCCTTTCAGAACATTTTCTCATGGATACAACCAAAAGATGAACTTTGTCGAACGGTGTTTAACCAAAAAGTAGTTTTTCAAGTACAGTATATGTCGAATTTATATATTTTCTAACGAGCGGGAATTCCCGGGATCCCGGGAAATTCCAAAAAAAATCCCGCTGTCCCGGGAAATGAAAAAGTCCGGGAAAAGAAAAACCCTAGTGTTAATCTTTAATAATGTTTTGTCTTTTTAAATAAACAAAAGTCGCATTTAATTCTATTGAAGAAATTTGTTGAAACAAAATGTGTGTTCCCAGGTGGAAATTATGTATGGTAACAAAAAAGAAGTACTGGCAAAGCGCAAGTAGACCACGGTCTTACAAAAAGAAGCCCTGGCAAAGCACTAAATTTGGACGCCTTCCCAACGCTTTAAAAGGGTGAATTCTCAGCACTTGTTTTCCTATAACATTATTTTGTTTTTGAAAAAGAAACTCCAAAAGAGTGAATATTTAAATAATTTTTGACTCTACAATTTAAAATTCTTCAGTGATGAGGGCTCATAATTTGGTGGCAGGGAAAACACTTGATTTTTATGTTTCTTGGTGCTATCTCAATACTTTGCAAAGCATTAAATAGATCGGTGTTAAGTATCATTTGGGTGTCAGAAAAGCACTTTAATTTTTTTATTTGAGCGTTGGCAAAGCATTTGATTTTTATGTTTATGGGTGCTTTCCCAGGGCCTGGTAAAGTATTGGCACCACCGTGGAACGGTGTTATCATTTGGGCGTTGGGAAAGCGCTGTTAACAAGCACTCATACCACCCATTTCGGTGCTTTGCCAGTGCTGGCCCCTTTGTAATTTTCTACCTGGGTTGTTTTCCGCTGGACTTAGCATGTGGTTTTCGATATTTTGTTTGTTTTTTTGGACTTGACAGATTTGCTTACCACTGCATAACAACAAGAAAAAACAACATAACGATATTTTTTTTTGTAAATGATGTGTTTTGAGTTACACTAGCATACTACATCAAAAACTCAATTTGCATAAAAATTGGACTAAAATTGCCGACTAAGCCAACGATATATATGTTGTAAATTTATTTGTAATTTAAAATACAAAAATTAATCTTTTCCTTTACATTTTTATAGCTTATTTTTTTTTAAATAGTGTTTGTCAATTTTAAAAATTTTCAAATTATTTTTCACAGGGTAATTATAAAAGTATTTTTGATTACAAATGCATAATGATTATTAATGATTATATTAGTTGTTTTAAATTTATTTCAGTTCAACTAATGATTTTTTTAACTATGCAAACGTGGAATTTTATCGGTGTAGCTATTCAGAATTGAACAAAGTAGGTATACATATGTATGTCGCTTTGTTTGATAAAATAAGTACACAGATAATAATTTATAACAACCAATGAAATTAAAATATATGTAAATATAAAATGTTTATATACATATATTTTAATTTCATATTAACACAGTCTAGCTATATAAATTTTATAAGTTATAAATTTTAAAAATCTCTGCATTATAATGTGCTAATTCATAAACAAAATTTATTTGGTATTTGAAGCTTGCTATAGTTAAAGTACATATTTCGCTTAATAAAGAGTTATTAGAAATCTTGATTCATAATCGTATTTTAACTATAAATTAATTTTTTGATTTTATACTGGCAACACTATTGTTTATTTTCTCTCTTCTCCCAAATAAGTCGTAGGTGATTTACAAATTTAGTAAACGATTGACTCGGTAATCGAAAGTGAAAACTTTATTTCCTTAAATTAGAGAACTAATGATGTGCTAAGATAAATTTAAAAGCCATTAAAAATACTTTTTTTTATTTATAAAGCTAATGAATGGAAATGTGGGTAAAAAAGTAATTTTTTAGAACATATTATTCAAAGCATACAAAAGTAATCGTATTTCGAATATTGTTTGGTTTTTCTTTTTAATTTTATTTTTACATTTTTTTTGAAATTTTTTCGAAAAAGGTCATTGGCTACGCAATTGTTGTAGTTTTTTTCAGTTTGATGGATGCAAGTTGTTGGAAGCCACACATTCTAGGGATGGGATGGCTTTAATAAATCATTTCATGCCTGAAAATGAAATAATTAGCAATTAAATGGTGGCTTCCTCACTCCAAACTTTATAAAAGGTTTAAAGTTAGTGAGTACCAACTATAAACCTTTATAATTTTTTTCATTATTAAGCAAATATGAATACTGTTTTTCACAAATTAGCTTAAAATCCTGCAATAAGACTGTTGTAAAAGTTTATGAATTAGACCATAATTGTTTATATTAAAAACAATTACAACGCAGAGATTTTAACTTTGTTGTATTTAATAAGAATTAATATAAAATAATTATTTTGATTTTTTTTCCTTTTTGTTTTTTTAATTTATTAATATTTATAACATTATTTATCTGTTTTTTTTTTTAACTTAATACATTATTGGCAAAGAACTCATGTACCTATTTTTTTAAATTTATTTATTATTTGCTTTTATGTTTATTTCTTTTTTAGCTCATGTACCTATTTTCTTAATTAATATTTACTTTTATTTCTTAACCGATTCAATTCACCAACTAAATCATTTCAACTATATTATAGTTAGGGGAATTCACCTATGAGATAGTTGAAATATTCGTTATAATCAACTAAGGAATTTTTTGGATGGGGCATGTTTTTTTTTGCTTTTTACGCTCTATGTTTTTCGTTTCGTTAACGTTCGGGTGTGTACCACTGTTGGTAAAAGTGGCACAAAAGTGCCATTTGTGGCACTATTGAATGTTCAATGGCACCTTGGCACTCTCCACAAAATGTTGGCACTTTTCAAGAAAATTTCTATATAATTTGATAAAAGGTCGATATTGCTGGTTTTTCATTAAAAGCCACGCCTATTAAGAAGGGGTAGCAAAATTAAAGAACAAATGCTACACTAAAAATATCTACAATTTTTTGGACCACCTTCCAGTTCTTCGGGGACAATTTAATAATTATTTTTTAAATAAAAGCAACGGGGATAAAATTAGAAAAACTTTAATTGATTCTATTGTATTGTCGAATTTAATTGTAAAATTTTTTGAAGGTCGTGGACCTGCTAACTTCTCTTAAAATAACATAAGTTTATTGCTTTACTATAGTTAAGAATGGCATTTTTATATGAAAATATTTGTGGTAGGTAATGTTAAACTCGGGATACTTTTTAGATAAGTTGCCCGCCTTTTTTATTTTTTTTGTCTTTTTATTCTTAACCCTTAAATGCATGATCTCTACAATTTTAACCATTTTTTTATATGATTTCTAAAGGCGTGTACATTTCAAGAAAAATATCAAAAAAAATTTTATAGTAAAGTGTTGTTTTTTCAAACGCGTCGTATAGACCAAATACAATTAATATTGTCATTAATATGTATTTTTATTAATTCTAATTTAGTAGGTTTGAGGTTAAGAAGAAGAATAAACATATACAAACATTCTACTTCAGATTTTCTCTGTTTATCTCCTTATTTCCTCCGTGTCACCTTTTCACAAATATTGCCACATTGACGTATGGTTTGTACGTACAAGTGCAGGCAATTTGTGTATATTGGAGACGGATAGCCAACAGGGCATTGTTTATTTTTTATAGTAAAGTGTTGTTTTTTCAAACGCGTCGTATAGACCAAATACAATTAATATTGTCATTAATATGTATTTTTATTAATTCTAATTTAGTAGGTTTGAGGTTAAGAAGAAGAATAAACCTTCCTCAAAAGTTATAAACACATTAAATTTGCAAATCAGACTAGATCTAGTTTCTGCCTTTTTATGGACAGGCTTCATCAGTGATCTTCCATTAAATTGTATTATTGTTTATATTTTTATTGTCAGATTGTCTCTATATGAATAATTTCAGAAGTGATCAAACAGACATATACAAACATTCTACTTCAGATTTTCTCTGTTTATCTCCTTATTTCCTCCGTGTCACCTTTTCACAAATATTGCCACATTGACGTATGGTTTGTACGTACAAGTGCAGGCAATTTGTGTATATTGGAGACGGATAGCCAACAGGGCATTGTTTATTTTTTATAGTAAAGTGTTGTTTTTTCAAACGCGTCGTATAGACCAAATACAATTAATATTGTCATTAATATGTATTTTTATTAATTCTAATTTAGTAGGTTTGAGGTTAAGAAGAAGAATAAACCTTCCTCAAAAGTTATAAACACATTAAATTTGCAAATCAGACTAGATCTAGTTTCTGCCTTTTTATGGACAGGCTTCATCAGTGATCTTCCATTAAATTGTATTATTGTTTATATTTTTATTGTCAGATTGTCTCTATATGAATAATTTCAGAAGTGATCAAACAGACATATACAAACATTCTACTTCAGATTTTCTCTGTTTATCTCCTTATTTCCTCCGTGTCACCTTTTCACAAATATTGCCACATTGACAAATCATCATCAACATCAAATTTATTTAAAAAAAAAGTTGATTTTTATTAAAAATTATGGTTTTTTGCCAAATAGCTAAATTGTGATTATTTTAACGTGTATGAAAAAAAAGAAACAAATAAAAATTATGAAATATGAATTATACATTTATTGTTGCCAAAATTAATTATATTTGAATATTACACTTTTTGTAAAAAAAACGCGTGTTTTAAATTTATTACAAACATACGAAACAAAACCAAGATTTTTCCTATAACTGTTTAAAAAATCTGAGTTATAGTTTATAGGAGCACTTTGTGCAGAAAGGGCCCCAATGCCAAAAAATGGAGTTTTATACATCAAGTGGGTTTTTTTTTATTAAGAAACTGGTATGTTGCCAAATGGCTACACCATGCATTTAAGGGTTAAAGTAACTAAATATATAAATATTTGAAATTAAAGCTGAACATATATTTTTTTAAACATTAAATGTTGCTTAATTTTTTTTTTTGGCATTTTTAAAGCTTTTTTGGCACTTTTTTGGCTTCATTGAGGCACCAAACGAAAATTGTCAAATACCATCACTGGTAGAGTTGTGAAATTTCGGTAATTTTTGAGTACTCGATACTACTCAATCCTCTTCAATTGAGTACTCGATACTACTCAATACTTTTAACGGATTTTTTTTTTTATTTAAAAATAAAAATGTTATGAATTCGTATTTATTAGGGAAAATAACAATTCACATACACGTGTTAAATAACTATTGTAATTTACATTTTAATTAATTTAAAACATTTTAAATAAATTAATTAAATAATTTTTCCTAAAAATTCGTTAAAAATTTCTTTCCTTCACAAATAGAGTTGTATTTTCAGAGTTGTATTTTTAGAGTACTATTTTTAGAGTTGTATTTTCATACGAAAAATACACATTTCTACGGAAAATTGCATCTTTAAAAGTATTGAGTAGTACCGTTTTAGTATTGAGTACTCAGAAAAACAGTCAGTATTGAGTACTCAGTACCGGAATACTCAATACTTTTACAACTCTAATCACTGGTGTGTACATGTAAACAGCCGATTAATCTTCGTCGACAACAAATAAAAAAGGTAGGTTTAAATTGAATCCACCTAATAGGTGAATATCTCACACATAGTTGTATTTTGTACTCAGCTAGAATGATCAAACATATAAGAAACCCGATCAAACAACGCATCAAACATTAAAGATATCGGGGGATGCAGATGACGTTTTCGAATTAATTTGATTAATTTACAAATTCTCTCATTAAATAATAATAATATATTGAATTATAATAAAACATTGTTTTCAAAATAATAATAGTAAGGAAATATTGCTTTTTTTGTAACAAGAAAATTATTAAAATATCAAAATTAATTCAAAATAAAAAACTAAAATTAATTATGGACAAAAGTATACAATATTAATTATTTTCTTTAAAAAAAAAAAGTTCGGTCCGAACGCACGGCTCGAACCAGCGACCTCCTGATTAAGAGGCGCATTAACCACCTACTAGACCACTCAAGCAGATAACAGAATTTGGTCAATTGCAGGTGATATAACACACGAGATTTTATGAGGTGAATTGGGTGAAAATTTTACTTTTTCTTCATCCAAAGTGCGGTCTCGTTTTTCTGTGCATAGTACGCGTTTTAACCCGGGTCGTGCAAATGTTTTGTTTGATGTTGTGTTTGAAGCAGTTTGTATCTCCTATAATATAATCTCCTTGACTTTATAGTCATTGTCATTTTTCCTCTTTTTATTTTGTATAATACTTAAAATAAGATAAATTGAATTGAAATTTTTACTTTTTTAAGAAAATGCTAAATAAAACTATTACTACTAATAACTACCTGGTTTTTGGCTCTTGTAGTTTTTAACTTGTCAAAACGCATACAAAAAAACAAGCAAAAACTAGTTTTGTACAAAAACTGGGTTGTTTTTGCTCAAGTATAAATGTTGAATTAAAAATTTCGAAAAACTGAGCTCAATTGAAATAATTATTACGTTTTTTTTTAATTGTTGAAAATGAATACAGTTTTTCAAAAAATTAAACAAAAATTTTGAGTTTGACAATATCCTTTTCTAGCTAGATATTTCGTAGTATGTTTTAAATCATTGTTTTTCATTCGACACATACTTTTTAAACAAATTAGCATATCTGAGAAATGAATTTTAAACAAACGTTCATTTTGTGTTTATTTCACAAGAAGAGTCTGCTTGCCTTTTCCCTCAGATTTCAATGACATTTGGATATGTGGCAGAGCCAACAAAATTAGAAAAGTAGTTCGAAACTCTTTTCATTGAAATCTTTCTAATATTATCATCCCTATAAACAATTTCACTGGAATTCAAGTTGAAAACAAGTCCAATTCCAGCCCTGTTTTCCAGTTTCAAGGCTTTACAACTTTAATTACATTTTATTTCAATAGCATACTCCAGCAAAAGGGAAACAAAAATTCAAGTTTGAAATATTTTTTTTAAATATACAAATGCTAGAATTTGAAATATACTTTACTTCAAGCAAAATTTAAAGCACTTGAATTTTTCAAACCTATGTGCTTATTGGGATTACTTTACTGGATAAATGTTTAAAGTACCTTTCCCATCTGGAAACATATTTCTTTAGAACTAATATGAAAAAATCCAAAAAAGGTAAAACGTAGTCAGTTTGGACTACACTTTATAATTTTTAAACGTAGGGTAGGGTGCCAAATCTCAAGTACTTATTAGTTCTGCCCGCTCTATCTCATATAAATATCATATAAAATTCCATTCCAATTACACTATACCACGCAGCAGTCCTTCCTTGTTGGGTAAACCAAAGAAAAATGTGAACATCTGTCAAAAGCTAATTTACATTTTAAAAATATGTAAAATAAAAACTAAAAGTATTTAAAGATGTTTCTGTAATTTGTATATAAAAAAGCAAAGAACCATAATATAATAGAAAGCACTTGTGGTCGTATTTAAGTATAAAATTTAATCTGTTTATTTGTCAAAGGATTTTGTTGTTGGACAATCGTCTATCTTAGGTTACTTTAACTTTGGATATTGTCGCTTCATACCTCTTACAAAATTTTAAAAGCTTGTTATCAGATTAGTTGACTTAAAATTTACACATCAAAGATCTTGAGGTTTTAAACAAATGAAAGTTAAAATGGTGATATCGATTATGTCGATAATGATGGGATGTTGATTTTTAATCTTACCAAGGAATACAATAAAACGTTCTTTGTACCAGTACTCAAAAGCTTACAATGAAAATCAATTAAACTTTTTGTTTAAGTTATTTTTTTATTTCTTTTTACCTTAAGAAGTTAGTTCAAGCCAGGGCTTCCAAGTAGTTCGTTGCCTTCCCAAAAGTATTACTAAGAATATGATTAAGGATATCAACTGCAATAATTTGGCGCATTAAATTATTTGAGAACTTCAGTATTTTAAGTTTCTAAGCTAAAACAAAAAAACAAAAACTTTGAATTAATTAATTTTCTGTGTTTTGACGCCATTGTTGTTTAAAAAACAAGATATCTGCAAAACTTTTGTAAAATTAAAATTGTTAGTAACGATGGGAAGTTTTTGTTGAATTAGTTGAGTTGTCTCTATTACTCGATGATACTGTGAAATGACATTAAAATTAGCTGTTACTGACATGAGCCAAATTGTACTTGTGTTAGTAAATGCCAATGTGGGTTTGTGGGACATTTGTTAACTTTATTTGATTTTAAGGGCAAATTATATTTTTGATAAAAAGAACTCATTTAAAGGTTGATATTTACTACGATGATTGATTGCACAAACGGGTTAAGTGGTTAGTTAATTTGTATAAATGTCACAAAACTTTTTAATGA
Source organism: Leucophora obtusa (assembly GCA_949987735.1). Taxonomy (NCBI): domain Eukaryota; kingdom Metazoa; phylum Arthropoda; class Insecta; order Diptera; family Anthomyiidae; genus Leucophora; species Leucophora obtusa. The sequence continues at coordinate 124,829,261 of OX465295.1, read as the reverse complement.
CATTTTTTCTATCAGATGTTATTAACTTTTAATTGAAAATATATTAATCTGTAACCGCAACTAAGTTTGTTAGACATTTTTCTTAATGTTTCCCTAAATTATAAAACGGTCATATTTGATTTCCCGAGTAAAAAAAATTATATATAATCATATGTGGCATATATGTATTACAATATATAATTAGACATGTCGATATGTATATCCATTAGGGCGGGTTCATTTTTTTTGATGAAGCGTATAGCAAAAACGTAATCTATAGGTGATTCTGAGAAATTTTGCTCAAGAGACCATAGCTCTAAGTCGGATTTGGAGCCCCCCAAAATTTCAAAATAGATATTTTTCCATATATACATAGAATAATTTAATTAAATTCGTCATAAAATCGGATAGAATTATAATAGATTTCTTAATCTGGGCTTGTTTGAAAGGTATTTTTATCACCTTTCAGAATCTGTAGTGATACCAATATTTTTTTTTATTTTTAGTAGCGATATTAGGAATTTTTTGTCGAAAAATGGCTTAAAATCAACTTTTAACTAATAAATTCTGAATTTTCTTCGATTTTTTTCGAGTTTTTTTTTTGCAGATTATGAAAGTTCAGATAATTTCCAACAACTTTTATAACGATAAATTTTTTTGTTTTCGAACTCCTTTTTGTAGGAAAATCGATCTGAAAAAATCAACATTTTCAAGGTTTCAACAAAAAAACACTATTTTTACATTTTTAATTCAATTTATTTTTAAATATTATTCTCGACCTACAATTTAATGTTTTGACGTGGTAATATTATTTTTTTAAGGTCCTTTTTACTTTCCATTCGAGGAGTTTTCTTAGACTTTCTAATGTCACTGCCATAACTCCTTCACGATTCTTTTCTATAACTCGTTTTGAAACACTCGTTAATAATTGTACATGTCTTTCTGTTCCTTGTATGTGCATTGGAATTTGTGGATCAGCCAGTGGTGGTTCATCGAAATCTAAGTATTCTACCAAGTGATCATATGGAATCTGTCGAGTAAATGCTGGTTCAAATAATATATAGTCGTTATTCATATCAACCATATTGACATAATCGGTAGCATCGAAATTTAATATATATTTTTTGTAAACTCTGAGTTTAGTTGGATCGTACAATTTTTCTCGATAGTGTAAAATCTTTTTGATAGCTCTATCCCGTATTGCTTTTCGATCATCAAATAACATTGTTAATAAGATACTTTCTGGATGTGCGTAATATGAGTTGTTTTGAATTACACCATCTACAATATTACGTAAGTTTGGTTGTAAGTATCGTGTCCAACGTATAAATTTTAATAAAAGTGCACTGCCATACACAACAGAGTTATAAAACTTCACATTGAAGTACATTGGCACATAAACTGTAATAATATAAACTGCCAAAGTTTTTCAATTGGTCGATGGTGTATTAGTTGTACATATAATCGTAGTAATCTGCTTGCTTTGGTTAACCAACGAGAATGTGCAATTGGTCCTGGTTTAATGTTAGCTAAATCAACTGGAATAAATATTAAATAAATATAAATATTTAACATCTGTTGATAGTTCGAGCTCATGTTCATGATCCATCATTGCAGGCATATTCTCCAGTGGTATTGGATCAAAATCAGCTACTACCTGAAAAATGAAATGTTTAGATCAATTTAAATGCAATTATTTTATTTTAACTTTATTCCAATCGAAAAACTAAAATAATGATAATAAATGATGATATTAAATAAAATAAAGTGTTACATACCTGCAATTTCTCACATTCTTGAATAGCTTTGAATAACTTTCCACTTGCTGCTCGTGGTCCACTGGTGACTGTTTTGTCCAATGCTTCATATAAATGATGAAATGGCAGTTCATTGAAATGAAGCAGACATATAAACCAGTGAATTGGTCTATTTAATTGTTTTTCAAATAATCGTAAAACACCATTTTCTGTTCCAGTATTTGCTGGCTCACCATCACTGCATATGCCAATTAATTGATCAACTGTTAATGTTTTATTGTTGAAAAATTCATTCAGTTTTCTGTGTTTGGTTTTTGCATCTTCTTGAATACCCAAATTTACATATCCAAGTAACTCATTATAGGGCTCTTTCAGAACAACTAAATGCGGCTCTTTTACCATAGTGGTATGAAATTTGTCATTAATTTTCTCTGTACCCGAGTAAAAAAAATTATATATAATCATATGTGGCATATATTACAATATATAATTAGACATGTGGTTATGTATATCCATATATAATTATATATGAGGTTTTTTCCGAAAAATTTTCCTTATATTATGCCATATATAATTTCATCTAATTAGACATCGGCCTTCATAATATTAGATATGGCATATATAATTATATATTACATAACATGGTTGATCTTATTGCATATATAGTTATATATAGAACTATATCTTAATATATATGGTGGCATTTTAGCAATATATAATTATATATGGTATCATTTAAACAATATATAATTATATATGGTGACAGTTAAACTAGATATTATCATATATGGTGCCATTTAAACAATATATGGTCATATATGGTACCTCATAAACCAAATCTTTAATTCAGTTCCAGATATGATAATATATGGTACTATATATGGTGCGATATATATTTATATATGGTGTTATTTAAGCTATATATTATCATATATGGTGCCATTCAAACCATATATTATCATATAAGGTGCCATTCAAACCATATATTATCATATATGGTACCATTTAAACCATATATTATCATATATGGTGCAATTTCAACAATATATGCCCATATATGGTACCTCATGAACAATATTTTTAATACAGTTCCACATATGATAATATATGCTACCATATATAGTGCCATATATATTTATATATGGTGTTATTTAAGCAATATATTACCATATATGGTGCCATTTAAACCATATATTGTCATATATGGTGCCATTTCAACAATATATGCTCATATATCGTACCTAATGAACGACATTTTTAATACAGATGCAGATATGATAATATATGCTACCATATATAGTCCCATATATATTGATATATGGTGTCATTTAAACAATATTAATACATAGACATATATGGTATCATTTAAACAATATATTGTCATATATGGCACAATTTAAACAATATATGGTCAAATTTGGTACCACATCAACAACATTTGGAATACAAATCCATATATGGTTTAATTTGAATAATGTAAAACTATGGCGCTATAAAAAATATTATCAGATATGTTACTTCATTAACAATATTTATAATACAGTGTCATATATTGTAATATATGTATATCATTCAATATATATTGATGTATGGTAATGGTACAATAATTCCAATATCAGTTGAGATACAATTTGTGGGTCCATATCAACAATTTGTTCACGTACATTTAACATATATATATGTACATTTAAGTTATAATTTATAAACACTTTATAAAGTTAAATAGTTCCATAAACCTCGTCTAACTGTATAGAATGTTTATGAATATACGATTTAATATATAATAATTACAACTACAAATTGGTGCCATTATCTAAAATTTAATTTAATGTTAACTTATAATAAAATAAAAATGTATTTCCTAAAAATAAAAATATAGTGTTAATTAATGTTAATATACAATAGGTTTAAGTTTAACATCCCAGACAGAAAAATATAATCGGCACAATGCTGGCAAACCGTTGGCGATGGTCGGTTATGCGTTGGCAGAACGTTGCATTAACTATCTTGGCAAAAAAATAGATTTCAAAAAACATTTTTGAAAAAATTGAGAAAACTTTTTTTAATATTTGCTTTTAAAAACATGAAATTTAACCCAGTCCACCAGATTGTCAGCCAAGACCTCTACACTCTAATCTAACGAGACTTGTTATAGATGTGTGATAGCTACAAATTAAATGAATGATAAAAGCATTTCGAGCTAACTTATAAGCATGGAAAAAAGGTATTCCAGAAATTATTAAATGTATTTTAGAAAATTTTAATTGTATATCACAAAATATTATTTGCACTTCAGAAACTACAATATTACGCAAATTTAATTATTTATTTATTTAGTTGTGTCCAGAAATAATGAAATCTATTTCAGAATTTCATAGCTAATAGAGAAAAATTTCTCAAATACATTTCATAATTTCGGAAATACGATTGATAATTTCTGAAATACACTTTGATAATTTCTGAAATACAGTTGTGAATTTCGGAAATACAATTAATAATTTCTGAAACACAATTGATAAAACTGAACTTCAATTGACTAGTTCTGAAATACAATTCATAAATGTGAAAAATAATTGATGAGTTCTGAAACACAATTGATAAAACTGAAATTCAATTGATTATTTCTGAAATAATAACAAAATAATAATAAAATAATAATAATAACTTTTTCATAACACCCCTAATGGAAATTTTAACAAACTGTCACCGAACTGGCCCCTTTATATGAAATAGACTGGTCACTTTTACATGGCGTTGTCATAGGAAGGGGAAATTGACCCCTTGTGACATGTCACAAGACAAATCCCAGGACAGGTCCGTGAACTTTGTTTTTTATGAGAGTTCAGTAACCTGTCCTAGGATTTGTCTTGTGACATGTCACAAGGCGTCAATTTCCCCCTCCTATGACAACGCCATGTAAAAGTGACCAGTCTATTTCATATAAAGGGGCCAGTTCGGTGACAGTTTGTTAAAATTTCCATTAGGGGTGTTATGAAAAAGTTATTAAATTGCACAGTGTTTTCTTCTCTTATCGAAATATAAATAGTTTGTAATGGATCCTGGGCACGCTGAGTATGCCCCAGCTTAAAAAGTGAAAACACGTCGTTACAATGCCATATATAATTTCATCAAATTAGATACCGGCTTTTATAATATTGGATATGTTATATACAATTATATATTACATAGCATGGCTGATCTTATTGCATATATAGTTGTATATAGAGCTATATATTAATATATATGGTGGCATTTTAGCAACCCGAGTAAAAAAAATTGATCTCGCGCAATATATGGTACCTCATGATCAAAATTTGTAATTCAGTTCCAGATATGATAATATATGATACTATATATAGTGCCATATATATTAATATATGGTGTTATTTAAGCAATATATTACCATATATGGTGCCACTTAAACTATATATTATCATATATGGTGCCATTTAAACAATATATGCTCATATATGGGACCTCATGAACTACATTTTTAATACAGTTCCAGATATGATAATATATGCTACTATATATTGTATAGTACAATATACTTTGATATATCGTATCATTTAAACAACATACCATGTATGGTACCATTTAAACAATATATTTTCATATATGGTACCATTTAAACAATGTATTGTCATATATGATAACTCATCAGCAACTACAATATTAACTGTATTTCAGAAGCTATTAATTGTATTTCAGAAATGATCGAATGTATTTCAGAAATTATTAATTGCATTTCAGAAATAATCAAATCTATTTCAGAATTTGTTGACTGTATTTCATAGTTGTTAGAGAAAATTTTCTGAAATACATTTCATAATTTCTGAAATACAATTGATAATTTCTGAAATACAGTTTGATAATTTCTGAAATACAGTTGTGAATTTCGAAAACACAATTAATAATTTCTGAAATACAATTGATAAAACTGAAATTCTATTGACTAGTTCTGAAAAACAATTCATAAATCTGAAAAATAATTGATAAGTTCTGAAATACAATTGATCATTTCTTAAACACAATTGATAAATCTTAAAAACAATTGATACAATTGGAAATGGAGTAGAGCGTCAAAAAAATATAAATAAAATTATTTTATTAAAAAATTTAATTTAATAAAAAAAAATATAATTTAATTAGAAATTTATTTTTTTTTTAAATATAATTTTATAAAAAAATGTATGGAAAAAAAATTATAATTTTATAAAAAGAAATTCATATTGCAAAAAAAAAAATTAAATTTTATCTGAAAAATGGTGGATCGTACTGCAGTAATTTAGATCCACTTTGGATCTAATATGATGAAATACGATCCGAAAAACGAGTTTATCTAATTATATAAAATTGGATGTGACATAATGATAATCAAGAAGTAATTTCAATAGAATGGATATCGCAATCTGAGCGATATCTGAATGAATTATTTTTGTCTAATGGTATCAAATAAAATGTAAGTTTTTGTATTAAATCTAATTTTATATAATTAGATTAACCCATTTTTTTGATCTGTCATTTTTCGGATCAAATTAGATCTAAGTTTATCCCCAAATATATTGCTGGATCTAATTCGATCTGCCATTTTTCGGATCAAATTAGATCTAAGTTTATCCACAAATATATCGCTGGATCTAATTCGATGTGCCATTTTTCGGATCAAATTAGATCTAAGTTTATCCCCAAATATATTGCTGGATCTAATTCGATCTGCCACTTTTTCGGATCAAATTAGATCTAAGTTTATCCACAAATATATTGCTGGATCTAATTCGATCTGCCAAAATTGAGACCAAATTAGATTTAAGTTTATCCACAAATATATAGCTGGATCTAATTCGATCCGCCATTTTTCGGATCAAATTAGATCTAAGTTTATCCGCAAATATATAGCTGGATCCGCCATTTTTCGGATCAAATTAGATCTAGGTTTATTCTCAAAGATATCATTGGACCTCCCAATTTTGAGATATAACTTGATCTTAGTTTATCCCCATATATAAGTAAAACAATCAATGTTTCGTTTAATACCTACTATGTAGGTTGTTTTATTAATCTTTTTTTTTATTTAAAGTTCTTAATATTAGTTTAAAATTTTATTTTCAATTATTGACTTAATAATATTAATTTTTAAATCTGTTTTGTTTTTACCCTACTATGTAGGTTTTATTTTTATTTCCCTACTATGTAGGTTTGTCGTTCAATACAAGACTGCCTCCATCTTTCTACAATCATTCTTTATTAAGGCAACCAACAATTTGAATTTGCTGACTTTGTAGAACGTGCAGACAGACTTACTAGAGAATTTATAAAATTGCAAAGCTACTTGACACCGCTGCTTTGACCATAGGATTTTAGCATTTATGAAAATACAACAGAATTTACTTGACAAAAATACAACTCATACAAAAAGTAAAACCATTTTGCAACCAATGCAGAAAATTTGGGTTGCTTGGGAACGAATACAGAAATATTGATATAAATTGAGTTATGTTGTCACGTTGAGGGCAACGTGCCTTAACTTCTCCCCCCCTTGAGATCCAGACGTCCCCGGCTGGTCGTAATTATTTAGGATATTACTTATCTCAATTTCACGGTTCCTCCTGGCTACAAAGTATGCAGCACAAAGTGCCAAGATCAGGAAAAAAAAAGAGAAGCGGAGATATAACAAGTTCCTCTGACTTTGGAATGCAAGTGGGAAATATGGTCCATATTTTTAATATTTAGCTCGTGTAAGTATGGGAGTGATAAGATAGAGGTATGATCAGCAAGACTGACAGAGTGAGCTATGGGCGTTTCCGGACTTTTGAAAACAATTTTGCGAAGATTTTCGAACTTTGTAGAATTAATAAATATCTCACTCTCATAAGTTATTAGAAGTTCCTCTTTGGACGATTGTGGTTTCATTTTTGTCAATTAATTTAAAAGGTCGGTCATTGATAATGACGATCCCATCATCGATTTCCGAGATGGATGGCATGTTATGAGCCGAAAGAGTATTGCAAGTAGCCGTGTAGTTATTCAACAAGCCATTAAGGCATGAGTTATTGGCGTATTTTAGTTCTTGGCAAAATGAAATTGTTGATTTCCTTTTACAATTCGTTAATATCAAATATTTAGAATCACATTTTAAAACACTTTCACTTTCAAATGACAAAATTTTGTTTTCATGGATAACAGGATATATGTGTTTTTTATTACATACAGATTTAATTCTGGGAAATTTTATTAAAAATGTTATTATATTTTCATCTTGCAAAATTTTGAGCTTAGAGTTTACAACTATTTCACTGATGCTAATGTTCAAATTTACTTCTGACTTTAAAATGAAATCTACTTCCGAGCTATCCAACAAAATGGGGTTGATCATTTGTAGCTTTCCCAAAGTTATTGACAACGCTAAATTATCCAGTTCCCTAATGATTGCCCTATTTCTACAGCTAAGCAGATCGTATAAATGACCGGTGTCTACATCTGTGGCCTTTGTTTTGCTAAGCAAAATGTTAAGGGTTTTTGTTAAGTTATTTATTTGGTATTGCATGGCCGTGTTGATATTTATCTGTGTGTTACTTGCCGTAATTAACTCTTTTTGTTTGTTGTCAATTTCTGCAAAGTCGTCGTAGTCAGGGGTACCAGCTATATACTTCAGCGCCGTTCCAATAAAATTTATGCTGCGCGAATGCCTGTGGTGTATTTGAAGAGATTTCGTAATTTTAAGTATTTGGTCCACGTCAGCTTCCAACAGTTTCCTCATGTGCGACTGCGGCAGTAATTCGGTTAACTTCTTAGTGTCATAGGATATTCTGATGAAGTCTGTTAAGTTTGTAATGTGGGCCAAAATTCCATAGTTGTCAAAAATTGCTGCATTCCCATCTGATATCGGGATGTAATGCGAGGAAGAGTTTGTAAGTTTGTAATGTGGGCCAAAATTCCATAGTTGTCAAAAATTGCTGCATTCCCATCTGATATCGGGATGTAATGCGAGGAAGAGTAGTCCAGAATGGTGCCATGGTTGAAAACAAGGGTGTTGAGAATCATTGAGCAGCTGCAACGAGGAATCGGATATTATCTTTATGGAAAATTTTATCGTCTATTTTAAGGGTTGTGCCCAGATCTTGTTGAACAGTTTTCTCGACAAAGACCTTGCTGAATTTATTCCCTAATCTTTTATTAACCTTGACAAAAACCTTATCTCCAGGGTTATATGTTCTAATTACTTTCTTTTTGTTATGATAATTGAGGTCTGATTTCTGTTTGGCAAGAATTTTCGCACGAATATTTTCCCTCAAGTCCTCTGGAGTTGATTGAATTATATCTATGGGCTTATGGTTGGTAGTAGAATGGATTGTTCTATTGTATTTTGCGGTTGCCATCAAGACAAGCTCCGTAGAGTCATCCACTGCGCACTCTAGTTTCAGGCATCTTGCGATTTCTGTAAGTGTTCCGTGAAAACGCTCGACTTGGTGCTATGCATGGGTGGTGTCGCGTAAATTTCCGCTCCGAAGTTATTCTTTACCAATGACTTTACGTTCTGTGAATTTAAAGATTTTTCGTTGTCGCATACTATGGTTTTTGTGCCCTTGTAAAAGTTAAGTATCTCTAGAAGGGCTGGCTTGACATCTACTATGGCTCGAGAGGGTATAGGTTTGACAATGGCGAACTTAGAAAATTTATCCAGGCATGTTTAGTAGGATTTCTTGTCCGTATTGTAAATATCAACATGCAGGATCTCGCCCGGAAAAGAGGGTATGGGAGTCTCAGCGATCTCATGTTTCCTTGGGTGCCTTTGATATTTCGCTTGCCGACAGATTTTGCAGGTTGCCGTAATTTCCTTTAGCTTTTTCTTAATATCTGGGAAGAAATAGTCCTGAAGAATTTGTTTCGTGTTTTCCGAAACCGAACGATGTGCCCTATTGTGTTCATTCGTTAAAATTTCAATTTGATCGCTTGTATTAAAGATGTCCGTAACAAATTTATCAGTGTGCTGGTATTTACAGACGGGAAATTTGAAATGAGAAGGTGTTGGATTTGAGCGAGAGTATGTAGGTCGCAATAAATTGCATTCACTACTTCTGGGTTTATGCAGTCCTTAAGTGTACTCAAAAGATCGTCAATCTCCCGGTATGCAATGCGGTGTCGAATGCGGTTCTTAAAGGGAAATCTGTTCTGTACTCTGATTAATTAAAATCTGGTTTTTGAAACAGTTAATTGGATTCTCGGCCGCGGGAATAATTTCGGTGAGTGACATTTCACTTCCACAAGCTTGTAATGAGCATGTGGATGTGGTGTTCATCGTAATGTTAACAAATTGCCTGGAGAGGGCGTCGGCCACGACATTGTCTTTGCCGGGTTTGTAAAAAAATTTTGGGGAGTACTCTTCAATAAAGGCTCTCCAGCGCTTTAATTTCGAATTCGGGTTTTTATCTGACATCGAAAAGGTGAGGGGTTGGTGGTCGGTGAAGATATTCAAGCTACTCACCCCGTACAGATAGTGCCTAAGACTTTTCAAGGCCCACACGATAGCTAAGAGTTCGCGTTCGTTGGTTGCATAGTTCTCTTCGGCGGGTGACAAGGTTCTAGAGATCATGGTAATTGGGCGACCATTCTGTGAAAGGACGGCGCCAATAGCATGGGACGACGCATCTGTCGTAAGGTCAAAGGGTCTGTCGAAATTTGGATAAAGGAGGAGTACATCTTCAGAAGAAAGGATCTTCTTTATCTTCTCAAAGGAGTGAAGAGCATCAGTATCCAGGTCAATCCTAACCTGCTTCGAATGTTTTGTCCCAACATGTCCGTTTTCCCCGCGCAAATATTTAGTGAGGGGTTTCGCTATGGCTGCATAGTCCTTCACGAATTTTCTATAATAACCGGCCAACCCTAGAAATGACCTGAGGCCCCTTAAGGTTGTAGGTGTTTCGTAGTTGACTATGGCTTCAATTTTACTTGGACATGTTCTAATACCGTCGGTTGAAACGACAAAGCCTAAATACTCGACTGAGGTTCTGAAGAATTTGGATTTTTCTAAAGAGACCTTCATTCTAGCATTATACAGTTTTCGCAAAATGTTTTCAATGTCATCAATGTGTTTCTGCTCGGAGTCGGAAAATATGATGATATCGTCGATGTACACATGACATGACTTCCCGATTTCATCACGTAAAACATCATCGATAGCGCGTTGAAAAATGCTCGGGGCATTCTTCAATCCAAATGGTAAGCGACAAAACTCGTATTTACCATTATTGACGCTGAAAGCAGTTTTCTCCCGGTCGGGTTCAGACAAGTTAATTTGGTGAAAACCGCTTTTCAAATCCAATGTCGTGAAGAATTTGGATTTGCCGAGATTTGCAAGTATGACAGATGGATCAGGTATAGGATATTTATCCGGGATAGTCTTCGAATTAAGTTTAGTGTAGTCGAACACGAGACGTTTATTGGGCTTGCCCATTTCGTCTGTGCCTTTCTTGTCGACAACCAAAACGGGGCTGTTATAGGGAGATCGGGATGGCCTTATAATGCCATTTTTAAATAGTTCTCCAACCTCTTTATTGACAAATTCCATCATCGAGAACGGGTAGGATTGGTATCTGGAATATATGGGCTCCCGATCCTTTGTTCTAATTGTCGCGGAAATCCCCGTGTTAAAGGGCAAAGCTTCGTTTGGGTCAGCGAAAACACCAGCATTTTCGTTTATTATTTGAAAAAACTTTTTTTCCACATTCTCTGGGATGGAGGCGTTTTCTATTAAAGAATTCACCGCATCTAGCTCAAGATATTTCAATTTTTCCTCACCGCCGTTATAGTAAATTATGCCCTTTCCCGTGTCGATCACGCCTTTTATACTCTTTATGAAGCTAAAACCTATTATGCCGTCAAATATAGACAGATTCGGCAAGATAAAAAATGTTTCTGTATGATTAAGTACATTTACCAATGTTTTGTTGGTAATTATGTCAGCACCATGAATGGATTTGACTAAAAATATTCTCTCTACTCCTTTAATGTTTTTCAGTCCGTTAATATTGGTAATATAACCTTTAGAGGCACCAGTGTCGATCAATAGTCTAATGTTCCTGCCGCCTATCATTCGTTCAATGTAGGGGAGAACTGACCCTCCTCTAAAAAATTAATCTCGTCTTCGAAAGATGGATCAGGAAAAGTCGGGTTTTCATATGACTCCTGGTTACCAGAGAAATCCGGCTCATTGGCGTAGTCATCGGTTCCGCAGGTTTCAAGAACCCCGTTTTGCATGACCTCATGGCCAAGGTGGTTAATCCTTTGAACCTTCTGAGGGGACTGTCTGTCAGATGCTAAACCCCGCTTATGTGCTTGAAAACCCTGAAAGTTATTCGTTCGCACTGTACGCATACTTACATCAGTGTCAAGGGATTGGGATACTGGTTGAGAGTCAATAGCTTGTTGGCCTACAGCCTGAAAAGGATTTTGAGCGCAATTTCCGAAATTTGAATTCGCGACATTATGTCGTTGTGACTGGTTAGATACCTGCTGAGGGCGATTTTGGTAAAATGTAGAAATCTGTTGACCGACATAGTTTTGCGAAGGCTGCAAATAATTATCTTGTTTGCCAAGGGAGTTCCGTTTAACATGCTGCATGTTCTGTCCCGAGGCTGTGTGTGTTGGGGAACTTTGTAAAGCCTTGTTCAAACCATTATTGTAAATGGCAGCAAAATGATAGCGGTTTTGGTTTGCTTCCAGCTCTTGGGCTAATGCCAGGGCTGATGGCAAGTCCGCAGGCTTGCATGAAAACAAAGTGTCACATAAGGGCTTCCTTACCCCTGAAACAAAGACACGTAAGGCCTGTTCGTGGTATTTTCGGTTCAGTGACTGAATCAAATTTGCATCCCCCTCATTCGACATTATAATTTCATTCACAATTGCAGTTAACTTACGCTCTACTTCGTCGTAAAATTGGATAATAGTTTTCTGGCCCTGCCTTAAGGTGGAGAGCTCCTGATCTAATGTGAAGATTGATTCTTCTTCCATGTATGTAAAGTCCAACCTTGCCATAATAGCCTTAAAGTTAAGGACTGTGTTGTAGGCGCTTAACGCGGCGTCTGCATTACCCACGACCTTGTTCCTCAAAATAGCTACAGCCTGGTAGTACTTTGAACTTCCCGCATATGGTTCAAATAATCTGTGGGCCGTCATAGCGGCCTGACGCCACGAGACGTATCTGGTGGGGTCACCTTTAAATTCTGGTACAGACTTAATTATATCTAAAGTTTCTTTACACGGCCTATTGGGTATAATTTCTATTTCCTTATATTCTTCTACGGCGACAGACGGCTCTAGGGATTGGAGCCGCCTAGTTAGGTCGGCAATAGTTGCCTCGAAACTCTCCTTGGTTCTTCGCACCGCCTGTTCAATGGCGGTGTCCAGGAGTACTTGCAAATTTGCGGAGTTCATTTCGTTTCTATCCTCACCTAGTTCTTCGGAAACTCCTAATGCTTGTAACCTAGCTAAAATATCCTCCAATCCTTGTGTTTCTGGCATGAACTTAGGGAAAAACAATGATCAACTTGGGAGCCCTTTTGTGTAAATTTCGTTTCAAATTCAGAAGATAATCTTTTTACTTTCGTTTTTCTTTGAAGAAGAAAAATAAACTATGTCAAACTGTTAAAATTAAAAGGCTTTGAGTTTATCTAAGTTTGAGGTGAATCTTAATTATTTTATATTACTTAAATACCTTTACAAATAAGCTACTATATTGGTTGTTTAATTCTTACATCTAGCACTTACAAAAAGATAAACATGATGAAGATTGAAACTGCAGCAGCAAATTGTTGAATCCTTAAAACCCCTTTTTTTTTTTTTTTGGAGAAAGCTGAAGTTGATTTCGGCCGTTGAAGGGATTTTTGGTCGTCTTTATTGGTAAAGATGATTATGTGGGTTTTTTTTGGATATGTGTGGCACTTCTGACTGTCCTTTCATTAACCTCGTGCACTTTGTTTTTCTGTATTATGCTTCCTCTCACGATGAAAGTTTTATTTATTTTATTAGTTTTCACAACGTTTTTGTGTTTTTGTGAACACCTTTTTTTTTCTTTTTTAGAAAATTTAGGTTCAATATTTCTTATGAAGTTTGTTTTTATTTTATTAGAAACTTTGTTTTCCAACACATAAAGTTTGGCTTTATTCGGCTCAGAACTAATTTTTATTTGTTTTGTATCTTGTATTTTTACAAAGATAGTCACTGCTTCACTATGTGAACTTGTTCAATAAATTTTACCTTCTATGAAGATTGTCACTTTTTCACACTATGGTAAACCGTTCTTTTTTTTTTTTTTTGATCCTTAAAAGGATATCACGTGTTGGGCGCCAGTAAAACAATCAATGTTTCGTTTAATACCTACTATGTAGGTTGTTTTATTAATCTTTATTTTTATTTAAAGTTCTTAATATTAGTTTAAAATTTTATTTTCAATTATTGACTTAATAATATTAATTTTTAAATCTGTTTTGTTTTTACCCTACTATGTAGGTTTTATTTTTATTTCCCTACTATGTAGGTTTGTCGTTCAATACAAGACTGCCTCCATCTTTCTACAATCATTCTTTATTAAGGCAACCAACAATTTGAATTTGCTGACTTTGTAGAACGTGCAGACAGACTTACTAGAGAATTTATAAAATTGCAAAGCTACTTGACACCGCTGCTTTGACCATAGGATTTTAGCATTTATGAAAATACAACAGAATTTACTTGACAAAAATACAACTCATACAAAAAGTAAAACCATTTTGCAACCAATGCAGAAAATTTGGGTTGCTTGGGAACGAATACAGAAATATTGATATAAATTGAGTTATGTTGTCACGTTGAGGGCAACGTGCCTTAACTTCTCCCCCCCTTGAGATCCAGACGTCCCCGGCTGGTCGTAATTATTTAGGATATTACTTATCTCAATTTCACGGTTCCTCCTGGCTACAAAGTATGCAGCACAAAGTGCCAAGATCAGGAAAAAAAAAGAGAAGCGGAGATATAACAAGTTCCTCTGACTTTGGAATGCAAGTGGGAAATATGGTCCATATTTTTAATATTTAGCTCGTGTAAGTATGGGAGTGATAAGATAGAGGTATGATCAGCAAGACTGACAGAGTGAGCTATGGGCGTTTCCGGACTTTTGAAAACAATTTTGCGAAGATTTTCGAACTTTGTAGAATTAATAAATATCTCACTCTCATAAGTTATTAGAAGTTCCTCTTTGGACGATTGTGGTTTCATTTTTGTCAATTAATTTAAAAGGTCGGTCATTGATAATGACGATCCCATCATCGATTTCCGAGATGGATGGCATGTTATGAGCCGAAAGAGTATTGCAAGTAGCCGTGTAGTTATTCAACAAGCCATTAAGGCATGAGTTATTGGCGTATTTTAGTTCTTGGCAAAATGAAATTGTTGATTTCCTTTTACAATTCGTTAATATCAAATATTTAGAATCACATTTTAAAACACTTTCACTTTCAAATGACAAAATTTTGTTTTCATGGATAACAGGATATATGTGTTTTTTATTACATACAGATTTAATTCTGGGAAATTTTATTAAAAATGTTATTATATTTTCATCTTGCAAAATTTTGAGCTTAGAGTTTACAACTATTTCACTGATGCTAATGTTCAAATTTACTTCTGACTTTAAAATGAAATCTACTTCCGAGCTATCCAACAAAATGGGGTTGATCATTTGTAGCTTTCCCAAAGTTATTGACAACGCTAAATTATCCAGTTCCCTAATGATTGCCCTATTTCTACAGCTAAGCAGATCGTATAAATGACCGGTGTCTACATCTGTGGCCTTTGTTTTGCTAAGCAAAATGTTAAGGGTTTTTGTTAAGTTATTTATTTGGTATTGCATGGCCGTGTTGATATTTATCTGTGTGTTACTTGCCGTAATTAACTCTTTTTGTTTGTTGTCAATTTCTGCAAAGTCGTCGTAGTCAGGGGTACCAGCTATATACTTCAGCGCCGTTCCAATAAAATTTATGCTGCGCGAATGCCTGTGGTGTATTTGAAGAGATTTCGTAATTTTAAGTATTTGGTCCACGTCAGCTTCCAACAGTTTCCTCATGTGCGACTGCGGCAGTAATTCGGTTAACTTCTTAGTGTCATAGGATATTCTGATGAAGTCTGTTAAGTTTGTAATGTGGGCCAAAATTCCAAAGTTGTCAAAAATTGCTGCATTCCCATCTGATATCGGGATGTAATGCGAGGAAGAGTTTGTAAGTTTGTAATGTGGGCCAAAATTCCATAGTTGTCAAAAATTGCTGCATTCCCATCTGATATCGGGATGTAATGCGAGGAAGAGTAGTCCAGAATGGTGCCATGGTTGAAAACAAGGGTGTTGAGAATCATTGAGCAGCTGCAACGAGGAATCGGATATTATCTTTATGGAAAATTTTATCGTCTATTTTAAGGGTTGTGCCCAGATCTTGTTGAACAGTTTTCTCGACAAAGACCTTGCTGAATTTATTCCCTAATCTTTTATTAACCTTGACAAAAACCTTATCTCCAGGGTTATATGTTCTAATTACTTTCTTTTTGTTATGATAATTGAGGTCTGATTTCTGTTTGGCAAGAATTTTCGCACGAATATTTTCCCTCAAGTCCTCTGGAGTTGATTGAATTATATCTATGGGCTTATGGTTGGTAGTAGAATGGATTGTTCTATTGTATTTTGCGGTTGCCATCAAGACAAGCTCCGTAGAGTCATCCACTGCGCACTCTAGTTTCAGGCATCTTGCGATTTCTGTAAGTGTTCCGTGAAAACGCTCGACTTGGTGCTATGCATGGGTGGTGTCGCGTAAATTTCCGCTCCGAAGTTATTCTTTACCAATGACTTTACGGTCTGTGAATTTAAAGATTTTTCGTTGTCGCATACTATGGTTTTTGTGCCCTTGTAAAAGTTAAGTATCTCTAGAAGGGCTGGCTTGACATCTACTATGGCTCGAGAGGGTATAGGTTTGACAATGGCGAACTTAGAAAATTTATCCAGGCATGTTAAGTAGGATTTCTTGTCCGTATTGTAAATATCAACATGCAGGATCTCGCCCGGAAAAGAGGGTATGGGAGTCTCAGCGATCTCATGTTTCCTTGGGTGCCTTTGATATTTCGCTTGCCGACAGATTTTGCAGGTTGCCGTAATTTCCTTTAGCTTTTTCTTAATATCTGGGAAGAAATAGTCCTGAAGAATTTGTTTCGTGTTTTCCGAAACCGAACGATGTGCCCTATTGTGTTCATTCGTTAAAATTTCAATTTGATCGCTTGTATTAAAGATGTCCGTAACAAATTTATCAGTGTGCTGGAATTTTACAGACGGGAAATTTGAAATGAGAAGGTGTTGGATTTGAGCGAGAGTATGTAGGTCGCAATAAATTGCATTCACTACTTCTGGGTTTATGCAGTCCTTAAGTGTACTCAAAAGATCGTCAATCTCCCGGTATGCAATGCGGTGTCGAATGCGGTTCTTAAAGGGAAATCTGTTCTGTACTCTGATTAATTAAAATCTGGTTTTTGAAACAGTTAATTGGATTCTCGGCCGCGGGAATAATTTCGGTGAGTGACATTTCACTTCCACAAGCTTGTAATGAGCATGTGGATGTGGTGTTCATCGTAATGTTAACAAATTGCCTGGAGAGGGCGTCGGCCACGACATTGTCTTTGCCGGGTTTGTAAAAAAATTTTGGGGAGTACTCTTCAATAAAGGCTCTCCAGCGCTTTAATTTCGAATTCGGGTTTTTATCTGACATCGAAAAGGTGAGGGGTTGGTGGTCGGTGAAGATATTCAAGCTACTCACCCCGTACAGATAGTGCCTAAGACTTTTCAAGGCCCACACGATAGCTAAGAGTTCGCGTTCGTTGGTTGCATAGTTCTCTTCGGCGGGTGACAAGGTTCTAGAGATCATGGTAATTGGGCGACCATTCTGTGAAAGGACGGCGCCAATAGCATGGGACGACGCATCTGTCGTAAGGTCAAAGGGTCTGTCGAAATTTGGATAAAGGAGGAGTACATCTTCAGAAGAAAGGATCTTCTTTATCTTCTCAAAGGAGTGAAGAGCATCAGTATCCAGGTCAATCCTAACCTGCTTCGAATGTTTTGTCCCAACATGTCCGTTTTCCCCGCGCAAATATTTAGTGAGGGGTTTCGCTATGGCTGCATAGTCCTTCACGAATTTTCTATAATAACCGGCCAACCCTAGAAATGACCTGAGGCCCCTTAAGGTTGTAGGTGTTTCGTAGTTGACTATGGCTTCAATTTTACTTGGACATGTTCTAATACCGTCGGTTGAAACGACAAAGCCTAAATACTCGACTGAGGTTCTGAAGAATTTGGATTTTTCTAAAGAGACCTTCATTCTAGCATTATACAGTTTTCGCAAAATGTTTTCAATGTCATCAATGTGTTTCTGCTCGGAGTCGGAAAATATGATGATATCGTCGATGTACACATGACATGACTTCCCGATTTCATCACGTAAAACATCATCGATAGCGCGTTGAAAAATGCTCGGGGCATTCTTCAATCCAAATGGTAAGCGACAAAACTCGTATTTACCATTATTGACGCTGAAAGCAGTTTTCTCCCGGTCGGGTTCAGACAAGTTAATTTGGTGAAAACCGCTTTTCAAATCCAATGTCGTGAAGAATTTGGATTTGCCGAGATTTGCAAGTATGACAGATGGATCAGGTATAGGATATTTATCCGGGATAGTCTTCGAATTAAGTTTAGTGTAGTCGAACACGAGACGTTTATTGGGCTTGCCCATTTCGTCTGTGCCTTTCTTGTCGACAACCAAAACGGGGCTGTTATAGGGAGATCGGGATGGCCTTATAATGCCATTTTTAAATAGTTCTCCAACCTCTTTATTGACAAATTCCATCATCGAGAACGGGTAGGATTGGTATCTGGAATATATGGGCTCCCGATCCTTTGTTCTAATTGTCGCGGAAATCCCCGTGTTAAAGGGCAAAGCTTCGTTTGGGTCAGCGAAAACACCAGCATTTTCGTTTATTATTTGAAAAAACTTTTTTTCCACATTCTCTGGGATGGAGGCGTTTTCTATTAAAGAATTCACCGCATCTAGCTCAAGATATTTCAATTTTTCCTCACCGCCGTTATAGTAAATTATGCCCTTTCCCGTGTCGATCACGCCTTTTATACTCTTTATGAAGCTAAAACCTATTATGCCGTCAAATATAGACAGATTCGGCAAGATAAAAAATGTTTCTGTATGATTAAGTACATTTACCAATGTTTTGTTGGTAATTATGTCAGCACCATGAATGGATTTGACTAAAAATATTCTCTCTACTCCTTTAATGTTTTTCAGTCCGTTAATATTGGTAATATAACCTTTAGAGGCACCAGTGTCGATCAATAGTCTAATGTTCCTGCCGCCTATCATTCGTTCAATGTAGGGGAGAACTGACCCTCCTCTAAAAAATTAATCTCGTCTTCGAAAGATGGATCAGGAAAAGTCGGGTTTTCATATGACTCCTGGTTACCAGAGAAATCCGGCTCATTGGCGTAGTCATCGGTTCCGCAGGTTTCAAGAACCCCGTTTTGCATGACCTCATGGCCAAGGTGGTTAATCCTTTGAACCTTCTGAGGGGACTGTCTGTCAGATGCTAAACCCCGCTTATGTGCTTGAAAACCCTGAAAGTTATTCGTTCGCACTGTACGCATACTTACATCAGTGTCAAGGGATTGGGATACTGGTTGAGAGTCAATAGCTTGTTGGCCTACAGCCTGAAAAGGATTTTGAGCGCAATTTCCGAAATTTGAATTCGCGACATTATGTCGTTGTGACTGGTTAGATACCTGCTGAGGGCGATTTTGGTAAAATGTAGAAATCTGTTGACCGACATAGTTTTGCGAAGGCTGCAAATAATTATCTTGTTTGCCAAGGGAGTTCCGTTTAACATGCTGCATGTTCTGTCCCGAGGCTGTGTGTGTTGGGGAACTTTGTAAAGCCTTGTTCAAACCATTATTGTAAATGGCAGCAAAATGATAGCGGTTTTGGTTTGCTTCCAGCTCTTGGGCTAATGCCAGGGCTGATGGCAAGTCCGCAGGCTTGCATGAAAACAAAGTGTCACATAAGGGCTTCCTTACCCCTGAAACAAAGACACGTAAGGCCTGTTCGTGGTATTTTCGGTTCAGTGACTGAATCAAATTTGCATCCCCCTCATTCGACATTATAATTTCATTCACAATTGCAGTTAACTTACGCTCTACTTCGTCGTAAAATTGGATAATAGTTTTCTGGCCCTGCCTTAAGGTGGAGAGCTCCTGATCTAATGTGAAGATTGATTCTTCTTCCATGTATGTAAAGTCCAACCTTGCCATAATAGCCTTAAAGTTAAGGACTGTGTTGTAGGCGCTTAACGCGGCGTCTGCATTACCCACGACCTTGTTCCTCAAAATAGCTACAGCCTGGTAGTACTTTGAACTTCCCGCATATGGTTCAAATAATCTGTGGGCCGTCATAGCGGCCTGACGCCACGAGACGTATCTGGTGGGGTCACCTTTAAATTCTGGTACAGACTTAATTATATCTAAAGTTTCTTTACACGGCCTATTGGGTATAATTTCTATTTCCTTATATTCTTCTACGGCGACAGACGGCTCTAGGGATTGGAGCCGCCTAGTTAGGTCGGCAATAGTTGCCTCGAAACTCTCCTTGGTTCTTCGCACCGCCTGTTCAATGGCGGTGTCCAGGAGTACTTGCAAATTTGCGGAGTTCATTTCGTTTCTATCCTCACCTAGTTCATCGGAAACTCCTAATGCTTGTAACCTAGCTAAAATATCCTCCAATCCTTGTGTTTCTGGCATGAACTTAGGGAAAAACAATGATCAACTTGGGAGCCCTTTTGTGTAAATTTCGTTTCAAATTCAGAAGATAATCTTTTTACTTTCGTTTTTCTTTGAAGAAGAAAAATAAACTATGTCAAACTGTTAAAATTAAAAGGCTTTGAGTTTATCTAAGTTTGAGGTGAATCTTAATTATTTTATATTACTTAAATACCTTTACAAATAAGCTACTATATTGGTTGTTTAATTCTTACATCTAGCACTTACAAAAAGATAAACATGATGAAGATTGAAACTGCAGCAGCAAATTGTTGAATCCTTAAAACCCCTTTTTTTTTTTTTGGAGAAAGCTGAAGTTGATTTCGGCCGTTGAAGGGATTTTTGGTCGTCTTTATTGGTAAAGATGATTATGTGGGTTTTTTTTGGATATGTGTGGCACTTCTGACTGTCCTTTCATTAACCTCGTGCACTTTGTTTTTCTGTATTATGCTTCCTCTCACGATGAAAGTTTTATTTATTTTATTAGTTTTCACAACGTTTTTGTGTTTTTGTGAACACCTTTTTTTTTCTTTTTTAGAAAATTTAGGTTCAATATTTCTTATGAAGTTTGTTTTTATTTTATTAGAAACTTTGTTTTCCAACACATAAAGTTTGGCTTTATTCGGCTCAGAACTAATTTTTATTTGTTTTGTATCTTGTATTTTTACAAAGATAGTCACTGCTTCACTATGTGAACTTGTTCAATAAATTTTACCTTCTATGAAGATTGTCACTTTTTCACACTATGGTAAACCGTTCTTTTTTTTTTTTTTTTGATCCTTAAAAGGATATCACGTGTTGGGCGCCAGTAAAACAATCAATGTTTCGTTTAATACCTACTATGTAGGTTGTTTTATTAATCTTTATTTTTATTTAAAGTTCTTAATATTAGTTTAAAATTTTATTTTCAATTATTGACTTAATAATATTAATTTTTAAATCTGTTTTGTTTTTACCCTACTATGTAGGTTTTATTTTTATTTCCCTACTATGTAGGTTTGTCGTTCAATACAAGACTGCCTCCATCTTTCTACAATCATTCTTTATTAAGGCAACCAACAATTTGAATTTGCTGACTTTGTAGAACGTGCAGACAGACTTACTAGAGAATTTATAAAATTGCAAAGCTACTTGACACCGCTGCTTTGACCATAGGATTTTAGCATTTATGAAAATACAACAGAATTTACTTGACAAAAATACAACTCATACAAAAAGTAAAACCATTTTGCAACCAATGCAGAAAATTTGGGTTGCTTGGGAACGAATACAGAAATATTGGTATAAATTGAGTTATGTTGTCACGTTGAGGGCAACGTGCCTTAACTTATACAATGGGATCTAATACGATATGATTGGATACACCCAATTTTGAGATCTAATTGGATCAGCTAGATATTACAGCAGATCTTAAACAATATCAAATTGGATATAATTAGATACAGCGCGAGATCAATTTTTTTTACTCGGGTTATTAAATTGTTTATAAGATTTTCGAATTTTTTTTTTGTTTTTAAAATTTTATTATTTTAGTTATTTGTTTTGTTTTTTAAGTGTTGTTTTTTAATTCTTTGAACACACAGGAAAAAAATTGCCAACCGAATTGCTAAGCCTATTTTGGCTGCTACAACCAATAAATTCGGTTGTTGAAACCATATTGTAATGTGATTCCTAAATATTTTGGGTATTGCAACTAAAATTCAGTTTTATAAACCGAATTTGGTTGTGATAATCAATATTCAGTTGCACCAACCGAATTTACACTATATCCAAAAACCAGTAATTTTGAAAACATTTGGTTTTTGATTGCAAATAAATACAAGTGTTGTAGTTTTCAAAAACTACATATTTTTAGTTAAGTATAAATGTAGTATAAGCTGGGTGCGATGAGATTTGATTGAACATTAACCAATAAATATGGGTGCTTCAATGTATTTGGATGGTATCGCACTTGAATTTCCAATACTTCTGCGTAAGGTATTAAAAAAAAGAAGAAATAATTACATTTTTTATTGTAATGAAATGAAAAAATAAATAAATAAAAAATCATTACTTTACTAAAAGCGGAATACTTTAGTCGCGCTTTTATTGGCAAAGTTATTAATTGCCATACAAAATATTATGGTTGAGAAGCATGTACCCAGTAAAATGCCGGTAAAAGAATTAGGATATACTACATATAACTCAGTCCCAGGGTAAATACTACCAATAATGACACCGACTTATTTACTTTCTGCATTATTTTAAAACATATAATAATGAGTTAATAATAACTAGTTCCTTTACCAATAATGATTTACTTTTCTTATTACTTCAAATATAAAGCAACACAGCCAGAAATTGATGATGGTACAAAAAATTAAGTACTCTCAAAGCATTGTCTATACAAAAAATTAAACGTTTTGAGAACGTTTGGAAATATCATCTTTAAAATACTTTGATAACGTTTTTTAACAAATTTTACAACTGTTGATTAAAAGAAAGAAAATAATTTTTATTATTTTTGAAATCCCAGCCAGCAAAATTTGTATATTTTTTGAGGGTTCCTATTCTATGAGTCAAAAATTAGTCAAATAAAACACATTTTTTTTGAAATTTTCATCAAAAATTGCTCATATTTTGGACGAAAATATGGGCCTTCTAAAATAGAGCCAAATTATTAAGTCCAAAAGATGGTTCAGAAATGACTCAGAAATGTAAACAAATTTTAATATTTGTGAACAATTCAAAAAAGGCTCAAAAAAGATTAATTTTTGAGCCTTCGAATTTTTTTAAATAATTTTTTTGAGTCATTTTTGAATCAAAAAAGAAGGCTCTTTTGGATGAACCACTGTCATACAAAAATTTTAACTTTTAATAATTAGAGATGAGCGATCCGGTGATTTTTGAATAACGCTGCTACCAGTGATCGTGATTTTCAAATCACCGTTCTTTTAAACAGTGACCGTGATCACGGGTTTGTAATAGAGATGGGCGATCCTGGGATTTTTCGTAACATTGTTCTCAGTGAATGTGATTTGCAAATCGTTGTACTTTAAACTGTGTGTCACGGTTTTTCTATGGAAAAGACTGCAATTTTCTGATAAATAAACGAAATAATATTTATGGCGAGTTTTTAAGATGTCAGTTAAACTTGGTTTAGTTAAACAGAAAACGAATTTTGTCAGCCATTTCAAAAATTTCCCGGAAAAACTTTTTCTTGAGTATAATTTATTTCTTTATTGAAATAAAACAAAATAAACCACATTTTAAAAGCAGTATTGCACACTGATAGAATTTTGTGCATAGTATTAATGAATTTGTTCATTAATCCAATGATTTTTTTCATTGAAAAGTCCCCAAAGAACACGTTCATTAAATCAATGAAAAGTATTCATTAAATGAAAACACTAATTGAAAAAAATATATTTTTTTGCGTTACTTTTTATTTGTTTATTTTTATTTTATTAATTTTTCTTTTTATTTGTACATATATTTCTTTTTTGTTTTTATAACGTTTTTGACATCTCCCTGAACTCGACTTGAACCCGCAATCACCAGAATGTCAACATTACCGCGTTACCGATTCATCTAAATAGCCAAAATAAAATGATATAATTATTTGGACTTTTATATGTAAATAATTTCAGTTTGCAACCCTAGCGTTCATTATTGGAACATATATCTATTTTAGTAATTAGCAAATTCAAAACCCTTATTAAAATTATAGCATATCTTACGGGTTAGTTGAAAATATATAATGATAAAATTCATGTAATTAATGAATTTTTTATTAATTCAATGAAAATTTTTCAATAACTCAATGAATTCAGATTAATGAAATCGATTCATTAATAGTATGAACCAAAATTCTATCAGTGCAGTTACAAACTGCGTTAAACTAAGTTTAAAGATAATCCACTTCCTAAAAACTGGGCCTTAAAAGAAGAATAGTCGCGACCGGTAACAAAGACATGATAGAAGGAGACATTTTATTCAGAGGAGTGTGAAAGCAAGTCACTGTTATTGAAAAAAAACATGTATTACTGTGCACAATGAAGTTTGCAAGAAAGAATAGTACACACATATTAAAAGAACGACATTCCGAGTAACTGCGACTTGAAATATTTGATCGCTGCCGTTACCAGTGATTTATCAATAACTGTGATTAAATCGTCGGTATGAAAATATCGCTCATCTCTATTAATAATATTTTTGAGCTTTTTGTTTTTTATTGATTTTTGGGCTTGTTTGCAAATATTGTATCCGTTTTGCTCTATCTCGCTTAGTTTTCGAGTTATTGGCTAGAAACCAAATAAACGTCCTTTTGGTTCTAGCGTTAGTAGTTTACGAGATATTTGCAACTTTAAAATCTAGCAGAGGGAGCTAAAATTTGATTTCACTAAACGTGTTTTATGGGTGTATTAACACGCAAAGGGCAAAAATTTTAACCATTTTGCTCTATCTCGCGTAGTTTTCGAGTTATTGGCGAGAAACCAAATAAACGTCCTTTTGGTTCTAGCGTTAGTAGTTTACGAGATATTTGCAATTTTAAAATCTAGCAGAGTTAGCTAAAATTTGATTTCACTAAACGTGTTTTATGAGTGTATTGACACCCAAAAGGAAAAAATTTTAACCATTTTGCTCTATCTCGTTTAGTTTTCGAGTTACAGGCGAAATACCAAATAAACGTCCTTTTCGTTCTAGCATTAGTAGTTTATGAGATATTTGCAATTTTAAAATCTAGCAGAGTTAGCTAAAATTTGATTTCACTAAACGGGTTTTATGGGTGTATCTACACCCAAAGGGCAAAATTTTTAATCATTTTGCTCTATCTCGCTTAGTTTTCGAGTTATAGGCGAAAAACCAAATAAACGTCCTTTTCGTTCTAGCATTAGTAGTTTACGAGATATTTGCAAATTTAAAATCTAGAAGAGTTACGTAAAATTTGATTTCACTAAATGGGTTTTATGGGTGTATTTACACCCAAAGGGCAAACATTTTAACCATTTTGCTCTATCTCGCTTAGTTTTCGAGTTACAGGCGAAATACCAAATAAACGTCCTTTTCGTTCTAGCATTAGTAGTTTACGAGATATTTGCAATTTTAAAATCTAGCAGAGTTAGCTAAAATTTGATTTCACTAAACGTGTTTTATGAGTGTATTAACACCCAAAAGGAAAAAATTTTAACCATTTTGCTCTATCTCGTTTAGTTTTCGAGTTACAGGCGAAATACCAAATAAACGTCCTTTTGGTTCTAGCGTTAGTAGTTTACGAGATATTTGCAATTTTAAATTCTAGCAGAGTTAGCTAAAATTTGATTTCACTAAACGTGTTTTATGGGTGTATTAACACCCATAGGGCAAAATGGTTCTAGCATTAGTAGTTTACGAGATATTTGCAATTTTAAAATCTAGAAGAATTAGGTAAAATTTGATTTCACTAAACGGGTTCTATGGGTGTATTAATACCCTAGGGCAAAAATTTTAGCCGTTTTTCTCTATCTCGCTTAGTTTTCGAGTTATAGGCGAGAAACCAAATAAACATCCTTTTGGTTCTAGCGTTAGTAGTTTACGAGATATTTTCAATTTTAAAGTCTAGAAGAGTTAGGTAAAATTTGATTTCACTAAACGGGTTTTATGGGTGTATTAACACCCAAAGGGCAAACATTTTAACCGTTTTGCTCTATGACTCTTAGTTTTCGCGATATAGAAAAATACCGCGGCAGTTTCATGTGATTGTATATAAAATGGAGCACTTTCTGAATTCTAGTGTAACTTTTGAAATATTTTCGTTCCACGACCTACGCAGATGTCTATAATTCTTTGTCCAATTTATATCCAGATAACTCATTTACGTGTTTAACCTATTTGGAGTTACGGTGTAATAACGCCGTGCAACTACCCGAAAAAGACGGTGTCATTGTCATATAAACCCAGTGTAGAAAATCATTACCAGATATGTGGTTATGTAACTACATACTTGGTAATGGTAACTACTTACTTTTGTTATTACATTTCTTATTACCTTTATATGGCGATGTCGCGAAAAATAATGAGTTGTCGTTACACACCAGCATACGAAAAATCTAAAAATATATCGTTACCTATGTGCTTACCAGTACTGACAAAAATAATGAGTCTAAAAATAGATTTTCAAAAAAATTTATTATATAAAAAAAAATATTTTTTACTGTATTTTTTTTTTTTTTTAATAAAATTTGCTGGTGCAGGAATCGAACCTGGGTCTACAGATTGCCAGTCAACAGCTCTACCATCTGAGCTATATCGACATGTAATATTTAATAGATAAAAACATAATTGACCTGCTGCACACAAGTAAGCTTACTCGCCAACATACAAAAAATTAAAAAATATCTGGTTACATATATCTAGGGTTTGGGATTTTCCGGACTTTTTTTATTCCTGGGAAACGGGAATGAAAAAATTTGATTCCCGGGATTCCCGGGAAATATTATTGAACAAAATTGTTAATGAAAACCACCTATATAAGTAATTTTTGTTAAAAAAAAACTTTTTCAGTACAAATTCAGTCTGTGTAGTGAGAATTCAAAGTAAAAATATCAGAATGTTGAACATTTTATTTCACATAAATTACTCTAAGCACTGCCAAATGAATTGCATGATTCCAGCAGAAAGCACCCACTACTGGACTGTCGGAAACAAACCGTTTCATCTCATTTGGCCCATTAGATAAGGTCGCCAAAATGTTATTTTCCAAAGATAAATAAAACTCTTCTAGTCTCATTTATACAATTCTTATTTTATCAGCATTACATTTTCCTGATATATAAACCAACCCCAGGTTATAAAATTAATTATTTCCGTTTATACATACCCAGTCAGAAATAGCCAGTGGTACAAAAAATCAAGCACTGGCATACCACTGGGTAACCACGGTATTAAAAATAAATGACTGGCAGAACACTCATTTGGGACGCTTTGCCAGCGTTTGCGAAAAGCGTTATACCAGTATTTGTTTTACAAAAATTTCGGTGGTTTATAAAAAAAACCACTGGCAAAGAATTGGCTTAGAGTGATATGCCAAGGTTTGCAACCAGTGGTTATCCAGTGCTACCTAGCCAATGCTACCAGGCGTACAAAAATCAATTCACTGGAAAACCAATGATTTTATAAAAATGCTGACACTTCGTTAAAAAATGTTTGTAGTCGGAAGGTTCCGAGTTCAAATCCGGTTGCAAGCAACATTTTTTTTTTGGATTTTTTTTAATTTAAATTTTTTTTGTTTTATAAAATCAATTTTTTTGTTTGTGGGAAAGCTCCTCCAAGACCAACTTTTGTTTTGCTCTCCAAACACTGGCATACTAGTTACAAAAAATTGTTTGCCAGTACTAGCATTTTGGCACAACCAGTAGTTGTCCAGCTATTATCACTCATTTATGTGTTTAGCCATTAAATATTATATGTCGCGTTAGCTCAGTGGGTAGAGCAATCGTCTGCCAATCTGACGGCCTGGGTTCAAATCACGGCAGGACCAAAAAAAATACATATGAAATTTTTTTTAATTTTATTTTGGACAATATATTTCCAGACCACCTGTTTATTGGTTTTGCCAGCGTTTTGCCAACGTTTAAAAATTTTGTTCCTCCAGTGCTTTTCCGGCGCTTTTTGAACAGCCGGTCCTTTTGTCTAATGATGTTATCATTTTGGGAATGGGAAAGCACTTTTTGCCAGTACTTGTACCACCTGTTAAAGTACTTTGCCACCGCTTTCCCATTTGTATTTTTCTGACTGGGTATGTTCAAATATCTCTTTTGTGATATTCTTGTCCATTCAGCTAAGATTATAGTAAATCTCCTATTGTTGGAAATATTGCTCGATATTTCTTTTATCATGATAAAAGATATGATTATAGTAATTTAATATAATGTTCTTTACATCGGTTTCATCTTTTGGCAATGCCAGGTTTTTATTATAAAAACTTTCTCGAATAAACGAAGATCTAGTTATGGTGCGGATTGATATTCCGTCGACTGCGGCTAATTTGGATACCATTTCAGGAAATGTTTCCCCTCCCATAAAACGTTCAATGCCTATTCAGCTTACACTTTTTTCTTCGGGTACTTTGCAAATTTTAGCTGGAACGTTATTCTTGTTGTTGTTTTCTTCAAGAGAAGTTGCATGACCATAATTTTTTTTTTTAACCAAATTTAGATGTCGGATAACCAAATTTAGATACAATTAGTCTTTTAGGGCAAATGTTGCACTGCGCTGCTTTGTTCTTTTTTGTGAAGTATTTCCATACTCCTGACATTTTATTCTTTAATATAAAAGAATATATTAGTTTGAAAGCAGATGTATTGAAATAAAGTAAACTTACTTGAAAATATCACATTTATTAATGAAAACGTTACTTGTAAAATTATTGGCCCTTAATATAAAGAAGTATTTTAAATTTAAAGTCGACTTTATTTTTAATCATACGGTTTTATTAATTTTCTGTATGAAAACCCTACAAAAATATTTATATTTTCAAACATTTTGATTGGTTGAAAACAAATTAACCAATCAGAATCCTCCAAAAATAAACCTAGTCAAGGTATACTGCCAACCAATATTTTAACTAGTCGACTTTAACTAAAATAAATAAAAATTTAGATAGTAAGGGCGATTATTTGTAAGAAACAAAACTTTTTTCACATTTCTTTTAAACATTTAACCAAGTTTTTAGGTTTTACTACTTAAATTATGAATAAGTTATGCGAAAAATCTTTAGTAGTTGAAATTACTTGGCAAAAAATTTTTTGTGTGTGTCAAATAAATTGATTCCCTTTTAAAAGATTTTAACAATGACATCTTTGTTTTGATGTTTAAAATGTTTTTTATGACTAAAATAAAAAAAATCCTATTCCAGACAAAAGGAATTTAAAAAATTTAATATTTTTAAAATTTCCCGTTTTCCCGGGAAAAATATATTATTTTCCCGGGAATTCCCGGCAAACTTTCCCCAAACCCTACATATGTATATCCTTACCAGTGTTTAAAAAATATTGAGTCTAAAAATAGATTTCAAAAAATTTTCAAAAAAATTAAAAAATTATTTTCTATTTGAAATAATGATAAAAATAAGTCATTATCAGTAACTCATTATTATATGTTTTAAAATAATGCAGAAGGTAAGTGGGTGTCATTACTGGTACTCCAAAAAATAATGATATGTCATTACCGTTTCTACACTGGGAATGTATATAAATCGTAGTAGTTTCTGAATTCTATTGTGATTTTCGGCACATTTTTGTTCCACGACCTACACAAAAGGCTATAATTGGGGATAAAATTCATGTCCAGATAATTTCTGTACAGTTTAGACCTATTTGGAGTTATCCTATAAAAACGCCGTACTACTACCCGATAAAGACCGTGGCATTTTCATAGAAATATATAGAAATCACTGCACTTTCTAGAGTCTAGTTCGATTTGTGAAACATTTTTGTTCCACGACCTAAAAAACTCGCTACGATTGTTGGTCGAATTTACATCCAGATAATTTTTGTAAATTTTTAACTCATTTGGAATCAATGTGTAAAAACTCCGTGCTACTACCCGAAAAAGACTGTGGCTGTTTCATGTAAATGTATGGAAGATGGAGTACTTTCTGAATTCTATTGTAATTTTCAGAATATTTTTGTTCCACAAAGTAGACAGATATGTCTAAATATTGATCGAATTTACCTCCCGATAATTTTTGCAAAGTTTCAACCCATTTGGAACTACGGTGTGAAAACGCCGTATTACTACCCGAAAAAGACCGTGGCATTTTCACATAAATACATGGGAAATGCAGCACTTTCTGAATTCTATTACGATTTTCGGATCATTTTTGTTCCACGATCTACACAGATGTTCATAATTCTTAGTCCAATTTATGTCTAGATATTTTCTGTAAAGTTTCAGCCCATTTGAAACTACGATGTAAAAACGCCGTACTACTACCCGAAAAAGACCGTAAGAGTTTCATATAAATGTATGGGAATTGAAGCACTTTCAGAATTCTATTATGATTTTCGGAACATTTTTGTTCCACGATCCGCCCAGATGTCTGTAATTCTTGGTCAAATTTATGTTCACTTGTTTTCTGTAAAGTTTCAGCCCGTTTGAAGCTACGATGTAAAAACGCCGTACTTCTAACCGAAAAAGACCGTGGCATTTTCATATAAATACATGGGAAATGCAGCATTTTCTGAATTCTATTACGATTTTCGGAACATTTTTGTTCCACGATCCGCTCAGATGTCTATAATTCTTGGTGCAATTTATGCTGACTTGTTTTCTGTAAAGTTTCAGCCCGTTTGAAGCTACGATGTAAAAACGCCGTACTACTACCCGAAAAAGACCGTGTCATTTTCATACAAATAAATGGGAAATGCAGCACTTTCTGATTTCTATTACGATTTTCGGAACATTTTTGTTCCACGATTCACCCAGATCTCTATAATTCTTGGTCCAATTTATGTTCACTTGTTTTCTGTAAAGTTTCAGCCCGTTTGAAGCTATGATGTAAAAACGCTGTACTACTACCCGAAAAAGACCGTGACAGTTTCATATAAATGTATGGAAATTGCAGCACTTTCTGAATTCCATTGTAATTTTCAGAATATTTTTGTCCCACAAACTGCACAAATATCAATAATTATTGATCAAATTAAACTCCCGATAATTTTTGCAAAGTTTCAGCCTATCTGAAGCTACGATGTAAAAATGCCGTACTACTACCCGAAAAAGACCGTGGCATTTTCATATAAATACATGGGAAATGCAGCACTTTCTGCTTTCTATTACGATTTTCGGAAGATTTCTGTTCCACGATACTCCCAAATGTCTATAGTTCTTGGTCCAATTTATATTGACTTGTTTTCTGCAAAGTTTCAGCCCGTTTGAAGCTACGATGTAAAAACGCCGTACTTCTAACCGAAAAAGACCGTGGCATTTTCATATAAATACATGGAAATGCAGCATTTTCTGAATTCTATTACGATTTTCGGAACATTTTTGTTCCACGATCCGCTCAGATGTCTATAATTCTTGGTGCAATTTATGCTGACTTGTTTTCTGTAAAGTTTCAGCCCGTTTGAAGCTACGATGTAAAAACGCCGTACTACTACCCGAAAAAGACCGTGTCATTTTCATACAAATAAATGGGAAATGCAGCACTTTCTGATTTCTATTACGATTTTCGGAACATTTTTGTTCCATTATCCGCCCAGATCTCTATAATTCTTGGTCCAATTTATGTTCACTTGTTTTCTGTAAAGTTTCAGCCCGTTTGAAGCTACAATGTAAAAACGCCGTACTACTACCCGAAAAAGACAGTGACAGTTTCATATAAATGTATGGGAAATGCAGCACTTTCTGAATTCTATTATGATTTTCGGAACATTTTTGTTCCACGATCTACACAGATGTTCATAATTCTTAGTCCAATTTATGTCTAGATATTTTCTGTAAAGTTTCAGCCCATTTGAAACTACGATGTAAAAACGCCGTACTACTACCCGAAAAAGACCGTAAGAGTTTCATATAAATGTATGGGAATTGAAGCACTTTCAGAATTCTATTATGATTTTCGGAACATTTTTGTTCCACGATCCGCCCAGATGTCTGTAATTCTTGGTCAAATTTATGTTCACTTGTTTTCTGTAAAGTTTCAGCCCGTTTGAAGCTACGATGTAAAAACGCCGTACTACTACCCGAAAAAGACCGTGACAGTTTCATATAAATGTATGGGAAATGCAGCACTTTCTGAATTCTATTATGATTTTCGGAACATTTTTGTTCCACGATCTACACAGATGTTCATAATTCTTAGTCCAATTTATGTCTAGATATTTTCTGTAAAGTTTCAGCCCATTTGAAACTACGATGTAAAAACGCTGTACTACTACCCGAAAAAGACCGTGGCATTTTCATATAAATACATGGGAAATGCAGCACTTTCTGATTTCTATTACGATTTTCGGAACATTTTTGTTCCACGATCCGCCCAGTTCTCTATAATTCTTGGTCCAATTTATGTTCACTTGTTTTTTGTAAAGTTTCAGCCCGTTTGAAGCTACGATGTAAAAATGCCGTACTACTACCCGAAAAAGACCGTGACAGTTTCATATAAATGTATGGGAAATGCAGCACTTTCTGAATTCTATTATGATTTTCGGAACATTTTTGTTCCACGATCTACACAGATATCCATAATTCTTGGTCCAATTTATGTCTAGATATTTCCTGTAAAGTTTCAGCCCACGATGTAAAAGCGCCGTACTACTACCCGAAAAAGACCGTGGTATTTTTATATGAATATTAGGGTTTGGGGTTCGGGAATTCCCGCCCAGGAAATCCCAGGAAAAGTTTGCTGGGAATTCCCGGGAAAATAATATATTTTTCCCGGGAAAACGGGAAATTTTAAAAATATAAAATTTTTAAATTTTTTTTGTTTGGAATAGGGTTTTTTAATTTTAGCCATGAAAAACATTCTAAATACCAAAACAAAAATGTCATTGTTAAAATCTTTTAAATCAATTTATTTGACACAAAAAAAATCTTTGCCAAGTAGGTAATTAGGAGCATTTCATCTAATAAAGATTTTTCGCATAACTTATTCAACATTTAAGTAGTAAAACCTAAAAACTTGGTAAAATGTTTAAAAGAAATATGAAAAAAAATTTTCTTTCTAACAAATAATCGCACTTACTACACACAGAAAACAGATTCGTAGTTCCAACCAAATTTTTGTAGTTCCAGGTACAATCACTTTTATTTATTTTTAATACCATTGTAAATACCGAAATTTATTTACAATTTTTGAATTTTTGTTGTGTTAATAGATTACTTTAATGTTTGTGGATTATAAATTCTATAAATAGAAAAACACGTTCCACAAAATTTATTTAAAAATTAAAATTTTTTTGTCGCTAACTGGGATCGAACCGCAGACCCTCCGCTTGTCAACCCATTGCTTTCCCTAAGCAAACTAAGCTCTATTTAAGTTTTTTTAGTCAAATTTGAATTTCTTCAGGTTTGAATATTTTGTCTATAAATAAAATTATATCAGCAACAGAAAATCAGTTGTGTCTTTTAATTTGAATAAAAAAAAAACTAAAAAAAAAATTTATATCGCGAACCAGGATTGAACCGGTGACCTTCCGTTGGTTAGCCCATTGCT
The DNA here is from genome assembly GCA_949987735.1 of Leucophora obtusa. Taxonomy (NCBI): domain Eukaryota; kingdom Metazoa; phylum Arthropoda; class Insecta; order Diptera; family Anthomyiidae; genus Leucophora; species Leucophora obtusa. The sequence continues at coordinate 124,795,471 of OX465295.1, read as the reverse complement.
TTTCCTCTAGGCTAAACTCGACATAAATTTTTTTTGTTAAATTTCAAATTTGAATTTCTTCAGGTTTAAAATTTGAATATTTTGTTTTTGAATAAAATTATATTCACAACAGAAAATCAATTGTGTCTTTTAATTTGAATCAATAAAAAAATTATTTAAAAAAAAACAGTAATGCCTTGGTTGAGGTTTGAACTCAAATCTCTAAGGCTACAAGGCTGTGTCTTAACCTCCTGCGCCACAGATACTTACGTTTAGTTGTTGTCTAACTTAGAATTTAAACACGCATATGTATTAAACGAAAAAATATGATAGATTCCAAAATTTTATTATGATAAACAAAATTTCTGTTCCTTGTCTCAATATATTATTACAATTACCAAAATAATGGAAATTATTGATTAAAGCTACTAAAGTTAAAAAAAAACTTTTAAATTGATTGGAAAAACTAATACTTTGGATAGAGTGATCGATTTTATTGAAACACAACTGATACTAAATTGTTGCTGCCGATATTTTATTCAAATGACTAAATCTTCGATAATTTGTTGGTTGTTGGTATTGAAGGTAATGTGGAAGTTAGTAATATTTCAATATTGGTTGGAAAAGCCAATATTTTGGATAATGTGACAGTGTTTTGGTTCATCATATATATTTTTTGTTCACAAATAAATATAACTTTCCTGATGATGAATTTTAAATAACTGCAATTAAAATTATTGAATGATGAAAATATTTCGTTGGTTCCGATAGAATTCCAACCAATTTATTTTCTGTGTGTATAGAACAATTATTAAATTTTTCTTTGTTTAACCACGCCTACCACGCCCATTTTTCCCTAAAATTTTTTTTGGGAATTTTTCAAATAAATTTTCCATATTTTTATAGAATTTTCAAATAAATTTTCCATATTTTTATGGAAAAATGGGCGTGGTAGGCGTGGTTAAACTAAGAAAAATTTAATAATTGTTCTATACGATTTTTCCAGTACACATTTTATTAGCATACACAGAAAAAATTTAGAAAATTCTATTTGTAATATTAAACACCTTTTTTGCATAAACAAACAAAAAAATTTTAAAAAGGCACCAACAATGGAATTTGTATATGTGACGCGCAAAATTGAAAGGGACCTAAGGATAGAAAGGGACTTAAGGTCAGGAGAGCATTTTTTTAACAATGAGTTTTGTAGATACAATAATTTTTTTTTTAACTTGTTTGTATTTGTTAAAAATAAAAAAATAAAATTCAACAACGAGTTTGTTACATTAAAACAATTTTTCGCTTTATATTGTCGTATTGACAAATAATTAAAAAAAATTTTGGAGCAAATTTAATTAAATTTTTTTGTTAAAAATTGCCTGTTTTAAAATGGTTTCAATGAAACAAATAAAAATAAGTTGTAGTTAGTATCTTATTAAGTATTCGAGAATAAAATCTGAAATTATTACACAGAGTTTTTATAATTATGATAATACAAGACATTCATTTAACGATATCTTCAAACAAAAACAACAAATAAGTGGGATTCAAATAATATTAAACTAAAAAAATAATTATAAAGTTGGTAAAAAATGTTAAATGTTTAAATAAGGATTCAAGCCGAAGGAAAATAAAAAACACATTATTAAAAACAAAACATATTATATATCAAGGGTGGGCACGGATTTTTCACCGAGGGCCATATTGTGGTTTTTCGTAAATTATAAAGAGCCGCACTATACATTAAAAAAGTAAAACTACAAATCTTTACATTAAATGAAAGCGGACGAAACTAATGTTTTATTTTATTTTTCATGTAAGAATAAAACCTGTTCTCAAATACATTCCAAAACTGGTTCCACAAGAACTCATTGCAAACTCAACTTTTTTAAATTCTGTTTTGATATTTTTTAATTAGATAAGTAGAATTAAACATTTTTGGAACACTTTTTTTCATTTTTTTTGCATGTCGTGGAATCGGCCAATGAAAATTTGAAACGAGTTATAAAAGACTGAATATTATTCCGAAAAAAACATGTATAAAGAATTATATCCTTGATTCGGGTTTTAATTTAATAATTTCGTTGCGCACAACAAAAAAAATCTCGCCCCTTTAAAGGTACAGTATGCACTAATTTTAAACGATGATAACAAACTTGAGTGCTTTTTGATGAATTAAAACGCCAACTTTTTCGCACAGTTCTAAATTTAAGACCAATGCGTTGCAGTATTATAGTCAGCACAAAGTACGAATTTTAATAACACTTTACTAGAGTTTGCTGTTCGGTTTTAATCGAAACCGAAACCGCGGTTTTTCAAGCCTCAAAACCGAAACCGAAAACTGACAAAAATAAGTCGGTTTTTAACAATGACTTTAACCAATAAAAATAAATAACTACCCAGTCAGAAAAATACAAACGGGAAAGCGGTGGCAAAGCACTTTAACAGGTGGTATAAGTACTGGCAAAAAGTGCTTTCCCATTCCCAAAATGATAACATCATTAGACAAAAGGACCGGCTGTTCAAAAAGCGCCGGAAAAGCACTGGAGGAACAAAATTTTTAAACGTTGGCAAAACGCTGGCAAAACCAATAAATAGGTGGTCTGGAAATATATTTTCCAAAATAAAATTAAAAAAAAGTTCCTATGTATTTTTTTTGGTGTTGCCGTGATTTGAACCCAGGCCGTCAGATTGGCAGACGATTGCTCTACCCACTGAGCTAACGAGACATATAATATTAAATGGATAAACACATAAATGAGTGATAATAGCTGGACAACTACTGGCTGTGCCAAAATGCTAGTACTGGCAAACAATTTTTAGTAACTAGTATGCCAGTGTTGGGAGGGCAAAAAAAAAAGTTGGTCTTGAAGGAGCTTTCCCACAAATAAAAAAAATTGATTTTATAAAACAAAAAAAATTTTAAATTAAAAAAAATCCAAAAAAAAAAATTTTGCTTGCAACCGGATTTGAACTCGGAACCTTCCGACTACAAACATTTTTTAACGAAGCGTCAGCATTTTTATAAAATCATTGGTTTTCCAGTGAATTTATTTTTGTACACCTGGTAGCATTGGCTAGGTAGCACTGGATAACCACTGGTTACATACCTTGGCATATCACTCTAAGCCAATTCTTTGCCAGTGGTTTTTTTTATAAACCACCGAAATTTTTGTAAAAAAAATACTGGTAAAACGCTTTTTGTAAACGCTGGCAAAGCGTCCCAAATGAGTGTTCTGCCAGTCATTTATTTTTAATACCGTGGTTACCCAGTGGTATGCCAGTGCTTGATTTTTTGTACCACTGGCGATTTCTGACTGGGTACTCAATCAGAAATCGCCAGTGGTACAAAAAATCAAGCACTGGCGTATCACTGGGTAACCATGGTGTTGAAAATAAATGACTGGGAGAGCACTCATTTAGGATGCTTTGCCAGCGCTTTCAAAAAGCGTTTTTCCAGCATTTGTTTTACAAAAATTTCGGTGGTTTATAAAAAAAAACCACTGGCAAAGAATGGTCTAAGAGTGATATGCCAAGGTTTGCAACCAGTGGTTATCCAGTGCTACCTCGCCAATGCTACCAGTAGTACAAAAACCAATTCACTGGTAGAGCAATGATTTTATAAAAATGCTGACGCTTCGTTAAAAAAGGTTTGTAGTCAGGAGGTTCCGAGTTCAAATCCGGTTCCAAGCAAAAAATTTTTTTTGGATTTTTTTAATTTAAAATTTTTTTTGTTCTATAAAATCAATTTTTTTGTTTGTGGGAAAGCTCCTTTAAGACCAACTTTTTTTTTTCTCTCCCAACGCTGGCTTATTAGTTTCCAGTGCTAGCTTTTTCCCACAGCCAGTAGTTGTCCAGCGATTATCACTTAATTATGTGTTTAGCTATCAAATATTATATGTCTCGTTAGCTCAGTGGGTAGAGCAATCATCTGCCAATCTGACGGCCTGGGTTCAAATCACGGCAGGACCAAAAAAAAAAATACATATGAACTTTTTTTAAATTTTATTTTGTAAAATATATTTCCAGACCACCTATTTATTGGTTTTGCCAGCGTTTTGCCAACGTTCAAAAATTTTGTTTCTCCAGTGCTTTTCCGTCGCTTTTTGAACAGCCGGTCCTTTTGTCTAATGATGTTATCATTTTGGAAATGGGAAAGCACTTTTTGCCAGTACTTGTACCACCTGTTAAAGTGCTTTGCCATCGCTTTCCCGTTTGTATTTTTCTGACTGGGTAGATTGCATTCCAGTATCAAATTAGAATCCGAAAAGACTCATAAAAGAGCACTAAGACCTTCTGAAATTATAGCTATATGAGTAAGTATTTCTTCACCGATGAAGCCTCTTTCCGACTCATAAATAGGGTTGCCATCCGTCCTCTTTTCCCCGGACACCGTCCTCTTTTTTAGAGCGTCCGGGGCAGTCCTACTTCTTTTTCAGTAAGTGTCCGGGGTTGTCCTCCTTTTTGCACTTTTCTCCATTACTTTTTTTTGAATTGTTGGCATCGCTGTTTTGTCACTGTTATTTCACTTACTTTATAATTGCCAAATTTGAAGCTTATCAGCAGTGAGCCAACTGTTGAATTAAAAAAAAAATTAACATTGCCTTTAATGATGAAAATTTATTTAATGAACTCCTTATCCTGAAAAATTATGTAAAATACTTAAATTCAATTAACATGATTGATAACAAGTTTTGGTGCAATTTTTATACCCTACACCACTATGTGGTCAGGGTATTATAAGTTTGTGCTGATGTTTGTAACACCAAAAAATATTGGTCCTAGACCCACCTTATAGTATACCGATCGGCTCAGAATTTTTTTTTATTTCGATTTAACGATGTCCGTCTGTCCGTCTGTCTGCCTGTCCTTTGGTTAAAATCGGTCCATGTTTAGACCTAGTGCCCATATAAGGGTCCTCCCAACATTATATTGTTTATACGCTGCAGGTCTCAAATATTAAGATATTTTGATGAAATTTGGTACACAGACCTATGTTGGCCCAAGAACGAAGCCTATTGATTTTGGTGAACATCGGTCCATGTTTAGACCTAGTGCCCATATAAGGGTCCTACCAAAATTATATTGTTTATACGCTGCAGGTCGCAAAAATTAAGATATTTTGATGAAATTTGGTACACCGACCAATGTCAGCCCAAGGAAGAAGCCTATTGATTGTGGTTAACACGGGTCCATGTTTAGACCTAGTGCCCATATAAGGGTCCCCTCAAAATTATATTGTTTATACGCTGCAGGTCGCAAATATTAAGATATTTTGATGAAATTTGGTACACCGACCTATATCAGCCCAAGGACGAAGCCTATTGATTTTAGTTAACAGCGGTCCATGTTTAGACCTAGCGCCCATATAAGGGTCCCCCCAAAATTATATTGTTTATACTAGAGGCCAGTATGAATGTTTTGCAAGACATTCACAAAACATTTTCTTATACAACACCAAAATATATTTTTTTTGTTTTCTGTTTTATTTTTTTTTTTTTGTAATGATCTGAATTTTAACATCTTGTAAATAACTACAAATAAGTAAAATTGTCAATTTTTGTTATATTTAGTATTAAAAATCGTCAAATCTCTCATCAGCGCATGCAAGAGAATGTTTTGTAAGACATTCATTCAGCCCTCTATTTTATACGCAGCAGGTCGCAAATATTAAGATATTTTGATGAAATAAGGTACCAAGACCTATGTTGGCCGAAGGACGAATCCTATTGATTTTGGTGAACATCGGTCCATGTTTAGACCTAGTGCCCATATAAGGGTCCCCTCAAAATTATATTGTTTATACGCTGCAGGTCGCAAATATTAAGATATTTTGATGAAATTTGGTACACCGACCTATATGAGCCCAAAGACGAAGCATATTGATTTTGGTTAACACCGGTCCATGTTTAGACCTAGTGCCCATATAAGGGTCCCCCCACAAACTGCAGGTCGCAAATATTAAGATATTTTAATGAAATTTGGTTCGCTGACTCACATTATAGAAAATTTTGACACAAGTCCCATTTTAACCCATTCGAATTTCGGATCCAAACATTAGTTGGCTTTTAACCAGACTGGTGTAGGGTATTGTATAGTCGGCATGCCCGACTTTAACCTTTTTACTCGTTTTTACTAAAAATGATGTTTGCTATGAAATGAAAAAACTTGTTGGGTTTTATTTAGTAGGTTTGAGGTTAAGAAAAAGAATAAACATTTTTTAAAAAGTTATAAACACATTATTAATTTGAAAATCAGACTAGGTATAGTTTCTGCCATTTTTTATGGACAGGCTTCATCAGTGATTTTCCATTAAATTGTATTATTGTTTATATTTTATTGTCAGATTGTCCCTATATGATAATTTTTTTTCAACAACCTGTTAGCTGTAGGAATCGAACCCATGGACTCCTACATTACAAACGTAAATATACTAGAGTTCGACAGCTTAGCCATCTAACCCACCTAACTTATAGTGTGGCTAATTCAGAGTTTTCTTTCCTATTCAGCTTTCTGTTATTGTTTTTACTCTCAGAAGTGATCAAACAGACATTTTTTTTCTTACCAGCACATAATGCCAACGTAGAATGATTATCTTCTTTAATCAAAGCGCAGTGGACGCCAAAAAGAAATAAATTGAATCCAGAAACTATTTCTGAAATTATTAGAGTAAAATATAATTTTTGAATGAACTGTCAAGAATTTTATGAATATTTGAAGATATGCGACAGTAATATATTGATTCAAACTAGACGCGTTGAAAAATACTCATGAAGCTCTTGATAATTCACATCAGAATTATATTTGACTCTAATAATATTAGAAATAGTTTCTGGATTCAATTTATTTCTTTTTGGCGTCCAATGCGCTTTTTGTTTTGTTTATTCAGGTACTACTAGTTTTAAGTTCAGAATGATTTTTTATATTTTTGGCAAGTTTTTTTTTGTTTTTAATCAAGGCCAGAAGAAAATTTAATCCGGATACTATTTCTAGTTCTATTTCTGATATTATTAGAGTCAAATAAAATTTTTATATGAATTTTCAAGAGTTTTATGAATATTTGAATAAATGCAGCAGTACTATACTAATTCCAATTGGAAGCATTGAAAAACATTCATGAAACCCTTTACAATTCGTATCAAGAAATTATAGAAATGTAAATTTCTGAAAATGCATGCAAAGAATTGGTTAAACGTTGTTTTTTTGTTTATTTATGTACCATTAATTTAAAGTTCAGAATAATTTGTTTGTTTTTTGTGATTTTTTTTTAGTGGGATAAGAATTGTTTTATTTATAAAATAAATTTTTATTTGTATATTTTGATTTGTTGTTGATTTTTGTAAAATTAATTTATTAAAAAAAATGTCCTCTTTTTTAAGACAAATGTCCTCCTTTTTTGACGTTTACGTCCTCCTTTTCTCAAAATGGAAATGGCAACCCTACTCATAAAAGACCCTGAATTATGAGCATTATTGGAAAATTTAGAATTTTTTGAGCTATTATGAACCAGCAAAAAAAATTGCAAGTAGTGCTTTACAAACTACCTCTTTTAATGCTTCACAAGTATCCGTTAGTGTATTTTTACTGCTTTTTTAGAAGTTATTCTGAACAACTTCAAAAAATCACTTCTTTCATTGATTCCCAAGTATCCGTTATTATTATTATCATTTGGCATTTTCAAACAGAGGGTCCCGGGTTCGATTCCCGACGGGACCAATATTTTTTATTTTTTTTTAAATTTTTTTTTATTCTATTAATTTTTTTTTAATATTTATAATTAATTTGTTTAAATTAAATATTTTTTAATTTTAAAATTTTTAAAAATATGTATGTATAAAAAAAATGGTGAGAAATTGATTTTTATGTACCTGTGAAAATTGTACTGAAACCAATATTGAATTGGAGTGCACCTTTAACACTTGTTTAATAAGTACTTTTATTGAAGAGAATAAGGAACAATATCTCGCATTAACAAAGTGGTGTTTTTATGCCAGTCAACTTTCATATCAAAGAATAGCTCAGCGGTAGAGCTCAGCGGTAGAGCTCAGCGACTAGCAATCGTGAGGTCGCAATTTCGATACCCGGTGACGGCAGTAAAAAAACTTTTGTAAAATAAAAAAAATATAATATTTTTTTGTGAAGAATTTTTTTTTTAACTTTTAATTGGTGAAAAAGAGCTTCCTTTGCACTCGTTCAAAATGTACTGAAAAAATGTTAAAGTCGGAGTACTCCTCTCCTATGACAACTCAATGTTAAAATCATTAGTGTTTACGTTAAAAAAGAAGTACATCTAGATCATCAATTGTAGTGCATTTTCTACTACTTCGGCATCTCTTTTTGCGCTGGGGAGTCATTTAAGATTAATTTTTAAGTTATTTAGAAGCAATGGAAAATCTAAAATTTCAGCACTCTGAAAATGATCATATTTTAGAGTCTCTTACAAGCCATAATTTCTGAGCGCTCAGAAAAATTTTGGCTGCGATTTTATTGAATCATGAATTTCGAAAAGGGCTCCTATTTTTTTACAAAAGGGCTCAGCTCCTATTTTACAAAATTTTGTATTTAATTGTAATGAACATTTTCTCCATTAAATATTAGTTTAAAGAATTTTTTGTTTTTTTTTGTTATTACGGATAACATAAGTTCAGTCAACAAAAAGTCAGGTGGTTTAAGAGATATTGAGTTTCATATATTCAGATCGGATTTCCACAGCGTATTTTTAAAAAAGTACTATTTCGTAGTTTTAAACAATTTGCTAAAATTTAAACTCTTGAAAAAACAGCTTTAGAAACCGCGGTTTTTATAATTTTAGAAAACCGAAACCGCGGTTTTCAAATTTTTCGGTTTTTAGCAAACTCTACACTTTACTTTGGTAAGAAATTTTCAAACAAAGTTTCTACTAAAATAAAATCTGAGTTTGAAATCGTGCTTTGTGCTGACTATAAAACTCGTCCACCCAACAAAAAAGTCTGAAAAAGCTACTGAAAATCTTGATGTTATAACTGGAAATTTAACTATTTTGAGCCGTGCGGTATATTCTGCAATTTTAGCAACGCTGATATGTAGTATAAAGAAATTACTATAAAAAATTAGTAAATTTTAGTAAAATTGTTTCAAACTGTAATCTAGAAATTATTGCTGAAATTATAAAAAAATTTTGCTGAATATAAGTATCACTCGAAGAAAAACCTCCATCATATTTATAAAAAGTTTCATAAATGTGATGAAAACAAAAATAAAACTTGAAAAATTTGACAAAAATTTTTTTAAAATACAAAATTACATGTTATTTAAATTTGTGACAAAGTAGTTGTCAATGTCGACAGTCGCATAAAAGCCCAAGAAACAATTTTACGGACTCTCCGTTACTTACGGAATGATGAATCCGTTATTAACAGACCGTTTTCGGTCCGTAAAAGAGGTATCCATAAAATCCGATACGAAAACGGACAATTAACGTACCGATTCATCGGATTTTCGAAAGCAATCCGTTTGCACTCCGTTTTTCCGTATCCGTTTCGGTGCCGGTAGAACTCCATCAGATTCGGATCCGGTTTTCATAAGTTTCAGCCGGATATTGTTATTTGTCAAATTACAAATACATAAACAATATATACATTTATTTTTAAATTTTTTAAAAAAATATGATAATCAGCAAAAATGGTTGCTTTTAATAGACTGTAATTATGGAGAGCTATCCCGAATATATAATGGTAAATATTGTATATATTTTAGTACTTCATAGCGGAAAACAAAACACTCCAAAAGTATTGCCACAAAACTGTATGTAACTTGCTGGTGTAACTTTCCCGCGTTGAAGAACCTAAATATTAAAATAATTCCATGAAATCTAACCTAGTAGGTAAATTTATTTTTTCTCTGTAGCTAAAGACAACAAAATTTATTAATTATTGGACATATGACTGGCTTCAAAGGCGAGGAGTTATCTTAAAAGGCGAGGGGTTGTCTGTTATTTGGAACACTGCTTGCAAAAACGGAAAAATGTTGAAATCAGGCAGAAGAAAATTGCTTCCTTACACAAATTAAGTATTGTAAGTTTTAAATTTTTTTCAGAATATAAATTAATTAATAATTAGATTGTACATATGTTATTTCGTTACTTTTTTAGTTTTCTGTAAATAAATCTTTAAAAAAAACTAAAAAATATTACTTATTTATAAATAATTAAAAAAGTAGGGTAGGGCTAGATATACAAGTCCGTTTTTTTTAATAACGGTACGGATACGGACCAGAAACTGCATTCTAAAAGCGGAGTCACTCCGTTTTTACACGACATAACGGACCGTAAACGGTCCGTCATTGACGGACTTTCAACGGACACATGTCCGTATTTTACACGACATAACGGTCCGTAAACGGTCCGATGCTGACGCACTTTCGACGGATTCGAATCAGTTTCGATGTTCCTTAAGATCCGTTTTCTGGTCCGTATACGGATCCAGAAAACGGTACGTAAACGGTGTTGGATTCCGTTTATGGCGGTCCGAAAACGGTACACAAACGGAACGAATTGTTTGCTGGGAGATGTTGAATTTATTATGTAAAAAATTAATTGCCAGTTTAATAGCCAGAAGTAAGATCGATGCTTGTCTTAAATTCTTTTTAAGTAAGAAATTTCTAACTAAACTGGCTCAAAGAGTAATATCAATTGTTCATAGATTGTTCATCGATCATAGCCCTGACAATAAAACTGGCCCTAATTTTTTATCTAAAAATTTTCGAAATAAAAAATTTTAGAACATTGCGAAATAAGATATTAAAAAAAATGTTTGAAATAAAAAAAATCTAAATTTAAATTTCAACAAGGGCCGCACAAAAATCAGCAAAGGGCCGCATTTGCCCACCGTTGTTATATATAAAAATTATAATTGAACTGGAAAGAAAGTAAGTTAATGCAGAATTCAAAACTAGAATTGAAAATTTGGGTTAAAACTAACTACACAGGATTAATGTTTTTAATGTCGTTAAATGTCCATTCAAGAAAAAAAGCGTTTTGATTTTTTTAATGAAAATAAATAGTATGCTCAAAAACTTAAACTAAGCGAATTCTAAATCGCAAGTATTGAAAGGGTATTATAAACTATTTATTAGCTATTTTGGTTATCGTAAATTACCCTATTGGTCCAATAGTTGAGTTGTAACTGTTGTAACTTTTAAATTGTTTTTAGATATTGGCATTTCATAAAAGAACGCTTGGAGAAACAAGTAATATGTTTCCGACTGCTTTGGAAAGTCTAAATTAAAAACTAACATAATCTTGAACAATATGTCTACAGCTGTTTTTTATCATTGGATTTTATCATTGGATATTTAATTCCGTCGAAGTACATAGAAATACTTTTAACATCAAAAACTTATTCCACTAAAAGAAGTGGTTGGATGTCTGAATTTTGAATTTTTAGCAAATTTAGTTTTGCATGTAATTCTTGGGTTGTCTTGCCAATTATTGCAAAGGACTCTTGAGAATCTGCAACAGTAAACTTTTTGCGTTGTTTTGATCCACTGGGAGTTGTTAATATAGTTAAGGATGGTGGAAGTAAATAGTGCAGATACCAAAGAATAGTGAATGTTTTCGATTTTAAAAGTAAAAAAATCGCTTTGGATATATTTAAGTATTATGTAGTAAGTAAGTATTTTTAATGCTTACCTTCGTTACATGCTTTAGCTCTTAGTAACATAGATGATACCGCCGCATTAGCTATTTTAATCTAAGCAAGTCAAACATCTTATTTTCATACTGTGTACATTTAACATCCAAATTTTTCGCTTTAGGAAATTTATTAGAAAAATCAATAGCAATCTGGAAAGGCAAAATAATAGTTTGAAATACTCAATATTTTGATAATAACTACATACGTACCAGTTTATATCCGGAAGGTTTGTTATATTCTGGCCACTGCTTAAGAACTTCTTCAGTAGATTTTCTGTTTTTTATTTGGTTGAATCTGTAGTTCGAACATTAACTGCAGTAAAAGTAAAACTCATCCATTGTTATAGTCTCATTTCTCAAACATTCTACTGAAAAATCTGAATCTGGTTCGGGATCTATACTACAAGAAACAAGTATGTTATATATGGCAACATTAAACTTGAATACCCTCCGCCATTAAATCAATATTTTTATTTTTTTATATTTTATATTTAAGGAAATTTTTGACTTAAACAATACGCAATAAGGATTTAATTTTGTATGGGAGCAATTAATGTATTTGGCGATAAACTTTTCTTTTATAGAACAATATTATCACGAATAAAAATACTGCCTACAGAAAACAGGGGGCTAAAGCGTAATAACCAAATATGTCGAAATTTTTTAAGGAATAAACTATTGTTGGTTTTTAATTTTTATTTAAAAAATAAATATCTTCATCAAATAAAAACAAACTCAATATGGGGTCCTACCGATTCGGTTGATTACAACCAGATGAATTTAATTAATTTACCATCTATTTTTGGTGGAGGGTATAAAAACACGATTAAAAAATAATTTTACAAACAACCTACCAACAGATACTGTTTCTTGTTCTGTAGTTTTTGGTTTTATTTCCTTTAGTGGTTTACTTTGACGTTTTAAATTGTGGATTTTGTTATATAATTTGCCTCTCTTTCCGGTTGTGTAATAACTCTAAAATATTAATTAATAAGTAATTAGACTCAAAGTATTTTCAAATTGACGTTTACCAATGTTTCAGATGGAAATATGGAACATATTTGTCGTTCAAGGTTTGAACAATCTGTCATTGTACATTTGTAACCCTTTACTTCGATATATTTTGCTATTGTATTTATAAGCAATACTCGAATTTCATCTCGAAATATTTCATTTTCTTTATAATACTTTAAAATTTTTTTACCAACACATCCCACCCAGCAAAATCTTTCATTACCAAATAAGTGGTTATATAATAGAAATTCATAGCTCCGCACAACTTATTTTATGGCGTCTAAACTCATTATTTTTGTTTGGCGTGGTCGTTTTTATAAGTAGTCACGCTTACCCGCTCGCTTACGAAAAAATGAGAAATAAGTAGTTATGAGATTTTGAATAATAAATGGTTACACACATGCTTACAAAAAGTTGAATTATAAGTGGTTATCCAATTGCTTACTTGATTCTGAAAAATAAGTAGTTAGGCAAATACTATTAGCCTAAGGAAATACATTCAGAAAAATTTAATAAGTTTTCTGTAGTGTGTAATTTTAGGACTCGTCATAAAAATTTAAACATAAAACATATTTACATCTAATAAAAAATTTAACTGTGTAGAAAGTACTTATTTCAACTAATACGAGTAAGTCATTATTTTATATTTAGAAACAATGAATACAATAGGCCGTTATTAGGAATTCATTATTTTATATTATAAAATAATGCAAAAGGTAATGATATATCATTTTTGGTAATGCAGATAGTAATGAGGTGTCATTACCAATATTTTGCTGGGCAGTGTAGAAAATCATTACCAGATATGTGGTTATATAACTACATACTTGGTAATGGTAACTAGTTACTTTTGTTATTACATTTCTTATTACCTTTATATGGCGATGTCGCGAAAAATAATGAGTTGTCGTTACACACCAGCATACGAAAAATCAAAAAATATATCGTTACCTATGTGCTTACCAGTACAGTAGACGCTCGCAAATTAGAGCTTTCAGTAATTCGAACGTCCAGAAATTAGAATCAATGTTTGCAATACATTAAACGCTCTGAAATTCGAATTTAAAATTCTAATTTCTGAGCGTTTTTTTTTTTGGTTATTTGAATACACAGGAAATCCCCAATTTATTTTTATTCTGTTTGAATAAAGTAAAACTAAAAAGGGGAATCACCAAATTATATATGTTTTTCCCTATTTGTTTTTTTTTTGTCGCATTTATGTACATTTTTGGCTAGTTTATTTGTGAAATTTGATACGCGTGTACATATTATTTGGCAGTCTCTATTAAATAGTGAAAGTGTATCATTTAAAATGTTAAATAAACGTAAAAAAAACACTTTATCATTGGAAACTAAAGTCAAAATATTAGAAAAGCTTGACAAAGGCGTTCAAGGGAACCGGTTAGCCCTAGATTTTAATGTGACAACATCTTCAATCAGCTATATCAAATCACATAGAACAGCAATATTAAATGCTGTTTCAAACACATATCAGGAGGCAAACAATAAATCTTTGCACAGCGCTGAATATCCAAAAATGGAAAGTCGTCTGTATGAGTGGTTTTTAAATCAACGAGAAAAAAAGTGTACATTGACTGGGCCAATATTAAAAGAGAAAGCTAAACAAATATTTAGAGAGGAATATCCCGATAAAGATGAAAATGCATTCCGGGCAAGTGATGGATGGTTTACCAAATTTAAGAAGCGACACGGTATCCGTTTTTTAAAAATTTGTGGCGAGATTCTTTCCAGTGATGTTGCTTCAGTCACTCCTTTTATTCATCGATATCGTGCAAAGATCGCTGAGATGGGTTTAATGGAGTCACAAATATATAATGTCGACGAAACCGGATTATTTTTTCGTTGCCTACCAGACAGAACCTATGTCTCTGCTTTTGAAAAAAACGCCCCTGGACATAAAATTCAAAAAGACAGAATTTCAGTCCTACTTGGTGCAAACTCTGATGGATCACACAAATTAGTTCCATTGGTAATTGGAAAAGCAAAAAAAACCCAGGTGTTTAAAAATTTCAATAATCCTCTGCATTACAACTTTTCAAAAAATGCTTGGATGACTTCTCGGATTTTTCACGAATGGTTTCACGGAATATTTATTAAAGAGGTAAACAGAAATATTGATTTCAGGTTCAGTACATAATTTTAAAATTTTTTCAATTCACAGGTGATCCGCTTTTCGCAGGAAAATAATTTGCCTCCGAAAGCCATTTTGCTTATAGATAATTGCTCCGCTCATACACCCATTGAGAAACTTAAAAGTGACGATGGAAACATAGTTGCATTATTCTTTCCACCAAATGTGACAGCAGCTTTACAACCAATGGATCAAAACCCTATTAAGTTAACAAAGTTCAATTACAGAAGTATGTTTCTTTCTCAGTTAATTGCTGAAGGTGGTGAACTGAAGAATCATTTGAAATCCCATTCGATCCGCAATGCTATATTATTACTGAAACAAGCTTGGGATGCGGTACCACAAAGTGTTATGAAGAAATCTTGGTCAAAGTTGTCCAATTGGGACTCTAACCAATACGACAGCGACGATGACGTGCCAATAGCACAATTGTTGCAAATAGATCAGGACTGCAACGAAGTTATTCAGATAACTCAAGCTCTTTTAAAAGAAATAGCTCCCAACGATTGCATCGGTATAGAAGACATCGACAGATGGAATGAAGATATGTTTGATGACGGATCTGTTTATGTTCTTTTTATCATCAGTTGTCTCTAATACTACAGCCATTGAAAGCTTAAATAATTTAATAAAATGGTGCAATAACAGTGAATTGTTTTCAACTAAGCACATAAGTAATCTTTTGGCTCTCCGTAATGATATTTCGGATTTTAAGAAACCAAAAAAACAAACAAATATAACTGATTATATGTCAAACAAAGATTAGTTGTTAACTTGGTCATTGTTTAATTTTAATTGTTTAATTTTTTTTAAATACAGTTTTTTAGTTTTTAATTAAAAAAAAATACATGTGATGTAATTGGACTGCATTGCTATGTTTTGTTGCCATTCGTTTTTTTTTTATATTCATATTTTTAATTTAAAAAAATACATTTGATGTATTGGACTGAATTGTTGTGTTTTGTTTTCTTGTTTTTATCAAATAAAATTGAATTAAAAAATATTAAAAAGAGTTTTATTTAAGTTTTTGTAAGTAAATTTACTCAATTTTTTTTTCGAAAAAAACGTCCAGAAATTAGAATAATTCAGAAATTAGAATTGCCTCAAAAACAAAGCGGTTCTAATTTGCGAGCGTCTACTGTACTGACAAAAATAATGAGTCTAAAAATAGATTTTCTAAAAAATAAATTATATAAAAAAAAAATTTTTTATTGTATTTTTTTTTTTTAATAAAATTTGCTGGTGCGGGAATCGAACCTGGGTCTACAGATTGCCGGTCAACAGCTCTACCATCTGAGCTATATCGACATGTAATATTTAATAGATAAAAACACAATTGACCTGCTGCACACAAGTAAGCTTACTCGCCAACATACAAAAAATCAAAAAATATGTGGTTACATATATCCTTACCAGTGTTTAAAAAATATTGAGTCTAAAAATAGATTTCAAAAAATTTTCAAAAAATCTAAAAAATTTTTTTCTATTTGAAATAATGATAAAAATAAGTAATTATCAGTAACTCACTATTATATGTTTTAAAATAATACAGAAGGTAAGTGGGTGTCATTACTGGTAGTCCAAAAAATAATGATATGTCATTACCGTTTCTACACTGGGATGTGTCTTCTAATATGGCCTTTAGAGATGGAATAGGTCGAATTTCAAATGAAGTAGTTTTAGATTGTGTTGTTCTAAGACTTTGTTCAGATCAGTGTTGCCAAAACCTATTTAGGAAAAAATGCTAGATTTTTTGCATAAAAATGCTAAAAACTAAAAAAATATGCTAGAAAAAATATGCTAAAAATATTTTATAAGAAAATGTTTCAAATTGTTTAAAAAAATACTATTTTAGTGACTTTTTACAATTAGACTGAAAATAAGTCATCTCTAATTATGAATTCAGTTCATTTTATTGACTAAAATTATATAAAAGAAAAATTAAAAACAATTCAAAAGTTAATTCTTGTAAAAAAGTTCAAAAATCTCTAAAATAAATTTATTATTATTTGATTTCCCAACTGTGTCACTGGAAATATGTTATCTCAAAAAGTTAAAGGCGCATAAATAAAAGTTCCCCAAAATGTTTTATTTCTAAAATAGGTGGTAATGTGGAATACTTTGGCCGGTAATATGAATTTCCCATTCTGCCTTAATTTATCTTCTCCAAATTAATTTAATGGTTTTTATTGCATGCTCTTTTTACCGTTTTCAAATTTCTGCATCTTTGGGCTTACCTGCATGCAATTCTTTAAAAAATAATTTTCGCGATCAGGGTTAATACTTTTTGTGGTGTTGGTTGGTGTGATTAAATGAAAAAGTGTACAGGTGTTACAGTAAAAAAAAATCAAAAAACGCTATCCACATTACCCTCTATGACCCAAACATAAAAAAACCAATAAAAATTGCAAAGATTAAAAACGAACTTTATCAACATTTTGCAATTCTATTAATTCTATTTTAAACTCTATTCTTTAAATTATAATTATTTCTTTTTTTTTACCAAAAATTGGAGTATTTTTGTGCAAAATCACTCCTTCACCATAACAACAACAAAAAGTAAAACGAGTAAAAAAGTTAAAGCCGGGCATATCGATTTAAAAATTTAATATTAAAGTACCATAAAGCAATATTTTTTATACTTTTGGGGTCATTTTTGAATTTCAATCAATCCAATTCTGTTAAATACAATTTTTGCTTATAAAAATATTTATTTATTTATTTAATATTAATTACAATAATATAATTATAGTAACTAATCTAGGAGAGGAATACTAGCTGCAATGGCTTTCGACTCCGCTGTTTTAGTAAATACGTTAAATTATCCTTTGAAGGTTATTTTCCAATATGAATTTACAAATTAGTTTTATATTATTATCACAGGTATTTCTTAAGAGATCTGAAGGTGTCATAAATCCGAAAATTTTAGTTCGGGAAGAGCTGTAAATAATGCACTCATCTAGAACATGTGTAACAGTAAGTTGTGCATTGCAGGTTGAACAACGAGGTGCTGCAGTTTTGTCCAATAGGTATTTGTGTGAAAAATTGCAGTGACCAATTCTTAGGCGGACTATGGTTCTGGTTTCATTTCTTGGACAGGTTTTGGGGTATATTGCCTTTTTCCTATCAGGATTAACTTTTTTGTAGTCATGCTGGTAGTCAGTCCAGTGCTTTATTAATGGTCTTCGCTTAGCTTCAGTAGCTGCTGCATCAGCATACTCGTTGCCAAGGATACCGACGTGCGATGGGACTCACATAAGTTTTATTTTATTTGAATGTTTGTTGAGGATGTTTCTAATTTTATTTATTAAGGGAGAGTTATATAAGGAGTTTTGTATCGCGCCAATAGATGAAAGACTATCAGTACAAATTATGTATTTCGATTGGTTTTTGGCAGCGAATTGAGCAGCGAAAAAAATAGCAATTGCTTCAGCTGTGAAGTTTGAACAGTAGTTATTTATACATCCAGATGTTAAAAGTTTTCCATCTTGTTGAACAACTGCAAATGTTGTGGAATCACTCGATTTAGAGCCGTCGGTAAATAAAAGATTCCAGTTACATCCAGCAAACTGATTGGTTATGTTGTGAAATGTTTGTTTGTAAACTATTGATGGCGTAGTACTTTTGGGGAGGTCTACCATTGATAGGATAAAAGATGTCTTTTCTAAACTCCATGGGGGTTCTGGAGATTGTTTAAGCTGTATTGGGCGAAGCTGCAAATCAAGGTTACGTGAAAAGTTTATGCATCTGACTATAGTTGATTTGATCCTTGGCGTCCTTTTGTGCTTAATCGCTTTTGATACTTCTTCATATAATATCTTATTGTGACAAATGAATAGTTTTGGAATTAACTTGTATGTTAGGAGTGAAATCCGATCTTCGATGGAGGGCATGCCGGCTTCGGCCAATATATTTGTTATTGGACTTGTCCGGAGAGCTCCTATACTACAACGAATTGCAGCATGGTAGGGTGCTTTAATAAAATTGATATGGGAAGGTGCGCACAACCCATATATTGGAAGAGCATAATCGATTTTAGAGAGTACAAGGGATCTAGTTATGTTAATAATTGTTGAGATGTTTATCATGAAATGTTTGGATGTTAAGTATTTTATAATGTTTAATCTAGAATTTAGATTTTTTCTGAGCTGTAAACAGTGTTCTCTGAATGTGAAGCTTTTGTCAAAAACAACACCCAAGATACGAAGGTTGTCAACTTGTTTTATTTTTATGTTTTTGTATTCGACGTCGAAAGTGTTACAGCTTTGTTTTTTGCAAATGTGTAGTATATTGCATTTTTCAATGGAGAGTTTAGCACCTGATAATAGGGTCCAATTATCTATATCTTCAAGCAATTTTGAAAAAATGTCTTTAACTTTTTTGTTATCCTGTACTTTTGTAAATATTACGGCATCGTCAGCATAAATAGTATGTTCACTATGCTTTTGGGTGCATATAATTTTGCTAAACTGATTAAAAGCGATTACAAATAATACGACTGATAATGGCGATCCCTGAGGTATGCCATTATGTAGTGGATAAGTACTTGATTGATGACCGTTTATTCGTACGTTGAATTTTCGGTTGCTTAAAAAACTTTTAATGATTGAATACATTTTTTTTCCAATTTTCCACTCTGTTAGTTGTTGCAATATAACATGAATTCCGATGCGGTCGAAGGCTCTTTCGAAATCGGTAGAAAGAATGTTTATATGATTTTTGCTCGATAGTGCTCTGGAGATAAAATGTTGGAGATATAAGAGAACATCGTCTGTACCTTGTTTTTTATGAAAGCTACCTGATTAGGTGTGATGAAATTGTTGGCTTTTAAAAACCACATTATTCTTCTGGAAATTATTTTTTCCAAAGTTTTACTAATACACGGTAATAGAGAAATTGGCCTGTATCCATTAACCGAAGAATGGTCTTTATTTGGCTTGGGGATCGGCACGACGGCTGCGTTTTTCCAAGCTTGAGGGTAAACGTTGGATGAAAAAATATTATTGTAAATTGAGAGGAGGTGCTTTTTTGTGGACATAGTTAGATTTTTTAACATCGGATACGAGATTCGATCGTCACCTGGGGTTTTTCCTTTAGCCGAATGTAAAGCGCCTTCAATTTCAACCATGTTTATTGGGGTTTCTATTTTTTTTTTGCAAATTTATTGCAATTCTGTAGATTATATATGTGGTTCAAAGCGTTGGATTTATTAAGTTGGAAGTTTGGAGAGAAATTTGAATCATCTGATAAAGTTGACCAGTGATTTGCGAAGCAATTGGCAATATCAATCGGAGATGAAAGCATACTAGATTCAGATTTTAAGTATTTTATTGTGTTTGGTCGTTTGCCACCACTAATAAGCTTAATATCGTTCCAGATACGTTGTGACGAAGACGTGGGGTTGATATTGGATGTAAATTTCTGAATGCAAGCTGCTTTGCTTTCTTTTACAGCTCTTCTAAACATGGCGTTGTGTTTTTTGTATAAGATTAAGTTAGCATCGGTTCTTATTCTTTTAAAACTATGCCAAAGGTTTTGTTTTTGGTTTCTCAATATTTCCAAATTAGCGTTCCACCATACCACCCGGGGTCTGTATGCCTTTTTCATCGTTTGGGGTATGCTTACATTTGCTGCGGATCTAATACATTTAATGGATGCTGCTTGTTGGTTTATGTTCGTAGATGTTTTAATTTTAGACAAGTTATTGTCGCAATGGTTTTGGTATAAGATCCAGTTGGCAGATTCGGTTATGTATTTTGGTTTATATTTTTTTATTGTGTTGTCTACACATTTTTCAATTTTAATTAAAATCGGGTAGTGGTCACTTCCGTGTAGGTCACTAAGTGCTGCCCATGTACAGATAGGAGCGAGTTGAGAAGAGCATAGGGATAAATCGATATGTGTAAAAGTGTTGTGTGTTGTAAAATGTGTTGGACTACCGTTATTAAGTATTATAAGGTCTTCATTTAATATAAAATTTTCAAGAACTTTGCCCCGCGGATTAGATGTAAGTGAACCCCAGAGCGTGCTCCAAGAATTGAAATCTCCGGTCAAAAACAGAGGTGGGTTAGCGTTGTTCAAGATGCGTTTTAAATTACTTTCTAAGACGTGTTGGTGAGGAGGTATATATGTATTAATAAATGTAAATTTCATGCCAATATCTATTTCTATAGCAATAGAAACGGGATTAGAATCCATATAAATTAGTTTATGTGGTATGGTGTTTTTAACTAATATTGCTATACCTTGTTTAGCTGAACCATTGGCGTGTAGATTATGAAAAAACCCGTTGTATTGTTTTGGATATTTTATATTTATGCTATTGTAGGGGATGTGTGTTTCTTGGATTGAAATTATATCTGGATTATGGTCTTTTATTAGTAGTTGTAGTTCATGGTAATTGTTAATAAGACCTTTAATATTCCACTGAATAATTTTAAAATCCATATTGGAAAGGTAGGGAACAAATTATTCGTCGTCTACAAACATTATTTCTTCTTCTTCATTATAAGAATTATTGTGAAATGTTGTTGTATTCTTAGGCAAAGCATGATTTATATTTTGTGTTAAGTTAAGAGTTTCTTTTGGTTTATTTGTGTTTATTGTTGTTGCGTTGTTAGCTAAATCTTTACTTATTGGTTTTATCACTACTCTAGGTGATTGTTTTGTATTAGTTGTTGTTGTTAGTTTTTTTAATTTTGATTCTTGTGTGTTTGATTTTAGTGTGTTGGATTTTGGTGTGACTATAGAATTGTCAGCTGAGCTTTTTGTTAATTTTGTGGGGGTTGTTGTTGATGTAGAATTTTTTGTACTTTCGTTTTCTTTGGCAGTAGTTTTGTTGTTATTTGTAGTTTTGTTAATATTTTGTTTGTTTGTGACGTCAGAGTAGGACTTAGTTAACGGCTCAGATTGTGTCTGCGCTTGATATTTTTCCTTTGCAGCTTTTAACGAACATTTCTCTTTTGTTTTGATTTTTAATATATCTTTTTGTTGTTTATAGATTTTACATTCTTTAGAGGTGGAGGGATGGTCTTCAGAACAGTTAACGCAGAAAGTACGTGTACACTCGGCAGGTGAATGTGGGGGTAAGGCGCATTTTTCACATAATGGACTATTTTTGCACCATTTCTTTGTATGTCCAAGTAATTGACAAGTTTTGCAACGCATTGGATTTGGAAAATATTGTCGAACTTTAACCTTGTGCCATGAAATTTCCAATTTTTCTGGAGTGGAGTAACGATCGAAAGTTATTAGTAGAACTCCGCAGGGGGCTAATTTGCCTTCCGAATTTAGTTTTTGGTATTTGTATACCTCTACTACACCTTGTGATTTCAGTTCACTAACGATTTCAACTTCGGGAACATTATTTAGATAGGGGGCGTAAATAGTGCCCTTGGAGAAGTTTAAGTTCGTATGATATTCGCATTTAATACTGCAAACTCCAGGGAGATTTTTAGTGCTTATTAACTTATCGGCATTAGCTTTATTACCAATAAGGAGTAAGAGGTTACCATCTCTTAGTTCGGATACAGCTAAAATGTCGGAACAAATTAATTTTAACGATCGGTAAACCGAAAAACAGGAGTATTGTTGCAAGTTTTTATCACCAGATGAAGCCGAGATCACTACGTATTTAGGATCAGGTTTTTGAATGATTGGGAGTTCTGGGAAAGCTTCAAGAATGTTCAGATTATTGCGTTTCTTTTTGGCACGGGGGGCATCCGCTAATAACGAAAAGCGGTTGTCCCCCAAATTGGGCGGACCGGACATAACCACTTAACGATACTAAATTTTTTTTTAAAAATTACTATGTGGGCGGATATTTTTTTTGTTCACTGTATTAATAAAACTGTAATACTTAAGGAAAAAAAACGGACACTCAGAGAGATAGAAAAAGCCAACCGCACAACGAAAGGGCTAGTCGATGACTGTGCTTATAAAAATAATTCATAATACTTACTCTAAAAGTAAAAAAAAAAAATATTTCTTTTTTATATTACATTTAAACTTAAATTGTAAAATAAGAGATAATTATTCAAAAACGAGGTTTAGAATAAAGATAAAGAAAGTTAGAATAAACTGTGATTTTGAAACTGATAATAGTGATTTTTAATGCTTATATTTCAATATAAATAATAAAATTTGGTGTTAGTTTAACTATATAATGTACATTTATAAAAAAAAGTTAGTACAAAAGTCTGTTAAATGCGTTCTGATTAAATTGAACTGATTTTTCTGTTATTTTCTCTAAAAAAGTCCGTACAAATAGGTAAAAATTCTGCTAAAATAACAGGAAATAGTACATGTATTTGCGCCAGCACAATTTTGATCTATTTGTACGGACTTTTTTTTATGAGTGTAGAGAATATAATAAACAACACAAAGAAAACGTAAAATTTAATTAAAATAGTTTAAAAAATAAAAATAAAAAATTAATTAAAAGTACCACTTTTAACATGTTATTACAAAACTATAACAATCCCAGTTCGTTATTAAACGAGAACCGTGGAAAAAGCTTGATTTAATACTGCTTGTCTTGTTTTTATATCGGAAAGAACATTCAAATTAATGTAGAATATTAAAAAAAAAAAAAGAACACAGAAAATAAAACTGTAAAAAATGCAAAAATATGCAAAATTTTGTTGGAAAAATGCTGAAAAAAATGCCATATGCTAGATACGATTTTTTCATGCTAAATGAATTAAAAAAATGCTAAATCTAGCATTAAATATGCTAAATTGGCAACACTGGTTCAGATAAAGTAGTTTTAGATACCCATATACTAAGATTATGTTGAAAAGTGGCTTGATATCCAACAGGTAAAGTTTGAACTAATTTGTTTATGTGATTTTTACTGAGGTACCGTAATACTTCCACAGTTATAGATTGCTCTATGATAAGTAAAATTTATTAACCCTTTCGACCCCAACTTTAAATGGCTGGGAATTTTCCGACCAAACTTCTTGTAAATGTAGATCTATGCCAAGAAAATATTTTTTTATTACTTTTATGGCTTTGCAGCACCCCCTAGCGGAGATATTTGGAATTAAAGTTCAAAAATTAATATGCTGCCGATCCCGAACGGGTTAAGATTTTTTTGAAAATTTAAATTTTTTATTTTTTTTTCTATTACTAAACTCTACATAAACATTTTTAATTTTTGAATTTTATTCATCACACAATTTTTGGGACTAATTTAACCAAAAATTTTATTTTTCCTTAAATTTTACAGTGAGAAAAAATGTGAGTTGACACTATGAAAAATAGAACACTATCAAAGACTGCTATATGAAATTATAAACAGGTATTCTAGAACTGCAGTGCTACTGAGTAAAAAAATTTGTTAGACAAAAAAGTAAATATAATGGGAGTTATAGGCACATAACAACGAAGTTGCTTGTAGGCAACTTTGGGGTCGAAAGGGTTAAGAATATTTATTTGTTAAAAATATTAACGGTGGGTCTCATACTTCAGGTTTAAACTTTAGTTAATAGTTTGTTGTTGTTTTGTGTACAATTTTTGGCATTTTCTTTTGTTTATAGTTAAGTTAAAGTTAAACCTGCAGTATGAGACCCACCGTAAAAAAATTTTGTCTTACCTCGTAAATGACTGTATATATGACAGAGTTTCCATTCGCCAAGTAATTTGTATAAGTCCGAATTCTGATCAGCAGTATCCAATTGATTATCCTTCCAGTTTTTCAAACACATATTTTATTTAATATACGTTATTATAAAATTCTTTTAATTTTACGAATTGTTTGCCGCAATAAATTTTAACCATTTCGACGGGAGAACCCTTAAGATCATTAATAGTCATTATACAATACGACTGTGTAAGGGTTTTAAATTCGAAAGCAGCAAAATGAGTATTGTATTCCGAAAGAACTTTTTGACAACAGAGATAAATTTCACCAGTGTTTTTTTCCGC
Organism: Leucophora obtusa; assembly: GCA_949987735.1. NCBI lineage: Eukaryota > Metazoa > Arthropoda > Insecta > Diptera > Anthomyiidae > Leucophora > Leucophora obtusa. The sequence goes on along the minus strand of OX465295.1, from coordinate 124,770,725 downwards.
AATACATTTTAACACATCCCAGTGTAGAAACGGTAATGACATATCATTATTTTTTGGACTACACACAGAAAATAAATTGGTTGGAATTCTATCGGCACCAACGAAATATATTCATCATTCAATAATTTTAACTGCAGTTATTTAAAATTCATCATCAGGAAAGTTATATTTATTTGTGAACAAAAAATATATATGATGAACCAAAACACTGTCACATTATCCAAAATATTGGCTTTTCTAACCAATATCAAAAAATTACTAACTTCCACATTACCTTCAATACCAACAACCACCAATTAATCGAAGATTTAGTAATTTGAATAAAATATCGGCAGCAACAATTTAGTATCAGTTGTGTTTCAATAAAATCGATCGCTCTATCCAAAGTATTAGTTTTTCCAATCAATTTAAAACTTTTTTTTTTAACTTTAGTAGCTTTAACCATTAACTTCCTGTTACCGCCGTCCACAACGGGTTAATAAATTAATGAAAATAATTTTGTACCCTGTATTATATTTTCGTTTATTCATATACTCCTTTTTTTATATAAATTTGTATTCTTCTTTATTTTGCTTTTCTTTATATATTTATAAAGTAACGGTCCTTGTTATATAGTCACATAGACTAACCAAATACTTTATTGTACATTTATGGAATTTTATACCTACATAGTAACAAACAATATTAATGTTAGTTAGTTGGTTTTTTAGCATCGTGCGACGCGGTAAAATATAATAAAATTTTAAAGCGCTAGAATATTATTATAAAATTATTATTAAATAAAATAAAATTGAATTTAAAAGAAAGAAAACAGTGCTGTTAAAATTATTTTTATTGCTACGATTGCGAAACCAACAATTCTTTAAAATTTTATTATATTTATAAATAAAAGAATTTATAAAACTTTCTTGTGAAAATTACCGCAAAATGTCGGACATAAATGCAACTCAACACAATTGCAAAAGATGCAACGAGTTGGACGACGACCGAATGGTGTTGTGCGATAAATGTGATACGTGGTATCATTATGGATGCGCAGGAGTTAACAGCAATGTGGCAGATTACAGCTGGAGCTGCAATTTATGTGGGCAAACACCATCCGCCGCTACTGCTCCAAACCATGCAACTGGCTTTGAGGCTCTTCCTAGCTCATCATCGTCACCATTACTACCGCTAACAGCAACAACCGCACCAATTGTAGTAACCGCCGCAGCACCGCCAGAAGAAACTGCTACAGGTATGCCATTGTTCAGCGCTACGGCAGTCCCAAGCACTATGGTAACAGCAACAGCGGGTATGCCAACGCTAGCCACAACGCTAGCCACAAAACCAATGACAACTTTACTTGGTATGAACACCAACACTGTTCCTTCATACGCAACACAACCAACAGCAATGCCTATTTATTTTCAACAGCAACAAACGCAAATGAATGCAAACAAACAAATTACAACAACAGCTGTTCAAAGTAATTTTGATAGTTTGCAAAGGCAGCAAATGTTACAGCTAGCGCGATTGGAGGAGGAAATGAAAATACAAAAAGAATTTTTAGAACGCAAATATGAAATTTTGTCGCAAAGCGGCTGCCAACACCCTGCGGAACAATTAAACAGTAACAACTATAATTATAATCATCAAGTAAATTCTACATTTACACATATGCCTTTAGTGAACAGTATGCAAAATGCAGCACCAGTATTTAATACTCATCAGCCTGGCCCTACACCTGCACAACTAGCAGCTAGGCTTTCTATACCACGTGAGCTGCCACCATTCGGTGGTGACCCAGACGATTGGCCTATTTTTATTGCCAGCTTCCAGAACAGCACATCACTTGCAGGATTTTCAGATGCTGAAAATTTGTTGCGCCTCCAAGGCTGCCTAAAAGGTAAAGCAAGAGAATTAGTGAAAAATAAATTGCTTATGCCTTCGTTACTGCCAGATATTATTAAAACACTTCGTCTATGCCAGATATTATTAAAACACTTCGTCTATGCTACGGCCGACCAGAACATATTTTAGAACGTGCTATACATAAAGCAAAGTCCATGTCATGTCCTCGTGATAAGCTTGAGGGGCTTATTGAGTACGCGATTAACGTACAAAACATTTGTGCATCTATGGAGTCGTGCGATTTAGGGTCACATCTCAACAACCCCATGTTGGTGAAGGAGCTTGTGGATAAATTACCAAATCAACACAAATTGAATTGGGCAATGCAACCAGCTGATGAAAGCGTACCAATAATAAAAGCATTTAGTGTATGGCTTTACAGTATAGCTGAAGCGGCTAGTAAAGTGGTAACACCTACAATGGGTAAAGGAGGTTCCTCCGTGAATACTCATATTCAGGCCAATTGCAATTTGCCAAAAATGTGCGTCGTATGTAAAATCGAATCACACGAAGTTCATCTGTGTCATAAATTTAAACAATTACAACTGAATGAAAAATGGGACATCGTAAAATCAAACCATTTGTGCCGCCAGTGTCTTAAGCAGCACAAACGAAAATGTAATATGACCAGATAATGCGGCGTATCGGGTTGTAAATATAGGCACCATCCCCTGCTTCACAAGGCCACCAATGCTGCTAATCAGTCAACATTACAAACTGTAAGTACAAATGAAATTGAAAATACGCAGCGGAGTGCACAAATTAATACACACAATAACGGCGACGAAGAGGGACCATTCTTTCGTATTTTGCCAATCCGTTTGCATTCAAAAAATACCATTCTTAATACTTTTGCTTTTCTAGACGAAGGGTCACCCGTCACTTTAGTAGAGCGCAGTGTATTTGACAGTTTGAATTTAAATGGTGTTACTGATCCGCTTTGTCTGAAATGGACTGGTGGAACGACACGCGAAGAAAGTGGATCCGTTCGAACATCAATTCAAGTATCCAGTGTCCACAATGACACAAAGTTTGTACTTTCAGACGTTCACACAGTCGAACATTTAGATTTACCGTCTGAAACAATTAATATGTCTGAACTCATCAAAAAATTCCCGTATCTGAACAATCTGCCAATACAATCTTATCGTAACGCAAGACCTATGATTTTAATTGGTGCCAACAATTGGAAACTGGCTGTTCCAACAAAAATCCGAGAAGGTAGTTGGCAACAACCAATAGCAACAAAAACACGCCTTGGTTGGACCCTACAAGGGGGCAACACGAAGTGCTTAGCCGAGCATAGATTATACATACACACTTGCGTCTGTCAAAAACGTTACGATGAGCTTCACGAGTTTGTGAAAAGTTATTTCAACATAGAAGCAGCTAAGCCTTCCGCCTTACTATCTACAGCAGACTGCAGTGCGATGGAAACGCTTAAAGCAACATGCAAAAAAGTAGACGGACGCTATGAAGTCGGCTTACTGTGGAGAAACAACGATGCACAACTGCCTGAAAGTTACGCTAATGCCTTTCGACGGCTAATGTGCCTTAACAAAAAATTCGCTAAAGACCCATCGCTACGACAGAGCATGCAAGCTCAAATAGACAATTTAATCGAAAAAGAGTATGCCAAAAAGCTAAGTCCGGCCGAATTAGCAACCTCTGTTGGAAAAGTATGGTATCTACCGATTTTTATAACATTAAATCCAAACAAACCCAAAAAAGTTCGGTTAGTGTGGGACGCCGCCGCAAAATCAAATGGAACTGCCTTGAATGATTTCATGTTTAGCGGGCCCGACTTACTAAATCCACTCGTAGACATCCCCTTAGCTTTTCGCATAGGAAAATATGCGATTTGCGGTGATATCGCAGAAATGTTCCACAGAATCAATGTACGAGAAAGCGATATGCAAGCTCAACGGTTCCTATGGTGGGACAAAAATGACAATTTGAATCAGCCAAGCACATACGTAATGCGAGCATTAACATTTGGCGTAAGCTGCGCACCCTGTATTGCCCACTACGTACGCGATACAAATGCCGAAGACTTCAAGTCACAATTCCCTCGCGCAGTGGACTCAATCCAGAATCATCATTATGTCGACGATCTTATAGATAGTGAAGACACCCAAGAAGGCGCAGCCAACTTAGCAAAACAAGTGGCAAAAATTCACGCTGCCGCCGGCTTTCACATAAGGAACTGGGCGTCTAACTCTGGCTACGTTTTAGAACAGTTATCTGAAGTACCAAAGACGTCCCAAGATACCAAGCAGCGGGAACCACTGAAAAAGTTTTAGGTATGTATTGGGACCCAGTTACTGACGTTTTTAAATATATTTGCAGATTTGCACGTCTACGCCGAAATGTGATTGACGAAGACTTTGTTCCAACTAAAAGGGAGTGCCTTCAAGTTCTTATGTCAATCTTTGACCCGCTAGGGTTCCTTTCATGCCACACGATAGGTCTGAAAATTTTGCTTCAAGATGTTTGGCGTTCATGTATTGGGTGGGATGAGCCATTAACCGAATCTCTAAATGCAAAATGGTCACAATGGAAAGCAACAATCCCACTCATCACTACTGTCGAGATCCAACGTTGTTATTCTCCAATGCTCTGCGAAGCCGAAAAAATTCAATTGCACACATTCGTTGATGCTGGTGAATATGCTTACTCTGCCGTCAGTTACCTGCTTGTACAACTGGACGACCATGTCACTGTCAGCCTCGTAGCTGCTAAGTCCAAAGTTGCACCACTGAAACCACTGTCTACTCCTAGAATGGAACTGCAAGCTGCACTTATTGGCGTCAGATTGGCAAATAAATTACAAAAAATTCATCGTTTACGCATATCTTCAACACACTGGTGAGTCTGACCACCGTGACCGTGCTGCAATGGTTACGTATAGACCCAAGAAACTTTCAACAATTCGTAATGCACCGAGTTGGGGAAATTTTAGAGCACTCAAATATTTCTCAATGGAGATGGGTCCCAACTAAAATGAACCCCGCAGATTTTGCAACAAAAATAACAACTCGAAAAACCATGGACTTGTGGTTCAATGGCCCTGAATTTTTGCAACATAGTCCAAGCCAATGGCCCACATGTGAAGACTTAGGACCATCGGACTCTTCTGAGCTGAGACGTCATGTGCTAGTGATTGATAAAATATCGAAAAATTACAATATAGTAAATTTTGGGTACTTTTCTAACTAGAAACGACTCTATCGAGCAGTAGCAACATTCACGTTGTATTTGGCGAAGCTAAAAGTCGCAGTTAAAAAACAAGTTTTTAATCATACGATCACACACGAAATGGTTCAACAGGCAAAGCGATTTATTATAAAAGAAGCACAGCGCAGCGAATTTCTCCACGAAATTTATGATTTAAAACATGGTGAAAACGTAGAAAAATCAAGTAAGTTATACCGACTTAACCCATATCTTGACGATTACGAAATCATAAGATGTCACAGCCGAGCAGAGCGCCTTAACAATCATGATGACGAAATAGTGCTGCCAGCTAAACACCATGTCACATTTCTAATTGTGCGTTCATTTCATGAAGATTTTCACTACCATTTCCATGAAGCAGTGATTAACAACATAAAAAGTCAATTTCATATACCTCGTCTACGGGTCATGTACAAAAAGGTACGAAGTTTATGCCAAATATGTAGAAACAACTCTGCTGCCCCCCAGGCACCACAAATGGCCCAACTACCAGCAGCCCGTCTAGGCGCATTTCAACGCCCATTCACGTTTGTCGGTATAGACTTTTCGGCCCATTGGTTGTGACCGTTGGAAGAAGACGGGAAAAACGATGGGGTGTGGTCTTCACGTGCCTTACAGTACGCGCTATTCATATAGAAGTAGCCCATAGCTTAGACACCAGTTCGTGTATTTTGTGTATACGAAACTTTGCTGCCAGGCGTGGAACGCCTCGTGAGATGTACACAGATAATGGTACAAATTTTAAAGCAGCCGAAAAAATCCTCCGAGATGAGGTCAACCAAATAGATTTTTCTAATATATCATCAAAGTTCGATAAAACGAAATGGCTTTTTAATCCACCAGGTGCGCCCCACATGGGTGGTGCTTGGGAGAGGCTCATTAGATCCGTGAAAAACATTCTCTACAGCCTGTATCCCACACTAAATTTTAACGATGAAACTTTAAGAGGTGCGCTGTGTGAAATCGAATCAATTATTAATTCCCGGCCGCTGACATTCGTTTCTGTTGATCATGAAGATGATGACGCCATTACTCCGAACCATTTACTAATAGGCTCTTGTGATGGCTATAAACCGTTCTTCAACGAAAGCGAAAATTTACGTCAACGATGGCAACAAACGCAAGCATTTGCCGACCATTTTTGGCGCCGCTGGGTAAAGGAGTACGTACCAATAATATCTCGGAGAAGCAAATGGATTGTTAAAGTACCACCTGTATCGATCGGTGCAATCGTTATTATAGTTGATGAAAATCTTCCAAGAAGATGCTGGCCTAAAGGCAAAATTATAGACACAGTGGTAGCTGCAGACGGTCAGGTGCGAAGAGTGACAGTCAAGACCCAGTTTGGTGTAATGCATAGGCCGGTGACTAAGGTAGCTGTTTTGAACGTCGGTGATGATAATCATGAGCAAGCTTGTCTCCCTGACTCGCTTACGGGCGGGGGAATGTTACCGCCGTCCACAACGGGTTAATAAATTAATAAAAATAATTTTGTACCCTGTATTATATTTTTGTTTATTCATATACTCCTTTTTTTATATAAATTTGTATTCTTCTTTATTTTGCTTTTCTTTATATATTTATAAAGTAACGGTCCTTGTTATATAGTCACATAGACTAACCAAATACTTTATTGTACATTTATGGAATTTTATACCTACATAGTAACAAACAATATTAATGTTAGTTAGTTGGTTTTTTAGCATCGTGCGACGCGGTAAAATATAATAAAATTTTAAAGCGCTAGAATATTATTATAAAATTATTATTAAATAAAATAAAATTGAATTTAAAAGAAAGAAAACAGTGCTGTTAAAATTATTTTTATTGCTACGATTGCGAAACCAACACTTCCATTATTTTGGTAATTGTAATAATATATTGAGACAAGGAACAGAAATTTTATTTATCATAATAAAATTTTGGAATCTATCATATTTTTTCGTTTCATACATATGCGTGTTTAAATTCTAAGTTAGACAACAACTAAACGTAAGTGTCTGTGGCGCAGGAGGTAGAGACACAGCCCAGCAAAAAACCTGCTTCGCTGGATGCAGCTTTGTAAGGGAATAAATAAAATTAATCCCTTACAAAGCTGCTTACGGAAGGCTTGATTTTTCCATACAAAGGGCCCGCGTGGAAGCACGTTGTTTTGTGAGAAAAAAGCGCATTATTCGCTGCTGAAAAATTGCAGTAAATTCATGTTTTTCGTAAGTGCATTTAACCGCAAATAAATTCATTCACTTTTTTTGGAAAAAGTGCTTTTTTGCTGCTGAAAAGATGCAGTAAATTCATGATTTTCATTGAGGGCAATTAAACGCGACTTCTTATGAAAATAAATGCATTCATTTGCCGACTTCAAAATGCAGACTGACTCATGTTTATGTGGCGTCTATACATTAAACTCTACTAAAGAAGGGTAAAACACGATTGAGATGACTCAGATTTCGTGCGCATTAATCTTTGGATAACTTACATTTTATTTTACTCCCTTACAACCTGCTTCGTCGGAAGGGAATAGCGTAGCACTATAATTTTTTAAATAACTTGCTTACGATTTGCTTCGTTTAAGGCAGTTTTGCAGGGTATACAATCAAATTGCAAAATTTGTTGTGTATTGTATACGCATAAAGTGGCGCAACTCTGTAAAGCAGAATTTGTAGCGCGTTTTTAAGCGCTTCGTATTTTTACTGCTTCCAAAATACCAAAAATTATTTGCTGGGAGCCTTAGAGATTTGAGTTCAAACCTCAACCAAGGCATTACTTTTTTTTTTTTAATAATTTTTTTATTGATTCAAATTTAATGACACAATTGATTTTCTGTTGTGAATATAATTTTATTCAAAAACAAAATATTCAAATTTTCAACCTGAAGAAATTCAAATTTGAAATTTAACAAAAGAAATTTATGTCGAGTTTAGCCTAGAGGAAAAGCAATGGGCTGACAAACGGAAGGTCGCCGGTTCAATCCCAGTTCGCGATATAAATTTTTAAAAAAATTTTTTTTTATTCAAATTAAAAGACACAACTGATTTTCTGTTGTTGATATAATTTTATTTATAGACAAAATATTCAAACCTGAAGAAATTCAAATTTGAAATTTGACTAAAAAAATTTAAATAGAGTTTAGCTTAGAGGGAAAGCAATGGGCTGACAAGCGGAGGGTCGGGGGTTCGATCCCAGTTAGCGACAAAAAAAATTTAAATTTTTAAATAAATTTTGTGGAACGTGTTTTTCTATTTATAGAATTTATAATCCAGAAACATTAAAGTAATCTATTAACACAACAAAAATTCAAAAATTGTAAATAAATTTCGGTAGTTACAATGGTATTAAAAATAAATAAAAGTGATTGTACAGTAGACGCTCGCAAATTAGAACCGCTTTGAAGGCAATTCTAATTTCTGTACGTTTTTTTTTCGTTTCGTTTCCAATGATAAAGTGTTTTTTTTACGTTTATTTAACATTTTAAATGATACACTTTCACTATTTAATAGAGACTGCCAAATAATATGTAGACGCGTATCAAATTTCACAAATAAACTAGCCAAAAATGTACATAAATGCGACAAAAAAAACAAATAGGGAAAAACATATATAATTTGGTGATTCCCCTTTTTAGTTTTACTTTATTCAAACAGAATAAAAATAAATTGGGGATTTCCTGTGTATTCAAATAACCAAGAAAAAAAACGCTCAGAAATTAGAATTTTAAATTCGAATTTCAGAGCGTTTAATGTATTGCAAACATTGATTCATAGACGCTCGCAAATTAGAGCTTTCAGTAATTCGAACGTCCAGAAATTAGAATCAATGTTTGCAATACATTAAACGCTCTGAAATTCGAATTTAAAATTCTAATTTCTGAGCGTTTTTTATTTTTTTTTGGTTATTTGAATACACAGGAAATCCCCAATTTATTTTTATTCTGTTTGAATAAAGTAAAACTAAAAAGGGGAATCACCAAATTATATATGTTTTTCCCTATTTGTTTTTTTTTTGTCGCAATTTATGTACATTTTTGGCTAGTTTATTTGTGAAATTTGATACGCGTGTACATATTATTTGGCAGTCTCTATTAAATAGTGAAAGTGTATCATTTAAAATGTTAAATAAACGTAAAAAAAACACTTTATCATTGGAAACGAAACGAAAAAAAACGTCCAGAAATTAGAATAATTCAGAAATTAGAATTGCCTCAAAAACAAAGCGGTTCTAATTTGCGAGCGTCTACTGTATTTCGGATAATGGGTCGTATTTCAGCCTCATTAAGTGTCATGGTCATACCAGAATAATGCTGATTTTGAAAGTTTGTAAACTTTTTATACTTCTTAATAAATTTTACCAGTATATTGTGGATTCTGTCAGTAACTAAATAAATTTAATACAATTCTTTCCTTGCTTGCACAAGTTCAAGGACATTCAAGGATGTTTATCGGCCCATTTTGAAAATAAAGTCACTTATACAAAAGAGAATGATTTGTACCGACCACGAGCAAAATAAGAAAAATAATTATTTATTGATATCACTGTTCAAGTAGTAAAATGATACTAACGTGAAAACCATATGGTTGTGTTTGGATGAGCCCCCTGACACTACTCCACCGATGAAAGTGCCAATTTGGCTCATTGGCAAAAATTTATGGCGTTTTTTTTGAATTTCGGTCAATTCGTCAATTTTTGACAATTTTCAGCCCATTTAAGTCGCTTTTCCTGTATTTAAAATTTCTTGTGTTATCTATATAAGGCTCACAATTACTATTTCCACCATTAGAACGTACATTTCAACTGAGAAAATCAAAATTTTTAGCCTATTTCATGATTTTTGCCCATTTTTCATTGATTTTCCCCATTTTTGTGCTGTTTTCATGCGCTTTTTTGTAGTTCTTGCGCAAACTTATCGACATAATTCTTACCGTTTTTCCTTTTTACAATATATTATGCAATATTATTGCCTTTTCAAGCAACTCAACACACTTTTTAAATACAAAAACCATCGTTTTTATGCTTTTTCGGTAATATGTGTGGACAATTAAAAGGAAAAAAGGAAAGTGTACTTTTTTAATTATTTGGGTTTTTTCCGTTGGCTACCTGCATGATTTTTTTACACAAATTTTTTTTACACAAACGCACACGAATCAGGTATATAGCCACCCTTAAAAGATGCGCCAATTAATAAGTACCTCTCAGTAAAATATTGAAACTTACGTAGTATTTATATATGTTCATTGATCGATTTTTGTCATTCAACAAGTGTCTCCGAACGCGTAAAGTACGACTTTTTTAAAGTGACGAAAAAGTAATAAAAGTATAAATAAAGTTTCCAGTTTGAAGTGATTAATTTTTACGGTAAAAATGGATGAATGCCTGAAAAACTTCAATCATTACTGTTATATGTGCGGAAAGTGGACCATTATGTCGTCTATGAAAAAAATTACTGATGAAATTGCAACATTGTACGAGCAGTACTTCAATATTCCAGTGATTCGTAATGTTGACTGGGTGCCTAAAATAGCTTGTTCATCGTGTGTAGCACGTTTGTATGATTGGCGAACAGGTCGACGGGAAAGCATGCCATATGGAATACCGATGATTTGGTCAGAGCCAGTCGACCATGAAAAAAACATGTGCTACGTATGTAAAAATAATGTTGTGGGTATGAACAGAAGAAAGGCGATGGAATATATTTACCAAAGTGTTCCGTCAGCTCAAACCACTCTTCCCCATTCTCCGCCAGTGCCAATCCCGAGAAAACCGAGTCCAACTGAAGAATACATCCCACCATCTTTTTTTTCGGAGCCAGAATCGAATTTTTCTTTGTATCAGCCATCAAATATTACGCCACCATGCAAACACATTGAAGTTACACAACAGCGCTTGAACATAATGTCAAGACAACTAAAGTTGTCACAAAATAAAACCATAATTCTTGCTCAACATCTTAACCCTCTAACCGGCAAGCCCGCCTCCAGGCGGGGTATATTAAATTGACCAGAAATGTGCCAAAGGGGTATTTTATAATAAGAAATTATGCTTTTTCAACAGAAAACAAAATTTGTAAAATTTTTTGTGAAGAATTTTTTTGTATACAATGCACGGTTTGGAAGCGAGAAAGTGTCAAATATAAAATTTCGTAAAATTTCAAAAATTAAATATTTTAAAACAACCAAAAGTTTCAAAAATCTTAAAAACATATTTAAATTGACTAAAACAATTGATAGTGACCATGAAGTAAGATTGGAGCTTAAGCTCTTCAAAAAGTTCCTTACTTTGGTCCAAGGACGCACAGGATTCCATAAGGATACCTTTAAAGGACATCGCCTTAACTTCAAAACGAATAGACGGATTTTTCTGAAATTTGGTAAAAAGAATATATTTGGTATAGGTAGCAAAGCTTATAAGTTTGAATAATATATATTGAAGTTTTGGTGCGTTTTCGCTCAATTTCGCATTTTTCGAAAAACGAAAATCGCTACAACTTCTTAAGTAACAGCACAAAAAATGTAATTTTTTTATTGTAATTACATCTTGGTAAGAGAAATAATTTGTACCTAAACCTAGTAATTTTATGCGCTAGTTTTCGAGATTCACCCTTAAACTATTTTGGCCCATATCGCCTAAAGTAGGCAACGAAAAAAATTTTTGTAGGAGAACTTATTGTTTATTTTTCGTGAGAAACACATGGTATAAATTTCATTGCAAAAAAGCTTAGGCCGGTTAGAGGGTTAAAGCTGTGAATATCCTGTCACCAGAAGTTAAAGTGTTCGGTTCGCATGGTCGACAGCATAAATTTCTACCGTTTTTTACTCGCAACGAAAACAATTCATTTACGTACTGTAATGATATCGATGGTTTGATGTCGGCCATGAATTACACGTACAATGCGGACCAATGGCGGTTGTTCATCGATGGATCGAAGAGCAGTCTCAAGGCTGTGCTGCTGTATTTCGATAATACAAAAAACTCTGTGCCAATTGCGCTTGCCGTGAAAACAAAGGAAACGTATGATGAAACTAATCTTGGATTCTGTGAAATACCATGAACATTGTTGGAAAATATGCGCTGATTTGAAAGTGGTTGCACTTATCTGTGTCCTTCAAACTGGTTACACTAAAAATATGTGCTACTTGTGTACGTGGGATTCGCGATATACACCACAGTATCAAAAACGAGATTGGTTACCGAGAACAAATCGTCTAATCGGGCAGCAGAACGTTATCCACGAGGAGTTGGTGCCGATGGATAAGGTATTGATGCCACCATTGCACATTAAACTTGGGTTAATGAAGAATTTCATCAAAGCGTTACTGGTGCGTGGAAATAGATTGGCTTTTGGACGATTGGAGTACATTTTTCCACGCTTGAGTGAAGCGAAAATTAAAGAAGGTAAATAAATATTTGGAGTTCTTTTTCCGCCAAACAAAGATGAAGTATTCTTGAAAGTTTTTATATAAAATCATATATTTATTTCAGGTGTGTTGAATGGCCCAGACATTCGCAAACTGATGAAGGATGAAGACTTCAACAATGTCCTTCAAGAGGAGGAACTCATCGCTTGGGATAGCCTGAAAGCAGTGATCGAAAAAGTTCTCGGCATTCATCGAGTGGACAATTGGCGTGCCATTGTTGATGATATGCTGCAATCTTTCGAAAACATCGGTGTTCGAATGTCGTTGAAAGTGCATTTCATGCATCACCACCAGGATCACTTCGAGCGTCAGTTGCCGTCTGAATCAGACGAGCATGGGGAACGTTTCCACCAGGTATCAGCACAGTTGGAACACTGGTATAGTGGAACAAAATTAGATTCACTTTTGGCAGATCTTTGCTGGAATTTGTTAATGGAATTGGAGGATAACGAATGATATTCCATTGCTTATTTCTCTATTTCAATTGCCAATTTAAAATGAATTACATTAATACGGAGAAACACGCAATTCCATTAATTTTTATACCGAAAAAATGTATTCAACCACAAAAAATTTATTTAAATCAATAAAAAACCCGAAAATCATCCGAAAAAGCGTAAAAAACGATGGTTTTTGTATTTAAAAAGTGTGTTGAGTTGCTTGAAATGGCAATAATATTGCATAATATATTGTAAAAAGGAAAAACGGTAAGAATTATGTCGATAAGTTTGCGCAAGAACTACAAAAAAGCGCATAAAAACAGCACAAAAATGGGGAAAATCGATGAAAAATGGGCAAAAATCATGAAAATAGGCTAAAAATTTTGATTTTCTCAGTTGAAATGTGCGTTCTAATGGTGGAAATAGTAATTGTGAGCCGTATAAAGATAACACAAGAATTTTTGAATACAGGAAAAGCGACTTAAATGGGCTGAAAATGGTCAAAAATTGACGAATTGACCGAAATTCAAAAAAAAAACGCCATACATTTTTCCAATGAGCCAAATTGGCACTTTCATCGGCGGAGTAGTAGTCAGGGGGCTCATCCAAACACAACCATATGGTTTTCACATTAGTACCACAAATTTCGTGTTAAAAACTTGAACAGTGTATTCTTTAGAATGTGTTACTAAATCAAAATACCAAAACTAACGGTAATTTTAACTGCACAAAAGCTTCAGAATACTTCATTGTCGAATTGTATAATTACTTTTGACGCTTATAATATGCAGTATTTTTAGTTTCCGTTGTCTAATTCTTGTTGCTGTAAGATTATTGTTGTTGTTGTTTTATAAATTGAGAAAGGAGAAATTATATTATTTAAAATGCATAATATCAATTGCCTTGCAACTATCTCAATATTTTTTATTTGAAAAAATATTAGGCGGCTTGGAACAGGAACGAAGTCGGATTTCGTTATTAATCAGGATGGAAAAGGCTCACTTAATAAGGCTCTTATACCAAAAAATGTTAGATCGCTCTTACTTATTTAAAAATGTAAGTAACTAAAAAATAGCTTCTTCTTTGGCTCGTTAAAAAACATAAAAATTAAATATTTAGATATTAGCAAATATTAGCACAAATTGCGAAATAAAAAAACATTTGCAAAAAGCGAAATTTTTGCAACAATATATTCGCTTGCAGAATGTCGATCGCTGATTAAATTTAATTCATTTTCTGTACCATAAAGCCTTTTTCGAATTCCGCCGTTATTTTGCAATTTTAAGTGCGGTTTTTTTAAATATATAACCTAGGATTAAATTTTTGTACCATAAAGTCTTTTTTCAAATTCCGCTATTATTTTGCAATTCTTTACGTGCGTTTTTTTTTAATTTATAATCTAGGGGCTATAATACACGTTTCAGACAACAAAGTTTGGTGGCTAGTTGCAAAAAAAATCGCGAGAAATAAAATTTGTAAAAAGGAAAATTTTTGCATCAATATATTTGTTTGCAGAATCTAAATCGCTGATTACGTTTCCTAATTAATTTTTTGTACCACAAAGTCTTTTTTTCGCTTTCCGCGATTATTTTGCAATTTTTTAGGTGTGGTTTTTTTAAATTTATAATCTAGGGTCTATACACACAGAAAACAGATTCGTAGTTCCAACCGAATTTTTCGCCAACCGAATTTTTATAGTTCCAGGTACAATCACTTTTATTTATTTTTAATACCATTGTAACTACCGAAATTTATTTACAATTTTTGAATTTTTGTTGTGTGAATAGATTACTTTAATGTTTGTGGATTATAAATTCCATAAATAGAAAAACACGTTCCACAAAATTTATTTAAAAATTAAAATTTTTTTGTCGCTAACTGGGATCGAACCGCCGACCCTCCGCTTGTCAACCCATTGCTTTCCCTCTAAACTAAGCTCTATTTAAGTTTTTTTAGTCAAATTTCAAATTTGAATTTCTTCAGGTTTGAATATTTTGTCTATAAATAAAATTATATCAACAACAGAAAATCAGTTGTGTCTTTTAATTTGAATAAAAAAAAAATTTGAAAAAAATTTTTATATCGCGAACCAGGATTGAACCGGTGACCTTCCGTTTGTCAGCCCATTGCTTTTCCTCTAGGCTAAACTCGACATAAATTTTTTTTGTTAAATTTCAAATTTGAATTTCTTCAGGTTGAAAATTTGAATATTTTGTTTTTGAATAAAATTATATTCACAACAGAAAATCAATTGTGTCTTTTAATTTGAATCAATAAAAACATTATTTAAAAAAAAAGTAATGCCTTGGTTGAGGTTCGAACCCAAATCTCTAAGGCTATAAGGCTGTGTCTCTACCACCTGCGCCACAGATAATTACGTTTAGTTGTTGTCTAACCTAGAATTTAAACACGCATATGTATGAAACGAAAAAATATGATATATTCCAAAATTTTATTATGATAAATAAAATTTCTGTTCCTTGTCTCAATATATTATTACAATTAACAAAATAATGGAAATTAATGGTTAAAGCTACTAAAGTTGAAAAATTAATTTTAAATTGATTGGAAAAACTAATACTTTGGATAGAGTGATCGATTTTATTGAAACACAACTGATACTAGATTTTTGCAGCCGATATTTTATTCAAATGACTAAATCTTCGATAAATTGGTGGTTGTTGGTACTGAAGTTAATATGGAAGTTGGTATTTTTTCAATATTGGTTAGAAAAGCCAATATTTTGGATAATGTGACAGTGTTTTGGTTCATCATATATATTTTCTGTTCACAAATAAATATAACTTTCCTGATGATGAATTTTAAGTAACTGCAATTAAAATTATTTAATGATGAAAATATTTCGTTGGTTCCGATAGAATTCCAACCAATTTATTTTCTGTGTGTAGTACCAATTTTATACACAAAAGTTTGGTGCTTAGTTTGCAAAAAAAAAGACATAAATAAATCGCGAAAAAAATATTTGCAAAAAGGAAAATTTTTGCGTCATTGTATTCATTTGCAGATTGTTAATCGTTGATTGAGTTTTTTAATTATTTTTTTCTACCACAAAGTCTTTTTTCGCGTTCCTCTATTATTTTGCAATTTTTTAAGTGCGGTTTTTTAAATTTATAATCTACGGAGTATAATGCCCATTTCATAAAACAAAGTTTGGTGGTTAGTTGCAAAAAAAGAAAATTTTGGCATCTTTGCAGAATGTAAATCTTTTAATTAATTTTTTCCACCCCAAAGCCTTTTTTCGCATTCCGATATTATTTTTCAATTTTTTACGTATGGTTTTTTAAAATTCATAATCTAGGGCTATAATACTGTTGGAATATTTGAGTCATACAAAGAGCGCACATAATGACCCTGCAAACATTTAAAAGATACCTTCCAAGAAGATATTAAAGCGATATCTTCTATTTGTCATTTGAATGAAAATAATCAAGTAGTATTTACTTTGAAATTGTCTATAATTCGGCGATATTTGGAAAAAAAAATAATTCAGAAATTTTATCTTTTGTCATAACTTTTTATGACAATATTTCGGCAATATCATCTTGGTATCATTTGGAAGATAAAGCAAATTTGAAAAGTTAAGATTAATTGCGCGGGAAAAATCGGCTAAGATGAAATCAAAATAATTTATAAATTGGTCAATGGATTATGTATGCAGATATTGTTTTTCAGGCTTAAATTTAATAATGAAAAAATTAAATCGTTTTTTTTATTGTACTGGGAGTTTATTTAGCGATATCCCTTTTATCTTCCATATGAGTTATTGCTTTCATATTGCCTGGAAGTAATGTTTTAGTGTAACAGTTGTTTCTGACTGAGGAAATACGAAATTGATATTGCCGGCAATAAATGTTTTCTTCCTGGCGATATGTTCGGAGAATCTTCTTCGTATTGCCATGTTTGCTGGGTGATATTGGTTTGAGTATGTTCCTGTTCCAAGGCACATAATAGAACAAATGCTTTCTCAGTGATAGAGAGTCCCCCAATCTCTTTATTATGTATACTCTTTGATAATATGTTGAATAAAATAGAATTGCAAAATACCGAAATATAAATGAACACATGACGAACTTACATGTATATGTACTTACTTTTGACGCTCATAGTATTTTCGGTTTTCTTTTTTGTTATACTGAATTTAGACTGAGCAAAAACCAGGTGGTTTTTGTACAAAACTAAATTACAAAAGCCAAGTCATTTACACTGGTTATTTGGTTTTTCTTTGTCACATCACATTTTTATTAAACACGTTTCTTTATATTTTTATGGTTAAATTAAATTTAAAAAATTATTAAAACATTTAAAAATATATAACAACACAACATTTTAAACTAAAACTGAAATATTTTAAAAAAATTAAAAAATATATTTTTGACACTTGCTTTAATTTTATATTCGTTGTAACAGGGTGTATCGAAAATTACTTATAAAAGAAACCGGGTGTATCAAAAATGCAAATTTCGGATATTTTTAGTTGGTTTTTGGCAAAAACAAGGTACAATCGGTTTTCAGTTTGTATGAAAAATGTATGGAAAAACTAAATTAATTTTTCAGTTTTCGGCACAAAAACTAAAAATGGCCAAAAACTACTAGTTTTTGCCCAGTCTAAATATACTATTAGAATTGTTTGTTTATATACAAAATTATTTCAATTCAAATTTCAAGAAATTCTTTACTAATACACAAAACCATAGCCAATAGGGATGTCAATCGGGATTGATATTTAAAAATCCCGGGATTCGGGATTTTAAAAATCCTGTAAATCCCGGGATCCCGGGATTTTACGGTATTTCGGGATATTTCGGGATTCCGGGATTTAAAATTTCCTTTATTTATAAAAATTGTATGTTATAGTTATGTTATAGTTCTTTTATAGAATAAAGCGTTTTACGAATGAATATTGAAACATCCCAGTCAGAAATTGCCAGTGGTACAGAAAATCAAGTACATGCATACCACTGGGTAACCGCGGTGTTAAAAATAAATGACTGGCAGAACACTCATTTGGGACGCTTTGTCAGCGTTTGCAAAAAGCGTTTTGCCAGTATTTGTTTTACAAAAATTTCGGTGGTTTATAAAAAAAAAAACAGTGGCAATAAATGAGTTTAGAGTGATACGCCAACTTTAGCAACAAGCGGTTATCCAGTACTTCCAGTAAAAATTTCGTTTCTCCAGTACTTTTCCGGAGCTTTTTGAACACCCGGTCCTTTTGTCTAATAACGTTATCATTTTTGTAATGGGAAAGCAATTTTTGCCAGTACTTGTACCACCTGTTAAAGTATCTTGCCATCGCTTTCCCGTTTCTATTTTTCTGACTGGGATAATATATGAAGGCCTGCACTTAAGTACACTTGCGCCCAGTATTTTGTTAGCAGTTTTTTAAACAGATTCGTTGCGACAACCTTGCCCACTGAATCGTGTAATTACAGCAACAAAGTTATTAAGTTATCGTTATCAAATGCTTACATGGAAGAGTTCAAACTTACAGTACCAGCCAAAATTAAATTTCAGGAGTCGAATTTCGCTTGGAAGAATAAACCGGTAAAATAACAAACAAACTTGATTTTTCGCATGAATTACTCAAAAACTTAATAATTTTTACCAAATTTTAAAATTTTTCTGCAGAGTCTTTGCATAGTTTACTCGAATAATCTACTTAATTTCTATTTCTACCAATATCTTGGCATCAATTTCTTGTAAATATGGGAAAATTCAAGAAAAAACGCCGGTAATCTAAAATAGCTCACTTTGTTTATTTGCGTTCATATTAATAAGGAGTGAGATCATAAAAATGTTAAAACACATTTTTGCCTATAACTTTGGTTTAAAGCTTCACATATTTTTTTTTTGGCAGTTTACATTTTAAAAATATATCACTTAATAAATTGATTTACATCATAACTTTTAATTAGCAATTTTTTACAGAATGGACGATGGAAGAAAAGTGTGTTCAAAAATAATTACATATTTTCAACAAAACCAAATATGGACATACAAAAAAATTGCCAAAGAAACTAAAATATGCCGCCAAACAGTTTCAAAAGTGGTAAAAAGGTATCTGGAACACCTAACAATTGAAAAGAAGCCGGGAACAGGAACAACGACTGGTTATCGTAACATTGGTAAGGCATATAAAGTTAAATGCATCCTTAAGAGAGCTCCTAACACATCTGGCAGAAAAACAGCTCGGGTAGCCCAATGCTCGGACTTTTTTTGTACGTAAAGTGAAACGTAAGGCAGGACTAAAGTCCTACAAAGTTCATAAAGTTCCCGATAGAAACGCTTTTAAAAATTTGGAGGCCAAAACCAGAGCTAGAAAATTGAAATCAAATTTTATACAAAAATACAACTGTTTTGTAATGGACGACGAAACCTATGTCCTGGCTGATTTTTCGCAGCTCCCTGGTCAAGATTTTATGTTTCCAATGTTCGAGGAAATGTTGCGGAAAAATTTAGGTCGAAAAAGCAAACGAAATTCCCTAAAAAATTCCTAGTATGGCAAGCCATATGTAGCTGCGGCCAAAGAAGCCAGTCATTTGTGACATCTGGCTCTATAAACAGCGAAATTTATATCAAGGAGTGTTTGCAGAAGAGACTTCTTCCATTTTTTAATCAGCACAATGTATCCACTTACTTTTGGCCCGATTTAGCATCTTGTCACTACAGCAAGAAAGCGCTGGAGTGGTATAATGATAATAATGTGGTTTTTGTACCAAGAGAGGCAAATCCACCAAACTGCCCACAGCTCAGGCCAGTGGAGAGATATTGGGCTCTTGTTAAAAGAGAATTAAAGGGCACAAAAAAGGTCTCCCAGGACATGCAAGATTTCAAACGTAGATGGACAACCTGCTCTAAAAAGGGGACAGAAACTACCATAAAAGCCTTAATGGGAGGGTTTCCGGAAAAAGTGGATAACTTTGTTTGTAGTGGTTAGAATTCCATTTCATTTAATAAAAATTTGGTATGAACACCCAGGAAAAGATTGGTTGGAATTCGATCAAAACCATTAAAATGAATTTGCCAGGACGTTATTTTATTTGGAGTTACCTATAATTGAATACTACACCAAAAATATTTTTCTAAGTATTAAAAATAGGGAAAACGAACTAAAAAACAATCCGTTTAACAAATTATTGATATCTCCAATCAATTTTAAAATTAGTATCAGTTTAGTAATTCTATGCAGTAAAAGCAGCCATTTATTTAGTTAATATACAAGAAAATTGGTGTTATCTATGTATAACCTTTATTAAAAAAATTTCAATATTCGAAAGTGGCAACTACAACTACAGGTATCCTAATCAAATACGACCTTAAAGTCGAGTTTCTGTAGAACCAACCGAATTGTGGATTGCATTGATAACACACAACTATTGATTGGTAATGGTAAACGAATTTTTTACTATATTTGTTTTCCAAGCAAAACATATAAATTCAAAATTAGACTTCAAAACTAATAAGTGTTTGTGGTGTAGTTGGTAGAGATTTGGCCTAGTACGCCGGATTTCCGAGTTCAAATCCCGGAAAAGACAAAATTTATATGTTTTTTTTTAAATTAAAATAAAATATTCATATGTATAAACAGTAAATATGGCTAAGAAAATTAAAAGTAGTTGTGGTGCAGTGGGTAAGAGTGTGAACTATTAACCTGAATGGCCGGGTTCAATACCAGAAAATTCAAAAAAGTTTTTTAATTTCAATAAAATTTTGTGGAAGATAATAATATTTATGTGGACCATAATATTGAATTAGACAACCGAATATTGGCTTTCACGACGAAAAATATAATTTAATATAAAGATAGTTGTCGTAACCGCACGAATTCGATTGGCACAAATTCGGTGGCCACAGCTGAGACTGTTTTCTGGGTTAAGTTTGTTTTTTATTTAACTTATGTGTGTTAACATTTTTATGATCTCACTCCTTATTAATAAATAAGAAAATCCCGGGATTTTTGAGAAATATTCCCGGGATTCGGGATTTTGCCAATCCCGAAAATCCCGGGATTTGGGATTTCCCATTTGGCATCCCTAATAACCAATAAAAATATAAACGTGTGTATTGTGTAGTTTTTTGAAAATTAAACAAAAAAAAACTTTCAAATATAAAAAACAAACCACAAAATCTTTTTTTACGTTTTGTCAGTTAAAAATTGAAGATTGTCCAGTCAGAAAAATACAAACGGGAAAGCGGTGGCAAAGCACTTTAACAGGTGGTACAAGTATTGGCAAAAAGTGCTTTCCCATTCCCAAAATGATAACATCATTAGACAAAAGGACCGGCTGTTCAAAAAGCGCCGGAAAAGCACTGGAGGAACAAAATTTTTAAGCGTTGGCAAAACGCTGGCAAAACCAATAAATAGGTGGTCTGGAAATATATTTTCCAAAATAAAATTAAAAAAAAGTTCATATGTATTTTTTTGACCCTGCCGTGATTTGAACCCAGGCCGTCAGATTGGCAGACGATTGCTCTACCCACTGAGCTAACGAGACATATAATATTTAATGGCTAAACACATAAATGAGTGATAATAGCTGGACAACTACTGGCTGTGCCAAAATGCTAGTACTGGCAAACAATTTTTAGTAACTAGTATGCCAGTGTTTGGAGGGCAAAAGGAAAGTTGGTTTTGAAGGAGCTTTCCCACAAACAAAGAAATTAATTTAATGAAACAAAAAAAATTTTAAATTAAAAAAAATCCAAAAAAAATTTTTTGCTTGCAACCGGATTTGAACTCGGAACCTTCCGACTACAAACATTTTTTAACGAAGCGTCAGCATTTTTATAAAATCATTGGTTTTCCAGTGAATTGATTTTTGTACGCCTGGTAGCATTGGCTAGGTAGCACTGGATAACCACTGGTTGCAAACCTTGGCATATCACTCTAAGCCAATTCTTTGCCAGTGGTTTTTTTTATAAACCACCGAAATTTTTGTAAAAAAAATACTGGTAAAACGCTTTTTGCAAACGCTGGCAAAGCGTCCCAAATGAGTGTTCTGCCAGTCATTTATTTTTAATACCATGGTTACCCAGTGGTATGCCAGTGCTTGATTTTTTGTACCACTGGCGATTTCTGACTGGGTGTTTTAATAGACTTTTGAATTATTTTTATTTCTTTTATGGATTGTTTAAACAATGTTTGAAAATAAATAGCAAAATGGTTTGAATATAATGAAAAATCAGTAGTCGTTTTTTTAATTGTGTTTTCAATTAATTTAATATGTATTTTAGGTTGTTTTTAAGGATAAAATATTGTGAGTGTATTTATTCACTTTTTGTTAAATTAGTATAGATTTTGATAAGTAAAGCATTCGGTTTTGAAAAGTTAGTAAAATGTGTTGCTGAAATAATCAAAAAAATTTAAAAAAAAATCAATAAGTTGTAATAAGAGAAGAGCGTCAAAAATTATTACAAAAAAAAAAGAAAAAATCTTACTGAAAATCAGTTAAAAAACAGTAAATTGCTATTGAAAACTGTTTACAAACTTTTATTCTAAACTTTTAGTCCTTACCTTAGGTTTTGCTCGGTTTAAACTTCATTTAAATATGAGTTCTTTGTATCTCTTAATAAAAAAAAATAAAACATAAAGATTACGCAATACCCACAAATTAACAAGACTTTTTATAAGAAATTTTTCATTTTGGTTACAAATGTAATTAAAACATAAAAAAAATCACAGTTCTTTGTTTCACATAATCAAGTGCTATTTTATATTTATGTTTCCTTTTTAACGCTATAATATATGTAGACAATAAAGCATTAATTTAGTATATTAAATTATAAAATTGTTTTAAAAGGACCAAAAATGCCTTTTTATAATATTTCAAATTTATGCAAATTTTTCTCAAAAAAAAAAAAAAAAAATTAAGACTTCAAACAAGGTTTGCTGTAATTAGAACTTACTTATGTATATTAAATTTTTTTCATATTTTCAAATAATTCTTATTTTTTTTTGTTTTGTTTAGTTTTGTTTCTATACCACTCTGAATATATGAAGAGCATAGAGGACTGGTCAAAATTATTTTCATAACTTTGTTTACATTATCTTTATTGTGCATACACTCCACCAAGTGGTTTAGTGGATTTAATAATGGTTTCGTTGGAGCAATCATATATTTGATTGTGACATTTAATAATCCAGAATTTCGTTTGAACCCATATATTTTAATTGTGGCAAGAATACATTCCATTTGGACAAACAAATAATTGGGTTACTGCAACCAAACCTTTTAGTTGGCGAGAAATTCTGTTATCACAAGGAATCCGTTTTCTCTGTGTAACTCCACCATTTGAATTAAACGCAAATTTAACTTTTACCGAAAAACTACAGATAAATCGAGTTTTAATTAAAATATTTTAGTATATGTTCACAATTTAAAACTTAGTCGAATTTAGGCCAATTAAACTGTTAGTCATACACTTAAATAATACATCAGTAGAAAAATATATGAAATGGTTCTCAAAGAGATTTGACTAATTTTTAACACATTTTTAGTTGAAACACTGATTTAAATAAAGATTTTAGTTATCTGTATTTAACACAATAAGTACTAAAAATCCTCACCCAGAAAATGGTCTCAGTTGTGGCCACCGCATTTGTTGCCAATCGAATTCGTACGGTTACGACAACTATCTTTATATTAAATTATATTTTTCGTCGTGAAAGCCAATATTCGGTTCTCTAATTCAATATTATATTCCACATAAATATTATTATGTTCCACAAAATTTTATTGAAATTAAAAAACTTTTTTTCAATTCTCTGGTACTGAACCCGGTCATTCTGATTAATAACACTGTGTGACAAATGGAAGGGGTCAGTGATCGGGAAGGGTTCAAACTACCGGGGAAAGTTATATCGATAAAAAAGAAGTTATACGTGTCCCGGCATTTCGCTGGGTCAACCCTAGGAATCGAGATATATCGATTTGACCTTTGGTGGTCTTTTTTTAAAAATAAATGTATGAAGAAAAAAATATTTTTTGCCTAAAATATTAAAAAAAAGTAATAAACAAAATGTTATTGATTTTTATGGTAGCGGTAACAAACATTTATTTTTACCGGCAAAACTGTAGAGTATAGAGAAAAACGTTATATGAACAGATTAAAGGAATTGTAATTTTTAATTTTTTTTAAATTGTTTGAGCAAAATCGGACTATTGGTTCTCGAGTTATGTCAAAAGAAAGATATATCTCGATATACCTAGGGGTGACCCAGCGAAACGCCGGGACACGTATAACTTGTTTTTGACCGATATAACATTTCCCGTTGGTTTCATCCCATCCCGATTTTGACTGTCGCATAGTGCAATCCACACTCTTTCCAACTGCACCACAACTACTTTTAATTTTCTTAGACATATTTTCTTTTTATACTTAAGAATATTTTATTTTTATTAAAAAAACAACATCTAAATTTTTGTCTTTTCCGGGATTCGAACCCGGAAATCTGGCTTACTAGGCCAACTCCGCACCCACTAAACCACAAACACTTATTTATTTTTTTGTCTAATTTTGAATTTATATGTTTAGTTTGGAAAACAAATATAAAGGGTTTTTCAATACGAGCGCTACAAAAGTTTTTTTAAATAAAACAAAAACGGTTTTGGATATCAATGAAATTCTTTATTCCTGTGAAAGTACGTTCGATGCCATTATGTATGGAAATCGATCTCTTTTGCATGGCCACCACGGGCACGCTTGCAGAAGTCCAGGCGCTGAACCCAATTTTCGACGGTTTTCAAGCATAAATCGGCCGATATTCGTACGAAGTTCATCTATCGTCGCTGGCTTGTTGGCATAGACCTTAGATTTGACGTAGCCCCACAGGAAATAGTCCAACGGCGTCAAATCGCACGACCGAGGCGGCCAATCGACTGGACCATTTCGTGAGATAACACGTTCTCCAAACTTGGTTTGCAATAAATTGATTGTGACATTCACTGTGTGGCTTGTGGTGCCGTCCTGTTGGAACCACATGTCCTCCAAGTCCATATCATCCAATTGGGGCCAAAAATATTCGGTTATCATTGAACGGTAGCGATTCCCATTCATAGTAACGTGCCGGCCTTGATCATCACGGAAGAAGTACGGCCCAATGACGCCGCCGGCCCATAATGATGACTCATGGAGTACGTGTGGATTGCTGTCTGACCAATAACGCATATTTTGTTTATTGACGAAGCCATTCAGCCAGAAATGAGCCTCATCGCTGAAGATGATTTTTCGATGAAAATCCGAATCATTTTCAAGTTGTTGCTCAGCCCAATTCACGAACATACGACGCTTCTGGTGGTCAAGCGGCTTCAGTTCTTGCGTCAATTTGATCTTGTAAGGATGTAGGCCAAGATCTTTTCGCAAAATTCGCCACAACGACGTCACCCACAGATGCCCAACGCTTGAGAACGACGTGTGAGAGACACATTTGGGCTTTCTTCAACTAAAGCCTCAGCGGCAGCAATATTCTCGACACTACGGGTACTTCTTTGTCTCCCTGGCACGGGAACATTTTGTACTGTGCCTATGGATTAAAATTTTTCCACTAGACGCTCATATGTTGATCTGATAGGATGATTATGACGACCATAAATTGGACGTAGCGCTCTTAACGTTGCGGCCACTGACTCCGAATTTCGGTAGTAAATTTTAATAATTTCGACTCGTTGATGGCTCGTATATCTTTCCATCATGAAATGGCAAACCTTACTGAAGAGAAATGTCAAAAGAGCGGCAAGAAATATGGCGACGTTTGCTGTCCCTGTCTTTCTACTTTTGTAGCGGCCCTGTTGATAAACCCATCCACAATTCGGTTGGTTCTACAGAAACTCGACTTTAAGGTCATATTTGATTAGGATATCCGTATTTGTAGTTACCACTTTCGAATATTGAACTTTTTTTAATAAAGGTGATAGATAACATCAATTTGCTTGTATATTCACTTAATAAATGGCTGCTTCTACTGCAAAGAATTACTAAACTGATACTAATTTTAAAATTGACTGGAGACAGGCACGTAGCTAGCCCCCAAGCCCCCCCCCCCCCCCCCAGAAATGATTTAACAAATTTAAAACTTAACAAAATACTTCGAAAATAACAATATTTTTCAAAAAATTTAATAAAATATAATTATTTTTAGTTGAGATCAAATAGCAAGTGGCCAAGTTTTCATAAATAAAATGGACTCGAAATTCAATTGTGAAAACTGTTTTCTAAAAAAAATTTTTGTTAAAGGCGTTTTTGTAAAAATCCTTAATAGTTATGTGTGCTAGACATAATCAAAGAGGTTAGAAAATAAATAGAATGCAATCCTGCAATGCAACGCAATTACTGAAAAAAAAACTTTATAAAATGTGTTTAATTGATAAGTGGCTATTTTTTATTGTTACTACTAATAGTTTTTAGCGGCCCTATGCTACTTGCAGGAGTAAAAGGAACAAATATATATATACTAATAGTTTTCGTCATATTTGTTATAATTTAAACATAAAATTGATGAATTAAGCTTTGGTTTTTCTTAAAAATTACAGGTTTCCTACTTGTAGGCATAAGCTATTACACTCAACCAAAAAGATCTGTAATGGCTGCTGAAAATTTTGCTGTTATTATGGGAAATTTAACTGTTTTGAGTCCAGCGGTATTTTTTTTTTGCTAATTTTACCAACATACATCTAACAAAGTTTGATGTATGTCTACTGATTTTAAATAAATTTTAGAAAAATTGATGTAAACTGCAATTCATAATCGATTTGCTAAAATAAGTTGAAAAATTTACTAAATATCAATAATTTTAGTACAATGAAATTGGTATACATAATTAGTATACGCTACTAAATTTCAGTAAATTATTGTAAAATGCAATTTAAAATCAATCTGCTGAAATTTTCAAAAAAGGGTACTAAAAATAAACAAACTGTAAAGTCTAAAAAAAAAATAATTAACATCAAATTTAATAAAAAAATATTTTTTTTCTTTTTTTTAATTTTATTTTATCGGGATATACATTAATTGCATTAAAGGAATTAAATATGGTTAAATGCCAAACGTATTTAACAAATTGTGAAAAATTATCCGTTGTGGGCATATTCCTATCCGGTTTCATTCTTGCCTAAGGAAATCGTCAGGGGACGACGGTTTTAGAATTTCTGGAAATGTGTGTTAATTTAAATTACAAACTTAATGAGAATTTCTTGTTCTCGTCTAGGAGCGTTATTAGACATTTAAAATATCAAAGAAAAAATAAAAACAACCAAAATTTTTTACACAATTTGCTTTGTCATCTTCCAATGTAATACTCTGTTGTTTTGACAGATCTTTCGATTGTAAAAAATATATAATTACTTCAACATATTTAAAATTAGGAGTAAAAATTGCAAATGGTTCTCCAGTTATTACCCTTTTATGCATTGGAGATAAAATAAAATTTAATGAGTTATATATCAATAACAACAAATATAAATTAAATAAGAATTTTAAAAAGGCAACGAATTCTTGTAAATAAATTTTCCTTAAAGTATCCACTTGTTGTTAAATTAGTATATTTTTTTGCTAAGTTTAGCACTCGGTTTTGAAAAATTAGTAATATGTTTTGCTGAAATCAGCAACTAAAATTCAGTACATACTCGTAAATAGTAAAGTGCGATTGAAAACCATTTATAAATTTTTTTTCTAACTTTTTTATCTGATTGTACTATGGGGTGATCATTTGGCATAATTTTGACATTTTACAATTTTGTTTCCACCATAAATTCAGCATTATAATCTTGGCTTTTTATAATTTTTTTAAAATTAAAATTATTAACTGTCCATGAAAAAGCGTACTTTAGGAGAAACAAGAAATTTATTCTGGAAGTGACTGTAAATTAAATACTATATAAATTCGGATTCGAAGCTAATTGGGCTTCTTGCAGTACATTTAACAAAAATAGATTCTGAGGTTTTAGAAGACGTTGCAAAATAATCATCGCGGTCAGCTTGTTGCTAAAACAAAATCCACAAAGGGTTTTGCAAATATAGCTCGGATTTTAATTTGATATCCTCTTGAAATTTTAATGACGTCCACGTAACAAAGACGTACTATAAGCTGCTTATTTTTATTCATATTGTTTGTTATTAGCAGTTTTGTGTTAAAAATTGTCGAAATCGGTTTAGAAATTGTGAATAAAAATGTTAGGGCATCCAGAAATTTCCATACAAAATTAAACATTTTGTACAAACAAACAATCGGAATAAAAATGCCTAGAACTGGGGATTATAGTTCACAGTTCATTTCAATCAATTTTATTTTTGAGCTAGTGTGTTCTTTTAGTTCACTCGTTCATTCGAGAAATTTTTTCAATTGTTCATACACTAATATAAAAGTCTAAAAAAAATTTTGCTGAAAAAACAGCTGAACTCAGCGGAACATTTGCTAAACATTAGAAAAGTACAAAGAGCAAGAAAAAATCTGTTAAATTTACAAAATTTCACCTATATTTTAGTTAATCGAAAATAACAATTTACACTGCTAAGATCGGCAAAAATTTTCCTGGATAGTCGACTAAAACATCACAAAAAATTTTAAGTTTTTTGTTTTTTTTTTTTTTAATTTCTTAATGCGAATAAAAATATACACTGCAGAAAGCAGTCTACTATTTTCTAGCAAATATTTCTGTTTCTTGTAGCAGGAGAGACCGTTATTTGTATTCAACTCAACTAAATTTAAAGATAAATCAACTTTTGAATATATAACAATTTCTACTAATATTCATCAACGTTTCTTTGCCGGTATTAGCAAGGTAAATTTGCAATTCGCTTAAACAAAATTTAGCTCAAATAATACTAAAATTTCGTACACTTAACAGTTGCATTTTTGCTGTTCTTATCTCACTAATATTTAGCAAAAACGATTTACTAATTTCAAAAGGTTTCTTTGCAGGGCCCCTTTTAACTAATTTTGAGTACCTTTTTTGTTTGCTATTTTTACAGAATTTTTTCTATCAGTATAAGATTATATTATGGCAATGGTTTGTTTGATAATTCCGGATCAAATAAAAGAATAGAAAGGAACAGTTGAAATTTAACTTATTCGTGAACGCGAGAGAGTTCCTAACACTAATATTGAACAGTATTTTTGGGGTTTCGCACCATACAGATATTTCAAGAGGCCATAAAATAAAATTGAAATCACCTAGAAATTAAGTTACATTTGAAATATATAACTTAGTTTAGAACTTAGAAAATGCGCTAAAAATTAAATTTTCTTTTATGGTTATAAGCCATTCTAAATTGTAATATTTAAAAAGTTTCAAAAACCTTTCCTTTTTGCGCTCTTGGAGATACTTTTATAAAATTTAGTGCCTCTGATTATTTTATAAAAAACATTTTTATACTGAAATTTTCTTTTTTTCTTTATCAGTATCAGGCAATTAATAAATTAATTTTTCTGCTGAATTATCACATAAAAGGTCTGTTCCTTAATGTTACCGCGGAAACCATTCTTACCAAAAAGCGTTCCCGTACTCGAAAATTGGGCAAATGAGAGCACGTGTTTGTGTTTCTCTTTTTACTATCAACTTCGGAAAATTGTAAAAGGGACAACTGGTGTAATGATAAACAAATAATACCATTGTGCAAAAAAATTTTAAATTTTAATTAAGCAAAGAAATACGCAAAATAAAACTTTTATATATAAAAATGAACTGAACAAAGTTAAAAAAACTTTTAAATGCCAAAAATATGCGAAAATAATCGTAACCGTAACGTTACTGTATCGTAGGCAAGGAGAATTTTTACAATAACTACAATTCCGGTCGAAGGAGTAAATACAAATACCCCGACCGAGAAATTTTTAATAATGGTAAAAGAAACCATAGAATTTCATATGGCAATATTTCACATGATAATAATCAGATCGTAACCGACAATATTTCGGGAAACTAATAAGCACTCCTAATATAAAGCAAATAGAAAATAGAATAAACACCTTCAATCTATCTCTTTATAGTTACCTCTCCATAAGGACGACATTAAACGGAGAGAGATCCACATTTTTAGTAGACACGGGAGCCGATATTTCTATAATTAAAATCGGTAAAGTTCTTAACGAACAAATTTATGCGAATATAACGACAACTATTAGTGGTGTAGGACAAAGTTTGATAACTACACTTGGAAAAGTCGAAACGGATTTGAAAGCTAAAGATCTCCTTATAGCACATGAATTTCATGTTGTTCAGGATGACTTCCCAATTCCATCTGACGGGATAATAGGTATGGATTTCATACGGAAATATAATTGTGTACTCGATTATCAGAGCGACAAGGACTTTATTATTTTAAGATCTGAAGAATGTCCATATGATATCGCTTTGGAGATGAGAAATGCACCGCGAATCAACTCCATATCTCTTCCTACAAGATCTGAAGTGATAAGACTTATCAATATTCAGAGTAGTGAAGATGAAGTATTGATTCCACACCAAATGTTACAGAATGGTGTTTATATTGCGAGTACGATAACTTCGAAATCAATGCCACTCGTTAGAATTGTTAACACAACAAACGAGAATATTATTATTTCAAATCCTCAAATACGAACAGAAAGTCTAAACGACTACGACATTGTCCAACATAGCCGAGATTATCGAAAAGATCGAGAAAGAGATGAAGGGAAACGTAATAAGAAACCAAAAATTGTAACTACTTACACTTTTTTTTTTTTTTTTTTTTTTTTTTAATTTATTCTTTATTTCACTGTTTTCATTTAACAAAATTTGATTTTGCCCCAGCGCCAGCAATGGCTTTATAGAGGCTAATAAAGTTGACAACAATTAATATTTTACAAATTAAACTAAAGTTTTAAAGTTAAAAATAAATGAGAAAGAAAAAAAAAAAATAATAAATAAAAATCGGAATTATACACATAATTATATATTTATCATTATAATGTAAGAAGCAGTTCAACGTTATTTAGCAAATATTGCTTTAAATTGGTCTTAAATGTGGATAAGACAGAAATACTTTTTAAATTATTTGGCAACTGGTTATACTCATTAGCACCAGCAAATGTGACTTTTTGTTTAGTTAATTCAAGACGACATCTTACTACATTCAGATCCATCGCCTGCCTTGTGACTCTATGAGTATGAGTTAAATTTTGGTTGAATTGTATTGTGTGAGATCCATAACCTTTTATACATTTGAATACATATATTAACAATTGTTGTTTATACAAACCCCTTACGGGAAGTATGGTTTTTGCAACATTTTTATACAAATCCAATGTATTAAACCTCATTGGCAGATTAAAAACAATTTTTAAAGCTTTATTTTGTGCTGATTGAAGTGATTTCATAAAAGAACTGGGTCTTGAACCATAAATCATTGGAAGATACGTTAGGTGTGAATGGATTAAGGATTTATATAATAACATTTTCGTTTCAGTACTCAATTTGTTTCTAAATTTGAACAAGATGCCAATTCCAGATGATACTTTGGATTTTAACTGGTTGATATGATTTTCCCAAGTGAGGCTATGATTTAGGTTTATTCCCAGATATTTAACACTCTCAGATTCCTTAATCAAATTTCCATCGATATTTACACTCATAACACCATAATTTCTTGAAATATATGGTTTAAACCTTAAAAACTTCGTTTTGCTGGCATTCAAAATTAGTTTATTAATTCTAAGAAATTCTGAAAGTATTGCAGCGTCATATTCAATGTGAGTCTGCAATACTTTTTCATGTTCATAGTTATACAAAAGGCAAACGTCATCAGCGAACATAAATAGTTTACCAAAAAACTTTATATTTTGTATATCATTAATATATATTTTAAATAACAGAGGACCAAGAACGCTGCCTTGAGGGACTCCACACAAAACATCTAACATGTTACTTTTAGATTCACCAACTTGTACGAATTGTTTCCTATTCCTCAAATAATCTATAAAAACACCAGCAGCGTTACGAGAAAAACCAATCAAACGAAGTTTTTTGATCAGAATATCATGATCTACCAAGTCAAATGCTTTCGATAGATCAAAGTAAACCCCTGCAACTCCTTTATATCCAGCATCAAGTCCATTACATATATAATCCACAACATTAACTACAGCTTCCCCTGTTCCAGCACCCTTTTTAAACCCATATTGTCTATCAAACAAAATATTATTGCGCTCAAGATAATTTAATAACTGTTCGTACATTATTTTCTCAAATATTTTATCAATGAGTGGGAGAATTGATATCGGACGATAATTCTCGACTTTATTTGACTCATTGCATTTAGGTATTGGAATAATTTTGTGAATCTTAAGTATTTTTGGATATGTTGCTTCATCTATCATTTTATTAAATATTGTACTAATTACATCAGACACAAAAGTCTTACGAACTAATAGCATTTCAGGCGTAATGTTGTCACAACCTGGACTTTTTCCAGCTTCTAATTTATCCAATATACATTCAATTTGAATTTTCCCCGTTGCTTCTAAATTGAAGCTTCTATTTATAGGACAAATAGTGTGAAACATATTGATATCATCAGTAGGATGTTGTGGAATTATTTCGCGCATGCTTCGGACTGAATCATAGAAATATGTGTTAAAAATTAAAGCTTTCTCACTATCTTGTATAACAACACTACCATCATTAGTCAGCAATTTATTTGAAGAGTTAAAATTTTTCCCGATTTGTTTGTTCAAAAAATTCCAGGTTTTCTTAGGATCACCTTTAAATTTTTCTATATTGTAAAAATAATAGTCATTCATTAATTTCTTATTACAAACTTTTATCACCTTACTTATTCGTTTGAGATTTTCTGATATAAATCTGTCCTTCTTATTTCTCCTCCTTGCTTTCAGCAATTTGTTTTTGTAAACTATTAAAGAAATTAAATTCTTAGACATCCACGGGCTGATTTTATATCTCATATTAATTTGTTTTGTATTTAAAGTGGTGCTTTGTAACGCAGCTGATGAAAGAACTTTGATTAAATTCTCGCATTGTTCTTCAGAATTACTTAAATTTAAAGATTCCAGGCTTAAGTGGTCATCTAAATATGTTCCAAATTTTTCAAAGTCAGTGTAATATTTTTTAATAACCGATATGTCGTGGTGTGGAAAAGTCATTTCAATACGACAAAATATGAAATTGTGATCAGAAAGCGAATTCTGGATTGAGTTTACTGACAAAGTATTCAAAAGATTACTGAAGACACAGTCAATACACGATTCACTTCGAGGCCTTGTTATTAGATTATGACAAGATTTAAAATTGAATTCATTATAAGTATCTAAAAGACAACGACTAGAGTTATTTGAATGCATCAAGTTAATATTGAAGTCGCCAATATAAACACATGGTGAGTTTTGAGCACTCAGAAGTGAAGTTTCTAACATATTACTAAACGAGTGTAGAGAACATTTTTGCGATCTATAGAGTGATATAATTACCAAAGGTTTGTTATCAATTTGAATATCAGGCATCGATATACATATCAGATCCAAGAAATCCTTACTCCAAGAAGCTACTACATCGTATTTGATTTGTTTGTTAATATAAATTGAGGTTCCACCGTGGTTATCATCCCTGCAACAATGCACCACATTATAACCATCAATAGAGTATAGGCCAATACAATTTATATCGAACCACGTTTCTTGAACTGATATAATCTCAGGAATAACCGACATTTTAGAAATTTCAGATTTGAATTTATTAAATTTATTTAGCGATGAAATACTTCTTGCATTTATAGATAATATATTCAAAAAATTTGAATTAGATACATTTTCACAAAATGCATTAAAAGAATTTAGATTTTTAAAATAATTAGTATTCATAAAAAAAAAAAAAAAAAATATTAAATAAAAGATAAAACTTTAATTTTAATACTTATGTTGAGTTAATTGGGGGACTCAAACTGAGTGTCATCATCGTCTTCGTCTTCTTCTTCGTTATAATTACTCATAGCAGCCATTAAATTGCGTTTACGACCACCACCAGCAGATTTATGTAGCAAATTATCAACATCTTCCATAGATTTCAAACGTAGTTGTCTCGATTTTTCATCCTTCTTAGCATAAATATTACCAGCTCTGGCATACACGAATTTAAACCCAACAGTTTTTAGAGACTTTGCATAATTTAAAAGCTCTAGCGTTTCTTTGCAGAGAAAATCATTTATAAAAACACCTTTAAATTGCTCTTTATCCTTCAGTTTAGACTTTTCGTTCATAAATAACTGTTTACTTTTTTTATTTGCAAATTTAACAACTACAGATTTCTTGTCTTCTTCCTTGTTTTGGTTATTTTGCTTTCTACCATTTAAAAAGTAAGCTTCTTCAACTGCATCTTCACATATATTAGCTCCAGTTGTTTTGGCTACATCCAACACAACTTGTACAGCATTTTTATTTTCATCAACTTTTATTCCGTTTATAATGATATCTTTTTGAACCCTTGCATCGTTTAAAAACTTAACAGTCGATTTCAGATTTTTCACCTCTTCACGTAGGGTAGCGTTCTCTTTCTTTAATGTTTTTATTTGTTTTGTGTTTTTTGCTACACCTTTCAATATCTCATCATACTGCGATGACATAAACTGCATCGCCTCTTTTATTTCAGTCAGCTGATTTAGTTGAGTTTTAATTTCTGTTAAGTCTTTAACACATACAGTAACATTATTATTGTTTGGTACACAAAAATGGCATTTATACTCCACAGATTCGTTCTCAACAAGATGATCGTATTGTTTTTTGTCTAATTTAGTACAAAGGGAATGGAGTGTTTTGTTACAAACATCGCATTGTATTGCTTCTTCACTTTCCAGTACATAAGTATTACATTGAACGCAAATGATTTTGTTTTTATTAATACTTTTACGAACTTTACTGGGCATAATTTATATTTCACAATAAGAACGATAATCAATTTGCAGAATAAAACCAATTCACTTTATAAATAACTATGTTTAGTATAAAAAATTTAATTATTTTTGTAAGCTCTTGCACTATATAAGAATTTGACGTTTAATCACGACAGGGTTGCCAACTTTTTTGTTGCATAACTTTGGTTGCATAACACATTATTTTAACATGGGGGTGTCATTGGGGGTAAATGGTTGCCTAAATCGTACCGGTATAGGCTAAAATAAGTGATTACGAAGGAAGTACTGAAATAAGTTGTTACTTGTATAATTAAATTCACTAGTTAGCTAAAATAAGTACATACTTGGATGGAGTGTAATAAGTCGTTACATATTAGTACAAATTTCATTGGTTACAAATAGGGAATAAAATAAGACCTTACCAGTAATGACTTTTATTAAAAGTACACCGATCAGAGAAATGTAATTAGATTCTAAATTTTTATTAAATCGTACTTTCGCATAATAAGTAGTTATAATATAATACGAATAACTTATTATTTTTACCCTTATTAATAAGTTATTATTAAACATAATATCGGTAATATATTATTTTAAAGCCTCCAAATAAGTAGTGATATATCTCCATATCGGTAAGTCATTATTTCATACCTCCCACATAAGTATTGATTTATCACAATATTAGTAACGTATTACTTTAGGTTGCTAAGTAAAACCAAGGGTAAAGGGGTACCCATTGCCAGGCAATGCGTGAAAAAGGTCAAACCAATTACCAAAGTTTTGCTGGGAAGGAATATATGCTCTGAATTTGTTGACATATTTGCATTAGAATAGAGAAGATAACTGTTGATAATTTTTATGAACAAAAACTCAGATTGAAAGATAATGACCCCGTTTATATCAAAAACTATCGCATACGACACTCCCATAAACAAGTGGATAAATTAATTAATGATAACATAGTCGAACCATCAGTTTCCGAATATAACAGTCCAATTTTATTAGTACCGAAAAAATCGTTACCAGGGACTGACCTTAAAAGATGGAGACTTGTCGTTGATTACCGAGGAATAAATAAGAAGCTTATAAATTCCCACTTCCTCGCATAGATGATATTTTAGATCAATTTGGTAGAGCTAAATTTTTCTCCTGTTTAGATTTAGTATCTGGTTTTCATCAGATAGAACTGAAAGAAGATTCCAGGGATATTACATCTTTTTCAACGGAAAAAGGTTCCTTTAGATTTAAGAGACTTCCACACCCAGGAAAAAGATTGGTTGGAATTCGATCAAAACCATTAAAATGAATTTGCCAAGACGTTATTTTATTTGCAGTTGCCTATAATTGAATACTACAGCAAAAATATTTTACTAGGTATTAAAAATAGGGAAAATGAACTAAACAACAATCCTTTTAACAAATTATTGGTATCTCCAATCAATTTTAAAACTAGTATCAGTTTAGTAATTCTATGCAGTAGAAGCAGCCATTTATTTAGTGTATATACATGAAAATTGGTGTTACCTATAACCTTTATTAAAAAAAATTCAATATTCGAAAGTGGTAACTACAAATACGGATATCCTAATCAAATATGACGTTAAAGTCCAGTTTCTGTAGAACCAACCGTATTGTGGATTGTATTGATAACACATACAACTATTGATTGGTATTGGTAAACGAATTTTTTACTATATTTGTTTTCCAAGCAAAACATATAAATTCAAAATTAGACTTCAAAATTAATAAATGTTTGTGGTGTAGTCGGTAGAGAGTTGGCCTAGTACGCCGGATTTCCGAGTTCAAATCCCGGAAAAGACAAAAATTTATATATATTTTTTTTTAATTAAAATAAAATATTCATATGTATAAACAGTAAATATGGCAAAGAAAATTAAAAGTAGTTGTGGTGCAGTGGGTAAGAGTGTGGACTATTAACCTGAATAGCCGGGTTCAATACCAGAAAATTCAAAAAAAGTTTTTTAATTTCAATAAAATTTTGTGGAACATAATAATATTTATGTGGAACATAATATTGAATTAGACAACCGAATATTGGCTTTCAGGACGAAAAATATAATTTAATATAATGATAGTTGTCGTAACCGCATAAATTCAATTGGCAACAAATTCGGTGGCCACAACTGAGACTGTGTTCTGGCTGCATATGGCATAAAGATTGCACCGAATTCATTCCAAAGAATGATGTCTTTGGCTTTTTCCGGGCTGTGGCCAGCCCAAGCATTTTTGTATATGGATGATCTGGTACACACAGAAAACAGTCTCAGTTGTGGCCACCGAATTTGTTGCCAATCGAATTCGTGCGGTTACGACAACTATCATTATATTAAATTATATTTTTCGTCGTGAAAGCCAATATTCGGTTGTCTAATTCAATATTATGTTCCACATAAA
This sequence comes from Leucophora obtusa, assembly GCA_949987735.1. Taxonomy (NCBI): domain Eukaryota; kingdom Metazoa; phylum Arthropoda; class Insecta; order Diptera; family Anthomyiidae; genus Leucophora; species Leucophora obtusa. The sequence goes on along the minus strand of OX465295.1, from coordinate 124,733,437 downwards.
TATTATTTTGTTCTACAGAATTTTATTGAAATTAAAAAACTTTTTTTGAATTTTCTGGTATTGAACCCGGCCCTTCAGGTTAATAGTTCACACTTTTAACCACTGCACCACAACTACTTTTAAATTTCTTAGCCATATTTACTGTTTATACATATGAATATTTTATTTTAATTAAAAAAAAAAACATGTAAATTTTTGTCTTTTCCGGGATTCGAACCCGGAAATCCGGCGTACTAGGCCAACTCCTCACCCACTACACCACAAACACTTAATAATTTTAATGACTAATTTTGAATTTATGTGTTTAATAATACAGTATAAAATTCGTTTATCAATACTAATTAATAGTTGTGTGTGTTATCAATACAATCCACAATTCGGTTGGTTCTACAGAAACTTGAATTTAAGGTCATATTTGATTAGGATATCCGTATTTGTAGTTACCGCTTTCGAATATTGAAATTTTTTTAAAAAAGGTTATAGATAACACCAATTTTCTTGTATATTCACTAAATAAATGGCTTCTTCTACTGCATAAAATTACTAAACTGATACTAGTTTTAAAATTGATTGGAGATACCAATAATTTGTTAAAAGGATTGTTTTTTAGTTCATTTTCCCTATTTTTAATACCTAGTAAAATATTTTTGATGTAGTATTCAATTATAGGTAATTCCAAATAAAATAAAGTCCTGGCAAATTCATTTTAATGGTTTTGATCGAAAGCCAACCAATCTTTTTCCTGGGTGTAGTAATCGGTTGCTCAGAGGAGCATATGTTGCAGAACTTAAGAGATGTATTTGGCAAGTGTCGAAAATATAATCTCAAATTGCATCCAGATAAGTGTTAATTTTTCTGTCGTGAAGTGACATTCTTGGGACACAAATGCACGGACAAGGGCATCCTGCCTGATGACAGCAAATTTTCGATAATTGAAAATTATCCGACACCTAAAAATGGTGATGAAGCTAAAGGCTTTGTTGCATTTTGCAATTATTATAGAAGGTTTATACCTAATTTTGCTGAGTCATCGAGACATTTTACTAGATTATCTAGGAAAAATTGTTTCTTTTGATTGGACTGAGGAATGTGAAAACTCTTTCAAATACCTTAAGAGTCAATTATTAAGTCCGAAAATACTGCAATATCCTGATTTTACAAAGGAATTTTGTATAACAACAGATGCAAGTAAACATCCTTGCGGCGCTGTTTTAAGCCAGGAATATCAATGTATTCAACTAACTGTGGCTTATGCATCAAGAACATTCACAAAAGGTGAAAGTAACAAATCTACGATTGAACAGAAGCTAGCTTCATTGGGCAATTAAATATTTCAGACCATTTATTTATGGCAGCAAATTTTTGGTCCGAAGTGATCATAGACCTCTAACCTATTTATTTTCTATGAAAAATCCGTCATCAAAACTGACGAGAATGAGATTAGATCTTGAGGAATACGACTTTACAGTCGAATATATTAGGGGTGGAGACAATTATGCAGCTGATGCGCTGTCTCGCATAGAATTCTCAGACATAATGAATACTGAGACTAATAAAATATTGAAGGTAACAACGAGACTTCAATGAAAAAGGGAGCAAATTGCCCCTAATACTACGAAAGATAAAATTTTAGTTCAACCAAACGTCTATGAGGTGCTCAATAGTAGCTAATTAAAGAAAAGTGTAAGATTATACACTAACGATACCGTAATAAATATTAAGAAAGGGAAAAAGATAATTCTCAAAATGAATATACCTAACCTTGTTGCTAATTAGAAAATCGATTTAGATCAATTCTTCTCACAGCTTGAAAAGATAGTTGGTAATAACAGGATAAAGTTATTCCAAATGTCACTAGATGAAAAATTATTTAAATACATAGGAATCGCGGAATTTTAAGAGAGGGGAAACGCTTCCCTCAATAATGTAAAAATAGCCCTCACACCTAAATTAAGGAAGATATCATGATGATCCAATTTTTGGAGGACACTCAGGTATAACACGGTTGACTAATAAAATAAGAAAATATTTTCGCTGGGACAGAATGACTAAGGACATCAAAAGATATGTCAAGTCCTGCGATCAATGTAAAAGAAATAAAACACTGAGAAACGTTAAGGAGGGAATGATAATTGCTCCAAAGCCAGTGAAACCATTCGATATTGTTCTAATAGATACAATTGGTCCATTACCGAGATCTAATAATGGAAATGAATACGCTGTTACTATGATTTGTGATCTTACAAAATATCTTGTAATGGTGCCAATACCCAATAAAAGTGCGAAAAGTGTAGCCAAAGCTATTATGGAACACTTTGTACTATTATATGGTCCAATGGGAAAGATTCTAACGGTACTGAATATGTAAATCAAGTTCTTCAGGAACTTTGCGATCTCTTAAATATAGAGAAATCAACATCTACAGCATATCACCATGAATCCGTGGGTACAATTGAAAGATCTCATAGAACACTTAACGAGTATCTCAGATCATATTTGTCCTCTGACAAATCCGACTGGGACGAATGGTTAAAGTCCTTTATATATTGCTATAACACTTCGTCATCAACAGTTCATGGTTATTGACCAGTTGAACTAGTATTTGGAAAAATACCTACTGACTTTGGCGTTATGAACCAAGGCCAGGTGGATTCCATATATTATGTGGATTCCTATAACCTAGAAGTAAAGTATAGGTTACAAGTAGAGTTTGATGTTCGGTTTTAATCGAAACCGAAATCGCGGTTTTTCAAGCCTCAAAACCGAAAACCGAAAAAAATAAGTCGGTTTTTAACAAATACTTTAACAATTAAAATAATTAATTAAATTGCATATTATTGAATCTTTAATTTCGAAAAGACAGCTTCTATTTTACAAAATATTGTATTTAATTGTAATGAACATTTTCTACATTAAAAACTGCTTTAAAGAATTTTTTGTTTTTGTTATTACGGATAACATAAACTGAAGCTTATAATTTAAGTAAAAAATTGCACCAAAAAGTCAAGTGGTTAAAGAGATATTCGCCCTTTCTATCTAAAATTTTTAAATGTATATTTTAGTTAAAGTCGACTTTAGTTAAAATATTGGGTGGCAGTATGCCTTGATTTAGTTTAGTTTAGTTTATTTATTTCCATTCCAGTACAACAAGAATTAATCTTATAATTATAGTACAGGAATTTTAAGTGCTAAAATTTTGATTTTAAAAAGTTATAGTCACATTAATAATAGTAATAAAATAATTAATATAAATAATCAAATAAATAATTAAAAATAAAAAAATAATAATTAATTAAAACAAAAACATATTGCAAAAATTAAAGAAATATTAATTCTAAAAATTAAATTGAATTGAAATTAAAATCGAGCATATTTTTATTGTTTTGATTTATTTTTGGAGAATTCTGATTGGTTAATTTATTTTCAACCAATCAAAATGTTTGGAAATATGAATATTTTTGTAGGGGTTTCATACACAAAATGGACAAAAACGTATGATTAAAAATAAAGTCGACTTTAAATTTAAAATACTCTTTTATAGTAAGGACCATTGAGTTTCACATATTCAGTTACGATTTTCGCCGATTTTTCAAAAAAAGGTCATAGATATAATATTTTATAAAGAAAAAAAAAATAAGAAGAATAATGTTTATAAAATTAAGAAAAAAAAAACAAATTTTAAAAATTAATATACAAAAGAATAATCAATGAATATTGATCATACCCAATTGATCATTCTTTTTCTGTAAAAGGGAGGTGTAGTATGTTTGACTACTCTGTATTGCATACACACAGAGAAGAGATTCGTTGTGACAACCGAATTTGTCGCCAACCGAATTTTGGTAGTTACAAGTACTATCACATTATTCGGTTGCAGCTATCAATATTTTTCGTTATACCTACTTTATAGGAATAATACAAAATGGTTGGTTCAACCGCATTGTTTTGGTGAACTCCACCGAATTTAGTACTCAGTAGACCTAACCGAATTTTGGTAGTAATTTCTATCGAATTAAATAAAACACTGTTCTAATTTAATTTTTTATTTATTTATTGGTTAATAAAACATTAAATAGATACATACATATAAAATTACTAAATAAAAATCATAAAATTTTCAGAATCTGTAAGCTTTTTAAGAGAAAAAGTCCTCTGTGATGGTTTTATAAGAAAATCTCTCAAAATCTGTGCAAATGCTTTAAATTTCTGAGGAATTTTTGCTAAAGAAAAACCATTATATTCTAAGGAATTTTTCGTGTACAAAAAGCTTCATATCCTGAGTACTGTTTCTTACTGAAAATTCGAAGACCTGAGATTTTGAAGACTATTTCTTATAGACTAATCTTCAAAATCTGAGGGTTTTTTTGGATTTAGATCCTCATGTTCTAAAAACTTGTTCCTATAGGAAAACCTTTAGGTTCCGAAGAATTTTCAGGGAACCTGTTTCTTTTACTCCTAAATATTAGATTGCACAGCTAAAAAATACAGGTTTTACCTATTGTCTTCCAAAACATAGCCATGTTCCATTGTGATCTGAGCGTCCACTCAGGATACCTGCCATATTCAGATCCTTTCAATTTCCCTGATGAAGTTTCTTTGGGACAGCAGATCTCCTTTCAATCAAACTTGGTTACAAGTTCTGTTACAACTTCTTACCTAATATACTGCTTGCAATACGAATTCTGTAATTGGCAATTCGCGCTATTGAAGTTTACACCTTTGAAAAAAATATAACAATTGGTAAAAATCGTATAAATGAAATTGGCGAAGAACTTATTAACATATAAAATTACCTTTAATTTGCATAGTTTACAGTTAATTTTGTTATAAATTGCAAATATTTTATATTATTGTCCGTATAATTGCAAAAGTATTTTTATCTTGTATTAATTTTTTATTTTTTTTATTCAACTTGTGTTTTATTTATACCCACACACAGAAAATAAATTGGTTGGAATTCTATCGGAACCAACGAAATATTTTCATCATTAAATAATTTTAATTGCAGTTACTTAAAATTCATCATCAGGAAAGTTATATTTATTTGTGAACAGAAAATATATATGATGAACCAATACACTGCCACATTATCCAAAATATTCACCCAGTAAAAAGATTGGTTGGAATTCGATCAAAACCATTAAAATGAATTTGCCAGGACGTTATTTTATTTGCAGTTGCCTATAATTGAATACTACACCAAAAATATTTTACTAGGTATTAAAAATAGGGAAAATGAGCTAAAAAACAATCATTTTAACAAATTATTGGTATCGCCAATCAATTTTAAAATTAGTATCAGTTTAGTAATTCTATGCAGTAGAAGCATCCATTTTTTTTAGTGAATATACAAGAAAATTGGGGTTACCTATAACTTTTATTACAAAAATTTCAATATTCGAAAGTGGTAACTACAAATACGGGTATCCTAATCAAATATGACCTTAAAGTCGAGTTTCTGTAAAACCAACCGAATTGTGGATTGTATTGATATCACACACAACTATTGATTGGTATTGCTAAACGAGTTTTTTACTATATTTGTTTTCCAAGCAAAACATATAAATTCAAAATTAGACTTCAAAATTAATAAGTGTTTGTGGTGTAGTCGGTAGAGGGTTGGCCTAGCACGCCGGATTTCCAAGTTCGAATCCCGGAAAAGACAAAAATTTATATGTTTTTTAAATTAAAATAAAATATTCATATGTATAAACAGTAAATATGGCTAAGTAAATTAAAAGTAGTTGTGGTGCAGTAGGTAAGAGTGTGAACTATTAACCTGAATGGCCGCGTTCGATACCAGAAAATTCAAAAAAAGTTTTTTAATTTCAATAAAATTTTGTGGAACATAATAATATTTATGTGGAACACAATATCGAATTAGACAACCGAATATTGGCTTTCACAACGAAAAATATAATTTAATATAAAGATAGTTGTCGTAACCGCACGAATTCGATTGGCAACAAATTCGGTGGCCACAACTGAGATTGTTTCTGGGTTTTGGCTTTTCTAACCAATATTGAAAAAATACCAACTTCCACATTAACTTCAGTACCAACAACCACCAATTTATCGAAGATTTAGCCATTTGAATAAAATATCGGCTGCAAAAATCTAGTATCAGTTGTGTTTCAATAAAATCGATCACTCTATCCACAGTATTAGTTTTTCCAATCAATTTAAAATTAATTTTTCAACTTAAGTATCTTTAACCATTAAATTCCATTTTTTTGGTAATTGTAATAATATATTCAGACAAGGAACAGAAATTTTATTTATCATAATAAAATTTTGGAATATATCATATTTTTTCGTTTCATACATATTGGTATTTAAATTCTAAGTTAGACAACAACTAAACGTAAGTATCTGTGGCGCAGGAGTTAGAGACACAGCCTTATAGCCTTAGAGATTTGAGTTCAAACCTCAACCAAGGCATTACTTTTTTTTTTAAATAATTTTTTTATTGATTCAAATTAAAAGACACAATTGATTTTCTGTTGTGAATATATTTTATTCAAAAACAAAATATTCAAATTTTCAACCTGAAGAAATTCAAATTTGAAATTTGACAAAAAAAAAAAAATTATGTCGAGTTTAGCCTAGAGGAAAAACAATGGGCTGACAAATGGAAGGTCACCGGTTCAATCCTGGTTCGCGATATAAATTTTTTTTTTAATTTTTTTTTATTCAAATTAAAAGACACAACTGATTTTCTGTTGTTGATATAATTTTATTTATAGACAAAATATTCAAACCTAAAGAAATTCATATTTGAAATTTGACTAAAAAAAGTTAAATAGAGCTTAGTTTAGAGGGAAAGCAATGGGTTGACAAGCGGAGGGTCGGCGGTTCGATCCCAGTTAGCGACAAAAAAATTTAATTTTTAAATAAATTTTGTGGAACGTGTTTTTCTATTTATAGAATTTATAATCCACAAACATTAAAGTAATCTATTAACACAACAAAAATTCAAAAATTGTAAATAAATTTCGGTAGTTACAATGGTATTAAAAATAAATAAAAGTGATTGTACCTGAAACTACAAAAATTCGGTTGGAACTACGAATCTGTTTTCAGTGTGCAATAAGCACATAGGTTTTAAAAATTCAAGGGCTTTAAATTTTGCTTGAAGTAATTTTGAATACGGATGAATTGAAAGAAGTTCAACTTTTTCAGTACATATTACTTTTTTGAGAAAAATATTTAACCGTTTCCTAATATTCGCTTAAAAAAAGAAATGAGACTATGTCTCTTTGCTGGTAAAATAAGTTCTGTTTATTAAATTTAGTTGTTCCTCTATTTATAATATTTTCAATACACATAATATACATCCTGATAAACAAACACAGGTAGGTGACGTTTATCGGTGCCTGATGTTTCTTCCTAAACACAGAATAAGTTTTTATCTGCTTCATACGAAAGGTACTAAAAGATTATATTGTTAATCATGGGTTTTTTCTTAAAATACATTTGGTTATTATTACTAATTATGGTTTTTTCCCTTATGTGATAAGGCTTAAAAATACATTTGGTCAATATTACTAATTATGGGTTTTTCTCTTATGTGATAAGACTTAAAAATACATTTGGTTATTCATAACTAGTACAGTTTGTCAAGATACTAAATATAATTATTCAAAAGGGAGTTTCCGCTCATTCGTAGAGTGAGTTGATATAACAAAGTAAAGTAGATTTCAAATCCTAGCATTTGTATATTTAACAAAAATATTTCAAACTTGAATTTTTGTTTCCCTTTTGCTGGAGGATGCTATTGAAATAAAATGTAATTAAAGTTATATTCAAGCCTTGAAACTGGAAAACAGGGCTGGAATTGAACTTGTTTTCAACTTGAATTCCAGTGAAATTGTTTATAGGGTATTTTTATATTTGAAATTTAAAACAAATATGTCGATTTTAATACAAACGTCTATCGGTTATGATGACTAAATTTAGAAATTGAAAATCTATCAGAATTTTTTTATAAATCGGTTTATGCAACCATAATTTGGTAGAAAATATTTAGTGTAACGTTAGTTAACACACCCAGAAAACAGTCTCAGTTGTGGCCACCGAATTTGTTGCCAATCGAATTCGTGCGGATACGACAACTATCTTTATATTAAATTATATTTTTCGTCGTGAAAGCCAATATTCGGTTGTCTTATTCAATATTATGTTCCACATAAATATTATTATGTTCCACAAAATTTTATTGAAATTAAAAAACTTTTTTGGAATTTCTGGTATTGAACTCGGGCATTCAGGTTAATAGTTCACACTCTTACCCACTGCACCAAAACTACTTTTAATTTTCTTAGCCATATTTACTGTTTATACATATTAATATTTTATTTTAATTAAAAAAACATATAAATTTTTGTCTTTTCCGGGATTCGAACTCGGAAATCCGGCGTACTAGGCCAACTATCTACCGACTACACCACAAACACTTATTAATTTTGAAGTCTAATTTTGAATTTATATGTTTTTCTTGGAAAACAAATATAGTAAAAAATTCGTTTACCAATCAATAGTTGTGTGTGTTATCAATACAATCCACAATTCGGTTGGTTCTACAGAAACTCGACTTTATGGTCATATTTGATTAGGTTGTTTGTGGTTGTAGTTACCACTTTCGAATATTGAAATTTTTTTAATAAAGGTACCACCAATTTTCTTGTATATACACTAAAGGGCTGCGTGAGTGCAATCGGTTTGTTGTAGTCATTAAATCACATGGTGCTAGTATGTGTGCATTACGATTTAAACCACCCTGTTATGACTAGAAGACAAATCAAAACGTAAGCGAGCTTAAGCATTAAACATGGCAACGAAAAAAACAATGTGTGCATTACGATTTAAACCACCCTGTTATGACTAGAAGACAAATCAAAACGTAAGCGAGCTTAAGCATTAAACATGGCAACGAAAAAAACAATAAGTGATTGTAGTGACACACGATTGTTCGCTACCATAACATAGCAATTAGTACTTTGAACTAGTGTTTAAGTATCGCAATGAATGCTATGGATGCGATGGTGTGTTGTGTTATAATATGTAGGTTTTATAAAACGAAAAAGTATAAATGTACACTCAGATAAAAGAGTTAGCAGTTAGTTAGTTGTTCTTTATTTTCAATTCAATGTTTGTTTTACAATTTTTATATTATTATATAAAAAAGTTAGTAAAAAAAAATTAATAATGTTTTTAATGCATAATAAATTATAAAAACAAAAAAAATAATTTATATTAATTCTTATTAATATAAATATATATAGCTTTTTGGCGATTTTTTTAATGTCGATGATTTTTTAATTTTGATGATTTTTTTCTAATTTTCGACGATTTCTTTAATTTTGCCGATTTTTCTAAATTTTGCTATTTTCAAGATTTTGGCGGTTTTTTATGATTTTTTCAAATTTTGACAATTTTTAAATTTAAACGATTTTTTTAATTTTGGCAATTTTTAAAATTTTTAACTTGGTTGGGAAACACTAACCGTAAAATACCGTTAACGATTCGAATCCCTTTCAAAGAACTATTTTTAACCCTAAAATACCACTAACGAAGTAACTTAAAATACCGTTAACCTTAAAATAAACTAACGAAATAAATTAAAATACCGTTTACCCTAAAATAACTTAACGATATAACTTAAAATACCGATACCCTTAAAATAACCTAACGAAATTCTATAAAATAAAATTTACCAAATTCATTCCAAAAAAAAAACATTTAAATATAATCGGTGGTATAATTAAACAATATTGAAAAATAAAATTAAAAATAAATAATGTAATAAAACCAATACGTAGTAGAGTTTGCTAAAAACCCTACTCAATGTTCCTTAATGTATTCGTCGCTTTAGAGCTTTTTTTTGGTATCATTAGAGTATTTCACATATTAAATAGTTGAAATATTCATTACGATCAACTAAAGAATTTTTTGGGGGTAGACATTTGTCTATTTTAATTTTTTCATTATACCATTGGCCAGTGTTGCCAACTCTTGAAGGCAGGAAAGCACCATGAGCATTGTGAAAACGGGTAAAAAGGGTAAAAATTTACCAAAAATGGGGTAAAAAAGCACGATGTTAATTTTTTGAAAAATTTAAGTCCAGAATTTAAAAACACATTTCAGTTTTGTAAAACGGTGAAAAAAAGGTTCAAAAATAACTAAAAAAAGGGGTAAAAAGCACCAAACTAATATTTAAAAATTTTGAAGTTTAAATATAACGAAGTTGCTATTTAAAATTGTACTACAAACACTGGAAAAAATTTATTTTTTGTATAGTTCGTATTATTTTTTCAACTTTGACAGAAAATTGAAGAAAAATTAAAAAAAACGCGAAAAAATACCAAAAATATAAACTGTACAAAAAGCACTAAAAGCACTGCCAGAAATTTGAAAAAGCACTGTAAATACCCGCTTTTTTAAAACGGGTATTTGTAAAAAATCACCGGGTACGAGAAGGAAAAAAGCACCAAAAAATACCCGAAAAGCACTGAAATGGCAACACTGCCATTGGCCGATCATAATCGGCTTTTCATACCTACACAACACGAATGAAAACAAAACTCTCAACTAAAAGCATAACAAAAAAAAAAATACTCCATTCATTAGCATGATAGCTTTCAACAGAGTAGGTACGTATTTCGGTTACATACATCAGTGTTGCCAGTCTTTTCATACCTTATCCCCAATTTTTAAGTTGCCATCCCAAAAAATTTCCAATTTTTATTTTATATAAAAATTTGTTTTCGTTAATTTTTTCGAAAAATTAGTGGAAAAATAAACGAATATTTTTTGCGGTAAGTTGTACACTCAGACTCAATAAATTTGTGCTTACAACAAATTATAAAAAAGAACAAATAAATTTAAATAACAGCAAAGAAAATTTGAACCAAATTTTTTCTTTTTAAATATTTAATAATAAACAGACATTTAATAAATAACAGACATTTTGTTGTGTATGGTACTGCATTAACAAGTTTTAGCATTTCAGCAGATGGATTAACTTTTTACAATTGAGTAACTTGTAAAGTATACATTTAATTTAAGAAGAACTTCTTATAACTCTTATTAAATAACTTTAAAAATTTTAGAACCAAAACGAATTTGAATTTTCACCAAGAGGAATTATAGTTTCTAGGAACATTACCTTGCCAGACTCAAATTTTTGTAGCTAAAAATCATTCACTATTATCATCATTCTTAGAAAAAAATATAAATATTTAGAATTATCAGGATTAAATTCATAAAAATATGAAAAAGCAATAATATATTTTATCCCCAAATGATCCCCTAAAATTTCGTATCATCCCCAATAAATCCCCAGTTCTACAAACGGAAGTTTTTATCCCCATTGATGATACAATTCCCAATTTTGGGATAAATCCCCCAAACTGGCAACACTGTTATACATAAGTTTTCAGTAACACTAAAACGATGGTGTTGATATTGTGTTGTTTGCTTAAGTTCACCATTAATATGATGTGGTAATGTACTGTTGTCATCCGAGATAAACGATTCATGATGGGATTCGTCTCACTATCCATATGCTTTTTTGCCATCGTGTTTTTTTTTTGTTGTTTGTACTAATTCAATCGTTATAAAAAGTAAAACCATACAACTTGTTATGGCTTGTAGGCTATCATGTGTCTTGAAATCTCATTTAAGATGAATCGTTCAGCCCTTTAATATACACTAAATAAATGGCTGCTTCTACTGCATAGAATTACTTACCTGATACTAATTTTAAAATTGATTGGAGATACCAAAAATTTGTTAAAAGGATTGTTTTTTAATTCATTTTCCCTATTTTTAATACCTACACCCAGGAAAAAGATTGGTTGACTTTCGATCAAAACCATTAAAATGAATTTCCCAGGACTTTATTTTATTTGGAATTACCTATAATTGAATACTACATCAAAAATATTTTACTAGGTATTAAAAATAGGGAAAATGAACTAAAAAACAATCCTTTTAACTAATTATTGGTATCTCCAATCAATTTTAAAATTAGTATCAGTTTAGTAATTCTATGCAGTAGAAGGAGCCATTTATTTAGTGAATATACAAGAAAATTGGTGTTATCTATAACCTTTTTTAAAAAAATTTCAATATTCGAAAGTGGTAACTACAAATACGGGTATCCTAATCAAATATGACCTTAAATTCAAGTTTCTGTAGAACCAACCGAATTGTGGATTGTATTGATAACACACACAACTATTAATTGGTATTGATAAACGAATTTTATACTGTATTAATAAAACACATAAATTCAAAATTAGTCATTAAAATTATTAAGTGTTTGTGGTGTAGTGGGTGAGGAGTTGGCCTAGCACGCCGGATTTCCGGGTTCGAATCCCGGAAAAGACAAAAATTTAGATGTTTTTTTTAATTAAAATAAAATATTCATATGTATAAACAGTAAATATGGCTAAGAAATTTAAAAGTAGTTGTGGTGCAGTGGGTAAAAGTGTGAACTATTAACCTGAAGGGCCGGGTTCAATACCAGAAAATTCAAAAAAAGTTTTTTAATTTCAATAAAATTTTGTAGAACATAATAATATTTATGTGGAAGATAATATTGAATTAGACAACCGAATATTGGCTTTCACGACGAAAAATATAATTTAATATAAAGATAGTTGTCGTAACCGCACGAATTCGATTGGCAACAAATTCGGTGGCCACAACTGAGACTGTTTTCTGTGTGTAGTAAAATATTTTTGGTGTAGTATTCACTTATAGGCAACTGCAAATAAAATAACGTCCTGGCAAATTCATTTTAATGGTTTTGATCGAATTCCAACCAATGTTTTTCCTGCGTGCATTAATTTTTAAAATTTGGTTGCTTCAACTTTCATATAATTGCTGTAGCTAATTCATTGGGAAAATTGTAATATTTTTGGTTTTTGAAACAGTTGCCGCAATCGAATTGTTTTAAATGAATTTCTTTTTTGTCTAAATTGGTTGGGAAGCCTAATTTTTAACAAAAAGGCATTTTAGTTCAGTTACTGATACAAACATTCAATCACATATATTAATTTTTAACTATTATAATTGATATTCTAGAATTTTAATTAGAATTATGCTATCTTCGTCAAGTTACTGTAATTGCAACAATTTTCTAACTAATCTTTTCCCTGGGTGTACCATAAGCATGCAATACGATACTCTTTTATTTGTCCATACTGCACTAAACTTATAGTGTGGGAATATGCATAGTAATCATATTCCACTACTGTACATTTTATAGTATTAAGTAGCTTTAAGAATTTGAATGAATAAAGCAAACAGTTTGATTTCAACCACTAAACGATACAGACTTTTATTAATAATATTACAACATCATAAAAACCTTTATAAAAATTTTTCATTTCCATACAAATTTCAGTACATTTAACGAAGCAATAAAATGTACAATTTTGTATGGTAAATTTCGAAGTGTCCTCACATTTTCACTCAGAACTTTTGAACCGCTGTACCGATTCTGATAATTTTTAACACAAAGCTGACTGGGGGAATAACAAATAACCTTGGCAAAAATAAATGGTCAAAAAGTTAGATAAATCGCGTTTTTGGGGTCCTTGGACCCAGAATTTTCAAACACAAATATCTTTTTTTCAAGAGCTAATCTAGAAAACGGATAGCAGCACTGGATTCAGCGTACTCGAATTAGGTTTACCCACCAGGTCCCCCGCTTGTTTGATTTTTCAACTTGCACAGTGTAATTATTGTAATTAATAATTATTAGAAATATTAATTAAAATTAATGCTCAATGTAATAAAGCTTTTTTAGTGATCACTCTGCATTAATAAAATAAAATAAAACGAAGGGATGGAGGTATGTAAACGAAGAGAGAAAATCATTTCTCAACAGATTTCCTCCCTACATTTAGGTTTTTATGTATTCAGTGCATAAGATACAGATATAAATTATTTTATTTTATTTATTTATTTATCTTATTTTGTCGTTCCGGACACAAGACTAGAAGTCTCATATTGCAGTACAGAACTGAGTATTCGAAAATACTATATAAATTAAGCTATATAACTTAAAAACTAATTACAATAAATCAGAAAATAACATATATGGAATTAGTTTTAACAAAAGTATATAAAAAGAAATAAAAACAATTATTTTAATTTTTGCATTAAAAAATACAAAAATTGTTTTTTCGGACTTTCTATATTTTCATATATTTAGTTAGAATATTCTTCCACCTCAAGTCCAAATTCGAATATGATATTGTCATATTAGATTTCTATATGTTGTTTCAAAAAGGGGTTGATCATTTTCATGATAGACAATACAATTGTTTCGTAGACAATACTCTACTCTTCAGTTGTCCGCAATAAGAAAATGATAACTTTCTTACTCAAACCGAGACATTACATAAGGTACAAAAAATCAACGGGACGAGAATTTTGTACTTTCGTATATGAACTGTCTGATTTGGTAAACCAGCTATAAATCAACTCCTTTTTGAAAGCAACAATTACATAAAAGTACCCTTTGGGTACTATTTATATGTATGTCTGTTGTCAATACATTTTGTAAAAACAACTAATTTTAAACTCAAAACAAAATAAATATTTGAATGAGATTTTAGCCGTGGTGTGCTTATTTTCAACAATTATTTTAATGTCTACGAAACAATTGTATTGTCTATCATGAAAATTATCAACCCCTTTTTGAAACAACAAATAGAAATCTAATATGACAATATCATATTAGAATTTGGACTTGAGGTGGAAGAATATTCTAACTAAATATAAGAAATAAAAACTTTAAACAAATTAATCATTAAAGTTAATCAAATTTTAACATATTTAATTAGATTAGTGTGAAAAAAAATTATTATGCTCTTTTTAAACTGAGGTGCGTTACTTAAAAGTTGATAACTATAAGGAATTGAGTTCCAGAGTTGGATAGCGTGGATATAGAATTGCCACGTTGATACAAGGCTTTTGTAGCTAAAATTTTTTAATCTTTTGCGTCTGCAAAAATTATTTGAGAAATTAAGTTTCTCGTAAAGATAGTCAAGCTGTTGCGTATAGATGATTTTGTGCAAGAAAATTAGTGTTCGCGTTTTTAGAAAATCCTCTAAACTAATGCCGTACAATTTAGCTGAGAATGCTGAAACTCTTGCATATCGCTTTAGACCATATACATATCGAACAATATTATTGAAAGCGACTTTCAATTTAGTTTCGCTTATAGAGTCACAGCTGGCAAATAGCTCACACCCATATAATAAAATAGGTACCAAATAAGTTTTACCAAGCAGAATTCTAGTCCCAATAGGTGTACAGTGTTAAGTTCGCCAAAGTGTTCTGATCATGGAAAAGGTTCGGCCACAAGCATATTTAATGTGATCAGACCATGTAAGTGTATCGTTAAAAAATATTCCGAGATTCTTTGCAGCTTGTACAATTTCGATATGCTGATTACACTGTGAGAGAAATGGTAGGGGTCACTGATCGGGAAGGGTTCAAACTACCGGGGAAAGTTATATCGGTAAAAAAGAAGTTATACGTGTCCCGGCGTTTCGCTGGGTCAAGCCCTAGGAATCAAGATATATCGATTTGACCTTTGGTGGTCTTTTTTGACATAACTCGAGAACCACTAGTCCGATTTTGCTCAAACAATTTTAAAAAAATTAAAAATTACAATTCCTTTAATCTGTTCATATAACGTTTTTCTATATACTCAACAGTTTTGCCGGTAAAAATAAATGTATGAAGAAAAAAATATTTTTTGCCTAAAATATTAAAAAAAAGTAATAAACAAAGGGTTATTGATTTTTATAGTAGCGGTAACAAACATTTATTTTTACCGGCAAAACTGTAGAGTATATAGAAAAACGTTATATCAACAGATTAAAGGAATTGTAATTTTTAATTTTTTTAAAATTGTTTGAGCAAAATCGGACTAGTGGTTCTCGAATTATGTCAAAAAAAAGATATATCTCGATTCCTAGGGGTGACCCAGCGAAACGCCGGGACACGTATAACTTGTTTTTGACCGATATAACATTTCCCGTTGGTTTCATCCCATCCCGATTTTGACTGTCGCATAGTGTTATTAATGGAAATATTACAGAAACAGTTGATATTAGACAGTCGCTTTCGAATGACAAGACACTTGGATTTTTTTAGATTGATTCCCAGACCATTAGCCGTTGCCCACAAATAAATTTGATTAAGTTCCCGATTCAAAGTACTGACGCATTGATTTAGCGATGATTCTTTGCAACTGATGTAAAGTTGAACATCATCAGCATACATTCTAATTTTACAGTGTTTCAACATTTTCTGGAGATCATTAGAATATAATGAAAACAAGAGAGGGCCCAAAATAGATCCTTGCGGAACACCTCTTTTGACTGGCAGCGATTTAGATTTTTTAGTTGTGGTTTCAACATATTGATACCTGTTGTCCAGATAAGTTGACAAAAGACGGGTTGCGGTTAGGGTTTTTAATTTCCCGACATTTTGGAGCTCCCGGGAATCGGAAATTTTTTTTCTAACTTTCCCGGGATTTCCCGGGAATACTAAAGTAATTTTTTACTCATATTTTAACAGTAAATACTACTTTTTGCTCGAAAAACATAATATGTTCCACTTTGACGAAAACTGATAATGCAGAAATGTGTTTTTTGCATTTAGTTTCAATGAAAAAATTGTAAATTATATGATTTCGAAAATTTTTTTGAAAAACGCTCATTGGGATAAAACGACCTAAAAATTATTTATTTTTTCCAGCAGAAATAGCCTTAAGGGGGTAAATAATGAAACAGCAGCAATTTTAAAAGCATACTTGACCGGTTGTCAAAAATTTAATTAACAATATTTTTTTAATTTTATTCTTTTATTGCAGTATTTTCAAAAATGATTAGTTTTGAATTTAGCCAACCAAAACCGACAGGGTTATTGGCCTTTTTTAAAAAAGGCAAAATCGGCTGCCACTGTGCACCCTTCATTAATTATCGGAAAATAAAAATGTAAAGTTATTCTTAATGCTAGATAAATTCTCTAGTCTATTTCGTGGCCCGATTTTTATTTAAAAAAATTTTTTTAACAAAGTTGCCACACAAATAAAGAATTACAAAAAAATGCAAGAACAAAGACCTTTACTTGAGGATATTACATTTAAATGACTAAAATTAAAAAAAAAAATATCCACGATAAGGACTAGAGTTTTTTGTTGCCTACGAAAGCAAAAAAAACGCGTTCAAATCGGTTTACCCGCTTTGGCTGTACAGTGGCAGCCGATTTTAAACTCATGGTTGTGGGCAAACGCGTTTAAAGTTTAAAATTAACAAAACAGCAAAATTTCATAAAAACCGTGTATTAATAAAATTTAGATCTCCTATTTTAACCGATTGGGACGAATTGGTTGAAGGATATGACGTGCTTTCGCCCATCATTAAGGAATTGTCACTGGCTTTTCTTTAAAGAAAATTCCATTTTTGGATGTAGTTTTTATATCTTTGTTCTGCGTGTTATGCGATATAGGGCTCTAATAAAAAAAAGTAAAAAAAATGCAACCAAAAAATGGTATACACAAATTTAACGCATAGAATATTACTTTGAGACTACAACATATTTTACAAAAAAAAAAAAACCTGTGGAAATTTTATTTCTTCGAATTTTTTGTCGAAATCGGATCATATAGTGAAGAGTTTTCTCTATCTAAATAAAATTTAAAAAAATCCGAACAAATTTCTTTCCATAGTCGATACTCTTCTCATGGACATCGTTGGAGATCTCCTTTAAAAAGGTAAAATACATAAAGACTTTTCAAGATATGCTTATTTTTTTGGCTTTTTGCGGATATTCAAGCTAATGTACATGGTTGTTTTAGTGTTTTTTTGAATTCCCGGGAATTATAGGGAAAATTCCCGGGAATCGGGAAATGAAAAATAGGCAAAATTCCCGGGAATTTCGTCCCGGGAATTCCCGTGTTAAAAACCCTAGTTGCGGTTGAAGAAAATTTAAACAAACTTCTTAATTTTAAACACAAAATGCCGTGGTCAACAGTATCAAACGTTTTGGAATGATCTAGTAGAACTAAAAACGTAACATTACCTTTATCAACCTCTTTTATTATCTCCTCCGCAACGTCTGTTAAGGCTGTTATGCAGCTATGTTTCTTCCGAAACCCAGATTGACGATTACTAAGCAAATTGTTAATATCCAAATAGTCGATAATTTGATTGTGAATCAGCCTTTCGAAAACTTTAGATAAATAAGGTAAAATAGCTATAGGTCTATAATCAGTGCCCGATTTAGGAATCGGTATGATTTTAGCGGTTTTCCATTTATCAGGAAAATAGCTAGTTGTAATTATCTTATTAAAAAAAAGTGATATGAGGAATAAGTTGAGGTAAAAGAATCTTTAAAAATTTTGGATGAATTCCATCAACTCCAAGAGCATTAGATTAATGTACGGTTTGTTATATTCTTCTTTAACTCGTTAATCATTGCGGTGTGGTTCTCCCATTTGGATAAAATTTTAATATATGAAAGAACGGACAGAAAAAATAAAAATATTGACAAAATCTGATCTCAATTATTACATTTTTTATTTTTATGAATTTCAGAAGAGTTAATAAATTTATTTTTGTTCCCTATTTTAAAAGAATTATTAAAAATACAACAAGTGTATGCATATAATTTCACATAATTTTTTTTCGATTAATCGGTTAATTTTTAAATTTTGTTCGATTAACCGGTTAAAAAAAAACCCGAGTAATTAATTGTACGATTAATCGATTAAAATGAAAAGCCGATTAATTGAATACCCTATTTGAATTCGATTAGTTTCGAATAAAAATAAACAAACTTAATAGAGATGGAACTTTAAGAAAATAAAATTAAGCCAAATATGGGTAACTCATTACATTTGTGTGGTATCGCTCTTTCCACTAATTCAAATTTGCTAATATAGTTGGACCTTAAATCTCTTAAATAATTTGGAATACAAAATTACTTACGGGTTACGGTAACAATTTGTTATCGATAACGTTAGTATTTCGATAGAAGACTGGATTTTGGCCATTTTTCTATCGTTATTCCAGGGAATTTCGATAGCGAATATGTTCCATGGAACTTATATACACACCCAGGAAAAAGATTGGTTGGAATTCGATCAAAACCATTAAAATGAATTTGCCAGGACGTTATTTTATTTGGAGTTGCCTATAATTGAATACTACACCAAAAATATTGTACTAGGTATTAAAAATAGGGAAAATAAACTAAAAAACAATACTTTTAACAAATTATTGGTATCTCCAATCAATTTTAAAATAAGTATCAGTTTAGTAATTCTATGCAGTAGAAGCAGCCATTTATTTAGTGAATATACAAGAAAATTGGGGTTACCTATAACTAGGGCAACCAAAAAAAAACCCTAAAAGCAATCTTTTAAGCTCTTAAAGAAAGCTCGAAAAAACAGTAAAATAAGCAGTTAAAATGCAAAAAATAAGCCCTTAAACTTCATTACTTCCTCATTACAATCCTCATAAAATTTTAATTTTTTATTTAATACAATGCTACATTATTTGGGACTTCAGGAATCAGACAAAGTTGTGACATTCTTAAATTTAATTTCATCGGGAAATGCATTAAAGAATTAAATGTGCTAAAATCATTTTTGCCTAAGGAAATCGTCATTGTCATATTTTTTCTATTAGAATTCAGGTTGTAAAAATAAAAAGTTTATTTTAACAAAAGAGATTTTTTAATTTAAAATAGATTTTAAAAAACAAATTTTAAATAATTTATGTCGACTTAAAATAATTTTTAAAATTACTGATTTTATGAAAAAAAGGCAAAAATATGATCTATTTTCGCATAAAAAAGCTAAAATAAGCTTATTTTTCAAAGAAAATAGCAAAAATAAGCCAATATTTACAAAAACAAGCAAAGTTAGATAAAATAAGCAAAAAAAAGCTCTAACAAATATAGCTTAAAATTCTTATATTTTTAAGATCAGAACTTGTATTTAATCTAAGTTGTTTTATCTCTTCAAATAAAAAACATGCCCTGGCTTCTTTTTGGTTGGCCTACCTATAACCTTTATTAAAAAAATTTCAATATTCGAAAGTGGTAACTACAAATACGGGTATCCTAATCAAATATGACCTTAAAGTCGAGTTTTTGTAAAACCAACCGAATTGTGGATTGGTATTGGTAAACGAATTTTTTTCTATATTTGTTTTCCAAGCAAAACATATAAATTCAAAATTAGACTTCAAAATTAATAAGTGTTTGTGGTGTAGTCAGTAGAGAGTTGGCATAGTACGCCGGATTTCCGAGTTCGAATCCCGGAAAAGACAAAAATTTATATGTTTTTTTTAAATTAAATTAAAATAAAATATTCATATGTATAAACAGTAAATATGGCTAAGAAAATTAAAAGTAGTTGTGTTGCAGTGGGTAAGAGTGTGAACTACCCAGCAAAACTTTGGTAATGGGTGCGATATACTCACGCATTACCTTGTAATGATACCTCGTTACCTTCTGCATTATTTCAGACCAAAAAGTAATGACTTATCAATCACTGATTACGTAATGCATGATTTATAAACGGAAAGTAATGATTAGAATATTTTTGAAAATCTATTTTTAGACACATTACTTTGTGTTTTTTTGTAAGCATAGGTGTAAGGTATATATTTTTCGACATTACAAATGAAAATACGAATCACAACAATTCATTTACTTTTTAAGCAATCAAATGTTATATCCCAGCAAAACTTTGGTAATGGGTGCGACAAACTCATGCATTACCTTGTAATGTGTACTCCTTACAAGTATAATTACTGTTCAACATAAAGTAATTGGTTACCGATAATTGGATATATAATGCATTACTTTGTAATGAATACTCCTTACCTTCATCATTATTTTGAATCATAAAGAAATTAGTTACCGAAAATTTATTACATAATGCATTATTTTGTAATGTATAATCCTTACCTTGAGCATTATTTAGAAACACAGAGTAATGAGTTACCTATAGTTGATTACATAATGCATTACTTTGTAATGTATACTGCATACCTGTATCATTATTTTGAAACATTAAGTAATGGGCTACCGAATGTTGATTACATAATGCATTATAAATAAATATAAAGTAATTACTATTACAAAATACATTTAGGTTGTTCATAAGGGGTGTGCTATATGTTGTATCGTTGTATTGTCCTAACTAAACACAGAGTTGTTAAAATTTTTATTTGTGTTTAACAACGATTTTCTATTCAGTTTTCTATCTGTTAGCACACTCAAACATAAGACATTAAACGTACGTAAAAATGTTGTATCGTGCTATTCTCAAATGTTGTATTTTTTCAATTTAATTTTTAACAACTCTGTTTTTTGTTAGGACGATACAACGATACAACAAATAGCACACCCCTTGTGAAAACCCTTATTGTTTTAATATAAAAATTATTTACTTAGATAATTTTTTATTTAAATTGTATAATTATAGGGTAACTCATTACTATTTCAGTCCTTATAATTATATGCGTAACCAATTATTCTCAGCCTCTTCGTAATCAGTTACTTTTTTAATATCTATCTGCAACTAGGTAACCCATTACTCTTCATTTTTTTGTAAGTATACTGGTAACAATGACACATTACTTTGAGGCTCATCGCCTGTAAAATTCATCAGTGAAGTAAGGTGTAAAGTAACCAGTCCAACTCTATGGCGATACATTACTTTACCCATTATTTGGTAATGTGTGGTTTTGCTGGGATGTGTCGATAGCTCAGGTGGTAGAGTTCTTGGCTAACATGCAGGGATCCCAGGTTCGAATCCCAGCGTGACCACGTTTATATATTTAATAAAAAAATATTTGTAATAAATTTTTTTAAATACATTTTTTTTACGAAAATCTACTTTTAGACCCATTACTTTTCGCATCCTTGTAACCACATAAGTAACCAATTACTTTATCACTTCCTCCTCATACATTACTTTGGGGCTCATCGCCTGTAAAATTCATCAGTGAAGTAAGGTATAAAGTAATGCATCGGCCCCTATGGCAACACATTACTTTACACATTATTTGGTAATGTGTGGTTTTGCTGGGTATTAACCTGAATGGTCGGGTTCAATACCAGAAAATTAAAAAAAGTGTTTTAATTTCAATGAAATTTTGTGGAACATAATAATATTTATGTGGAACATAATATTTAATTAGACAACCGAATATTGACTTTCACGACGAAAAATATAATTTAATATAAAGATAGTTGTCGTAACCGCACGAATTCGATTGGCAACAAATTCGGTGGCCACAACTGGGACTGTTTTCTGGAACTAGTCCCTGATCTGAGTCCAGGGAACCGGTTCCACTTTGGGGCTATAACATCGGTTGCTTTTGGGTCAGTTCCATATAAAACTCAGTGTTTGAAATTATATTAAAAGGGTTTACAAAAGAAAAGTATATATTCTCCAACTGATTCTTTGGAACAGAAAATATTAATGGGAGGTCTTAACGATGCTTCGAGCGTAATGTAAATGCACCCTTAGATATTTGTTTTTTTGCAACATTTTTTTACTTGTACATTTATTTATGTTATGTCCTTATAGTAGTATTTTTGTTTGTTTCTCAAAAGTAATTTATAAGAAAATGTGAAAAAAAAGGTCGAACGCAAGTTTTCTGTTTAAACGCTTTAAAGGTGGTTAAACGAATAAGTATTAAAAAAATATCTTAAAAGGATATTGGAATTATAAAAACTTATAGTCATAATATATGAGTTGTTTACAAAAAAATTAAAAGAACTTAAAGATTTTTGTTATGACTCAAAAGAAATATGAAGTATTATTTTCTAACCTATTTATACTGTAATTAAAATCTTAAAAAAACTTTTAAATTGCTTCAGTTTCTTGGTATTTTATTAAGCATACAGGTACTTGAAAATTCATTCAAATGAGTATAGTTCTATTAACGTATATACAGAATCATTAAAACAAAAATCAACAAGTTCAAAGCAAAAAAAAAATAATTTTAATATTATACTTTATTAATATAAAGGGATAAAAGGATGGCCACTGAAACTAATATAGGTTATGGTTTTCGTATAGGTATAATTTTGAGTTTTTTTTATTAAAATTAAGTATTCTGAAAATTATCGCGTCGGCATACTTGTGTCCTTTATTTAAGTTACAGTTTCGGTTAAGGTTTTTAAAAACTAATAGTTGCTGTATTTTAGTAGGCTACAGTTTTCTATTTGAATTGGTATTTCAACTGTTGTGGTATCCTTCAATGGAATTTCATTTTTAAATATGTATTAAAAGTTTGTGCAAGAAATCTACTTATGCTTATTATCCTAGCAAAATATTGGTAATGACACCTCATTACTATCTGCATTACCAAAAATGACTTTTTACACAGTTAAATTTTTTACATTTTTATTTACTATATGTAAATATGTTTTATGTTAAAATTTTTATGACAAGTCCTAAAATTACACACTAGAAAAAACTTAAATTTTTCTGAATGTATTTCCTTAAGCTTAAGTAAGTATTTATGTAACTCCTTATTTTTAAGAATCAAGTAAACACTCGGATAACCACTTATAATTCAACTTTTTGTAAGCATGTGTTTAACCACTTATTATTCAAAATCTCATAACTACTTACTTCTCATTTTTTCGTAAGCGAGAGGGTAAGCGTGACCACTTATAAAAACGACCACGCTAAACAAAAATAATGAGTTTAGACGTCAAAAAATAAGTTGTGCGGAGCTATGAATTTCTATTATATAACCACTTATTTGGTAATGAAAGATTTTGCTGGAATGTAGCGAAAAGAAAGTTGATACATATAGTCAACTTCATTTATTTTAAATTTAAAATATACCTACTTTTTCTTTATTTTGTTAAGTTCTTGACACATTTAGATTGGTTGGATACATATTTCATACTTATTTACTTATTCACCTTTATTTAGAAATTACCTTTATATGATATTCACACACACAGAAAACAGATTCGAAGTTCCAACCGAATTTTTTGCCAACCCAATTTTTGTAGTTCCAGGTACAGTCATTTTTATTCATTCTTATTACTTTTGTAATTACCGAAATTGATTTCCAATTTTTGTTGTATTAATTGATTACTTTAATATTTGTGGATTATAAATTCTGTAAATAGAATAACACGTTCCACAAAATTTATTTAAAAATTAAAAATTTTTTATGTCTAAGATATGCGGCCTATAGACTACTCATTATAAATTCTGTAAATAGAATAACACGTTCCACAAAATTTATTTAAAAATTAAAAATTTTTTATGTCTAAGATATGCGGCCTATAGACTACTCAAGTTACTTGCACAATAATGAGTTTGTGCAGGTCAGTTGAACAGTGTGTGGCTTCGTTTGTGTACTTGTACAAGTATATTTTTAGACTTGAGTAAAAATCAAAAATATTTTGATTTTTACGCAATATTTTAGAACTTGTGCAAGTCATTTGCGCAGTGTATGCTGAAATTAGCACAGTTCAGCAGTTATTTTTGAAAAGCGAACATCATAAATACGGATAAAAATAAATACGGATTAAAAGTATGAATAAACGTAAAGTGAAAAATGTTAATATAAATTTGTTAACATCGCCAACGAATTTCAGATATTTTGGCCTGCGCAAAGTGTAAAATAAAGCTTTTAAAGACTAATATTTTCTCAATGCAATAACAATCCGCTACATGTTTCTGCTGCTATGTGTAAATTAAAATAAACATTGCACATTTTACTTGAATGGTGTGTGGCGAGTAAGGTGACTTGAACAAACTCGTTATTGTGCAAGTGACTTGCATAGTCTATTTGCCGCAATAGCACCTGCGACCTTACGCCGGCCTTGGCTGAGGTTTGAACTCAGATTGCTAAGATGTCTACCCCCTGCACCACAGACACTTACATTTTGCTGTTGTCTAATTTTGAATTTAAATACGCATAAGTATGTAGGAAACGAAAAGTTACGATACATTCCAAAATTTTACTATGCCAAATAAAATGTATGTTCCTAGTCTCAATATATTGTTACCAATATAATGGAAATTAACGGTTGATGAAACTAAAGTTGACAACAAATTTTAAATTGGTTGGAAAATCTAATACTTTGGATAGAGTATAGATTGTATTGAAACACAACAAATCCAAGATTTTTGCTGCCGATATTTTATTTAAATGGCTAAATTGGTGGTTGTTGGTATTAAAGATAATATAAAAGTTAGTATTTTTTTCAATATTGATTAGAAAAGCCAATATTTTGTATAATGTGACTGTGTTTTGGTTAATCGTATATGTTTCCTATTCAGAATTAAATTTAACTTTTCTGATGATGAATTATAAGTAATCGCAATTAAAATTATTGAATAACGAAAAAATTTCGTTGGTTCCGATAGAATTCCAATATGAGATGTTATCAACCAGATTTTAAAACAAATAATAACACTGTTCTACACTCATAAAAAATCCCGCACAAATGTTCAAAATTCTGCTAAGATAACAGGAAATTAATTAGAAATTTATTTATTAATTCAGTTCGAGGCCAACAGGAAATATATTTATTTCCCACCCAGAAAACAGTCGCAGTTGGTGTTGCTGTTATCTTTTCTAAAACACAATTCGATTAATTCAACATTAAAAAATATCAAAAATAAATTTTAACAAAACTACAAAATATGATTTAGACATTTATTGTTGTACAGTAGAATACCTTCGCCAGTTTTCAATATTGATTGAATGTCACAAGGTTTTAGTTAGTCGTATATATTTTCGGTTCGCAAATAAATTAAATTTTCCAGATGATGAATTTTAAGTACCCGATCAAAAAAATATTATATCTAGCATATGTAGTCATATCTCATTTGATACAGATCGACATTTAATCTTATCAAAGTTCATCTCAAAATTGGGGTATCTAACCAGATCCCTCAAATATATTACAGGATTAAATTAGATCCAAATAGATCTCAAAATTGGGAGATCCAATAACATCCAATAATATAAAATTGAGATTCTGATAGATCCCAAAATATCCTATGGATCAAATTAGATACAAGCTAAGCTAATTTTGGCAGATCGAGTTGGATAATTTTAGATCAAAATTTATCCTATGATATATTTGGAATTATTTAAATTTTAATAAAATTTAAAAATAACACAAAAAATAAAAAAAAAATTATTATTTAAAAACATATATATTTCATTAAAAAAAACCGCCGTCGGCAGGATTTGAACCAAGATTTCTGGCGTTGTAGTCGATCACTTAACTCACTCATCCACACACTGCTATACAAAATGACCTACTATATGAAACAACATTGTTCGTGTTACTGAGTTATACATAATTATAGGTTTGTAGGTGTCAAAATATTCAAAAGTAATCTAACAAAAAAGTTGTAAAAATACACTCACAATATTTTATCCTTAAAAACAACCTAAAATACATATTAAATTAATTGAAAACACTATTAAAAAAAGGACTACTGATTTTTCATTATATTCAAACCATTTTGCTATTTATTTACAAACATTGTTTAAACAATCCAGAAAAGAAAAAAAAAATAATTGAAAAGTCTATTAAAACAATCATCAATTTTTTAACTGACAAAACGTAAAAAAAACGATTTTGTGGTTTGTTTTTTCATATTTGAAAGTTTTTTTTTTTGTTTCGATTTTCAAAACACTACACCATACACAACAGACACGTTCATATTTTTATTGGCTATGTTTGTGTGTATGAGTAAAGAATTTCTTGTAATTTGAATTGAAATAATTTTGTATATAAACAAACTATTTTAACAAAAAAGAAAACCGAAAATATTTGAATTTTTTGTTTTAAAACAGAAAACTACGAAATTATTTTAATAATTTTTTATAAAAATAGAAATCTAAAAATAGAATATTTGACTGAAAATAACAACTCCTACAGACGATACATATTTTTTTCTGGTTTGTTTTTTATTGGTTGACAAAAACAGTTAAACAATATGTTTCAATGTATTTTAATTGATTCTTCAATTGAAAACAAACTTTACCTATTACTTTTTAAATAAACCTCAATCGGTTATGGAAAATATATTGTGAGTGTAGTAAACTAACAAAAAAAGTTTACGAAAATCTCTTAAAAACGTCCGCGGAGTGCAAACTTTAATGCGAATCATAAGAGTTAATTAATTTAAAACGATTCACATAAAAATGTGTTCAATTTTATTGTTTGTTAAACAAAAAAACATATTACTATTTTTGCTGGAAGAAATTTTTCAAGTAAAAACTAGTAAAATTTCTTCTTAAATTTTTTACTAGTTCTTACTATTTTTTTTGTACTCGAACGGATTTTTGAGTAAAATTGGTAAAAATGGTAAAGCTAGTAAAAAATAGCATGTAAACAAACACATTTTATATAAATTTATAAATATAGATGAAGAAGATAAAATTTTTTGGTGAAGAAGATAAAAAAAATGTTTGTTGAAGGGTCTAGGCACCGATTTATATGGCTCAAAAGTCTAAATAGTATTTGCGAAATTAATAATGGGATAAGAACAATATACATGTTGTTGAAAAGGTAATATATGCTAGATCTGTCAAAACAACAGAGTAGTATTTTGGAAGATGACAAAGCAAATTGTGTTAAATTTATTCGTTGTTTTTGTTTTTCTTTGATATTTTAAAGGTTAAATGACGCTCCTAGACGAGAACAAGAAATTCTCATTGAGTTTGTGATTTAATCTAATAAATATTCATAGAAATTCTAAAACGTCGCACAGTGCTTTGTCCCATAGGCAAAATTAAAAAAAAAATGTATGCGGAACGTTAGTGACTTATACATTTTTGAAGAGGTCTCATAATACCATAAATAAATATGAAAGAGGAATTCAGTATCTCCTCTTTTTGTTAACAACAGAGGGCACTAAAGTCAAAAAAATTTTGAACTAAAATAGTTAAACGAAAATCTAATTTTAACTGCTTTACAAAAAAAATTGGCCAAAATTCATTTTTAAAGATAATTCTTTGAAACTCGGTGGTTTTGTTATTTACTATATAGTGTAGAGTAAAAAAAAAAATTGGATGAACGTCTTTGTTTTTATTTATGATTTTAGGACATCTTGAAGCTCGTTAATAGAATTTGAAAAAAAAAATATTTTTTTAACCGCAAATTTAAAAATTTTATACATTTTCCAAACCCTTTTACCTGAGTTTCAACAAAGTTAGAAAGAGCTTAATTTTAAGGTGCCACCAAAAATTAAAATAATAACTTTTTTTTTTTTTAAAGAACTTGAAAATTGAAAAACAAGCTTCATTTTAATGTGGTGTAAAAATAAAAACAAAAAATTCAAGAAACTTAAAAAAAAATTTAAGTAATAACACTTTTTTTGCGGAAAACCTAAAATTTTATAAAGTTTAGTGAAATTTAAAAAAAAATATATAAAATAACGTCTATTTTTTACGATTTAGACAGTCCATTAGGATGTATAATTTTCTGTAAATAAAAAATTAAAATGTCGAACCGCAAATTTTGAATTTTTAACTTTTCCTACATATCCCAATTTTTCAATTTTATGTAGATATATATATATGTATGTAGATGTATATGCTGCCCCTTAAAATACGATTTCTCGATTTTCATTCATTACACAGCCAAGTTTTCATCTAGTAGGTTCAAAATTGAAAAATTTAATTTTTTTTTAGAAAACTTTAACCCGTGCTGAATTCCGGCCGAAAATGGGCCATTTTAGAAAAAGAAAATATCATATCAATTAAAAATTCACAAAATTCGAATTTTTTGCAAACACTAGTTTTTTATTTAACTTGTTCATTAAATACCCAGTGTAGAAAATCATTACCAGATATGTGGTTATGTTACTACATACCTGGTAATGGTAACTACCTACTTTTATTATTACATTTCTTATTACCTTTATATGGCGATGTCGCGAAAAATAATGAGTTACACACCATCATACGAAAAATAAAAAAATATGTCGTTACCTATGTGCTTACCAGTGTTGACCAAAATAATGATTCTAAAAATAGATTTTCAAAAAAATAAGTTTTATAAAAAAATACATTTTTTTAATTCAAAAATTTTTTTAAAATTTTTGAAAATAATTTAAACATTAATTTATGATCTAGAGTCAAACTAAAATAACATTCATTTATTTACTTTAAAAATAACAGATCAACCCCCGTTCATGTAAAATTTTTTTTTAATAAAATTTCCTCGTGCGGGAATCGAACCTGGGACTCCAGACTGCCAGCCTATAGCTGCACCATTTGAGCTATTTCGACATGTAATATTTGATAGATACAAACATATTTGACTTGCTGCGCACAAGTCATCTTACTCGCCAACATACAAAAAATCAAAATTTATGTAGTTACATACATTGGTGGAAAATATAATAGGGACATTCAAGTTTTTTCTTATTTTATTCTCAGTGCTTTTATTTTTAAAGATCAAAATAGTAACAAAATTCGCCCCTAAATGGGAGAAGATGGTTTAGAAAATTGTGCAGAATTTTAGCGTGATGCCTGTTTTTTATGTTGTCACTTATTTTAAGTGGGCCTGGCTTTTAATACAAAATAAGTAATATCGGCCTTCTACCAAATTGCATAGAAAAATTTAGCGAGCACTGATCGGCTCTATACAACCCAGTGTAGAAAATCATTTCCAGATATGTGGTTATGTAACTACATACTTGGTAATGGTAACTACTTACTTTTGTTATTACATTCCTTATTACCTTTATATGGCGATGTCGCGAAAAATAATGAGTTGTCGTTACATACCAGCATACGAAAAATCAAAAAATATATCGTTACCTATGTGCTTACCAGTACTGACAAAAATAATGAGTCTAAAAATAGATTTTCAAAAAAATAAATTATATAAAAAAAAATATAATTTATTGTATTTTTTTTTTAAATAAAATTTGCTGGTGCGGGAATCGAACCTGGGTCTACAGATTGCCAGTCAACAGCTCTAGCAGTGTTTAAAAAATATTGAGTCTAAAAATAGATTTCAAAAAATTTTCAAAAAAAATCTAAAAATTTATTTTCTATTTGAAATAATGATAAAAATAAGTCATTATCAATAACTCATTATTATATGTTTTAAAATAATGCAGAAGGTAAGTGGGTGTCATTACTGGTACTCCAAAAAATTATGATATGTCATTACCGTTTCTACACTGGGAAGCTGTATATTTTTGGAAATCCTATAAAATTTTCCTAAATCTTGCGTTATTTTTATCCACAAAAGGTCCCCAGACTTACCATGACAGTGCCTTAGACATCAACACATTTTTCTTTGTTTTTAGCGATTTTAAAATAAAGTTAACAACATTGAAATTTTAATACGAAATGCTTTATACTTAAACGCAGAAAAAAACTTATTCACTTTAAAATTTATGTGTTGGTGACTTTACTTGAAATTGCTAAAAACAAAGAAATTTTTCTCCATGTCTAAGGCACTGTCACGGTAAGTCTGGAGACCCTTTCCGGATAAAAATAATGCAAGATTTAAGAAAATTTTATAGGATTTCCGAGAATATACAGTTTGTATAGATCCGATCAGAACTCGCTAAATTTTGCTATGTAATTTGATAGAAGGTCAACATCGCTAAATTTTCATTTCAAGCCACGCCCAATTAAAACAGGTGACAAAATAACAAAACAGACATCACGTTAAAATTCTGCACAATTATCTGAATCATCTCCTCGCATTTCTGGGTGAATTTAGCCAATATTTTGAGCTTTAAAAATAAAGGCAACGAGAAAAATTTATAAAAAAAGTTCAATGTCCCTATTATATTTTCCACCACTGTATATCCCCTACGGGGAAGGGACCGGTCCCAGATGATACGCAGGATAGGTTCCAAGGGGGCGGAGACCGGTCGTTGATCGGTCTTTTTGTTTGAAAGAGACATATCACTTTAACATAGCGTTGTCATTGGAAATGACCAATTGCCACAGTTTAGACACATTGTGGCAGTAAGGTGGTGTGTCTAAAAATAGCTTTTCAAATAAACTAATAAGAAATTAAGAATTAAAAATAATCTACTTGGCGTCGAAGTAGGGCTCGATAACACAACCTCCTGCTTGTAAGGTAAACGCTCTACCGTCTGAGCTATGTTGCTTATGCGTGATGACTGGCTGATGGTAAAGTTATATATTTTTCGTTTCTGCTCAAATAAAAAAGAAAAAACAAACACTACAAGCAAATAAAAAAAATATAAAAGAAAACAACACTAACACACACACAAATATAGTGGAAGTGCCTTCAGTATACCCCCGATTGACCGATCACCGAATAGGTCCTTTAGTGGTAGTTGACTCGTTTTTTTGCGTTGGCCATAATTAAATCTAAAAATCAATTAAAAATTAGAAAATTACCTCAAAAACTCTGATAATATAAATAAAAATTTAAAAAATTACCGTTAAGTCAAAAATAAAATTAAATGAAATACCAATTGTTAAAACTAAAGCAGCTTTTAGCAAAAAATTATAAAAATTTAGAATAAGAGCTAAAGAAAGCAAATCTTAAAAAATTAAAGTTCAAATTAAATAAAAAAGTAAAATTAAAGTCGGGCATGCCGAATAGAATACCCTGCACCAGTCTGGGTAAAAGCCAACTAATGTTTGGATCCGAAATTCGAATGGGTTAAAATGGGGCTTGTGTCAAAATTTTCTATAATGTGAGTCAGCGCACCAAATTTCATTAAAATATCTTAATATTTGCGACCTGCAGTTTGTAACCAAGCCAATTTTGGGGGGACCCTTATATGGGCACTAGGTCTAAACATGGACCGATGTTCACCAAAATCAATAGGCTTCGTCCTTGGGCCAACATAGGTCTGTGTACCAAATTTCATCAAAATATCTTAATATTTGCGACCTGCAGCGTATAAACAGCATAATTTTGGTAGGACCCTTATATGGGCACTAGGTCTAAACATGGACCGATGTTCACCAAAATCAATAGGCTGCGTTATTGGGCTAACATAGGTCTGTGTATCAACTTTCATCAAAATATCTTAATATTTACGACCTGCAGCGTATAAACAATATAATTTTGGTAGGACCCTTATATGGGCACTAGGTCTAAATATGGACCGATTTTAACCAAAATCAATAGACGTCGTCCTTGGGCCGACATAAGTCGGTGTACCAAGTTTCATCATTAATATTTGCGACCTGTAGAGTGCGCACAAGAATGCATGGACAGACAGACAGACAGACGGACGGACGGACATCGTTAAATCGAAATAAAAAAAAATTCTGAGCCGATCGGTATACTATAAGGTGGGTCTAGGACCAATATTTTTTGGTGTTACAAACATCAGCACAAATTTATAATACCCTGACCACATGGTGGTGTAGGGTATAATAAATAAAAAAATATTTTAAAAAATATGACGCGAATTTTGTTTTTTATTTCGGTATCGGTCAAGTTTTTTAAAAGCAACAATGAAAGTAAGGAATCAGAAAATACTTAGAAAATTAATTCATTCTCTTTAGTTCATATTTGTACTAATTAAGTAATATGCCTTCGGTTGACCGGTCACGGGATAGGTCCTTGGAGGGCAATTGACTCCTCATTCCCCGTAGGGTCATTACCAGTGTTGAAAAATATTGAGATTGGAAAAAATTTATAAAAAAATCTAGAATATTACTTTTTTTTAAATAATGATAAAAATAACTCATTATTGGTAATACATTATTTTTTATTTTGAAATAATAAAAAAAAATTAAGAATTGATTAGTAACTCATTATATATCTTTTAAGATAATGCAGAAAGTAAGTCGGTGTCATTACCGGTAGTCCAAGAAAATAATGATATGTCATTACCGTTTCTACACTGGGTATACTTAAAATTATTCAGATAAGGAATTTTGGTTTCGCTGGATATCATTAACCCACTTTAACGTAGAACAGAAATGCCCATAAATTTAATAGAAATGCAAAAGCGGATTTTTTTTATTTGTCAAATTTTTTTTAAAATACACAATTTGGAAATGTCAAAAGCAATTTTTGTAATATAATAGTTATTAGCTGCGGTTGTGCGGTATTCCTATCAATGATATCTCGAACTATTTTGACAGTAGAAACCCGGAATACGTTGAAAAACTGTCAAAATCGTTCTTGATAACACTGATAGAGAGTCACACAAACACAGCTATTATTAAAGAAGAATAATAAATTCAAAAAATTATAATTCGCGTTTTGTGTGGGAAGCGACTCCTTTCCAGGACATTTAATGAAAATTGATTATTTTGTCAAAAATTGTTTTGACTAAATTTTAGCAAGTTACCAATATTTTTGACCATGTGAGTGTCATATTGAAGGTTTTGCTAAAATAAAATAACATTGCACCATAAAAATACTTGTAAAAATTGAGCAATAATACTGCTCGTCTGTGGCGCCCTTAAAATTGATAATGGATGAGAAAAAGGATATTTGGGAAGTAGTCATGTCCTTACTCCGAATGAAACAAAATTAACCACTGAGTTAATGGACATAATTTGACCGGCAGTAACCAATTTTCGCCTTTTTCTGTTTATAATTGCAGCTAAAATTAAAAATTTTAGATTAAGGATGTATGGGAAGTAGTCATGTCCTTGCATCGATTTTGCTGAAACTTCGAATTTTTCTTAATTTACATGTTCTGAACCAGCACACCGAATTTCATTCTTCTACGATAACACCTCTAATTTTGCCGATTTGCTATATAGGGACGAAGCACTGTGCGTCGTCCCCTGACGATTTCCTTAGGCAAGAATGAAATCCGGATAGGGACATGCCTGCAACAGATTATTTTTCACAATTTGCCAAATAAGTTTTGGGATTTTATCACATTTAATTCATTTAATGTAATATGAATGGTTTTTAAATGAGGTATGACATGTATAAGCTTAGCAATCCTTTGTAAAAAAATACTCTTATCCAACACTGTTTCACAAGTTGTTTGGTATTAAAAAAAAGTAGAAGTAAAAAAATAAGAATATTGCCAAAATTGTATGTAGAAATATTACAAAAAAAATTTTTTTCGCTCTGCAAGAACTCAAATTCAGAACTTTAACGAAATTATTATATATTATGATATCTAATTATATATTTAAAATACTTAATTGAAAACATAATTTGAAGATGCCGTTCACAGATAATGTTTTAATCTTTTTAAGATCTGTAAAAAAAATATTTAAAAGTAAATCAAATTGAGTTAAAAAAAAAAAAAAATTTTTGTGCCCGAGCTGGGATTCGATAATAGTACCTCAGGCACATATATAATTATGTGTGGGGTTATACATGACAATATATATTACATATTAAAATATTATTAATCCCAAGTTCCCTACTAAAAAAAAAATTATATGCCCAAGTAAAAAAGGTTTGACATAGTCATATATTATCATATAAAATTTTGTATAATTATATATTGGAACACATATGCCAAGATATAATTATATAAAATTTTACGAAATTATATCCTAAATATATAACTATATCTTGTTATATATTGCACAATATATAGTGCAACATATTCCAATATCCAATTATATATAGACCTATATATTAGGGCTGGTCAATTTGTATGGAGGCAAAAATAATAAAAAATCGTAGCGGGGGAAATGATTCTACAAAGAATTCTAAGCAACTTAGCTCTAGAAACCATAGGTCTAAAATGGCTTTCGAGCTTGCGGAAATTTCAAAATATGTTCTGAGTAGTGCCTCACTGCAATGTTTGTGTAAAATTTGCGTTAACATGTAAGTGTTGTGAACGAGGATAAGAGTTTTGGACTTTTTAGAGTCTTCCTTATTATAAGAAAAAAATCTCAAAATATTTATATTTTTGATTAACTGCTAAGCAGATGACATAAATTAGCCTAAAAATGCACGCACGCTACAGGTTGGAAATGTTAAGATATTTTGATGAAATTTGGTATACCGACTTATATCATCCCAGCGACGAAGCACATTTAATTTGGTTGAAATCAGTCAATATTGGTTGAAATCGGATATTTTAATGTAATTCGGTGCATCGACTTATACTGTATCTGCCCAACTTCGAAACCTATTGATTATGGTTAAAATCGTTCAGTGTTTAGATCTAGTGTCCATATAAAGGTTTATCCCAAAATTTACTTTCTCGCACGCAAATATGAATAAATTTTAATGAAATTAGGTACGCTGATTCACATGGGCCTACGGAAAAGCTTATTGATTTGTTTTAGAATTGGTAAATTTTTAGATCTAGTGCTTGTAAAAAGGTCCCCCAAAGATTTGATCTCCGCACTCTATAGTTCGCAAATATTAAGATATTTTAATGAAATTTGGTACATTGACTTATATTGTCCCAAAGAAGAAGGGTATGTATTACGGTTAAAATCGGTCCACGGATACACCTAGTGCCCATATAAAGTCACCCAAAAATTGATTTTTCGCATGCTACATTTCGCAAATACGAAGATATTTTAATGAAATTCGGTACGTTGTTACACATGGGGCCAAGGACAAAGCCTGTTGATTTTAGATATTATCGGTCCATATTTTAACCTATCACCCATATGGATTATATTTCCGATTTTCTCTTAAATACATCTAAGATTAGATAAAATCTAAATTTCTTACCTTTTTCTAACCTTTTATCGTTTTATAGACAAATTTTGACACAAGTCCATTTCAAGCCATTCGAATTTCAGATCATTCGGGCATGACGACTATACGATACCCTACACTAGTCTGGTTGAAAGGCAATTGGCTTCGTCCTTGGGCCGCTATAAGTCTGTGTACCATATTTTATCAAAGTATCTTAATATTTGCGACCTTTAGCTTGCGAATATGCTAATTTTTAGGGGACCTTTATACGGGCACTAGGTCTAGACATGGACCGATTCCATGTAAAATCAGTATTCATAAGCCGATCTGAATCCGTGTACCAAATTTCATTAAAATATCTTCGTATTTGCGACCTGTAGTGTACAAACAATTCAATTTTGGGGCACCCTTTATATAGGCACTAGGTCTAACCATGCACCGATTTTAACCAAAATCAAATGCGTTTGTAACAGGGCCAAAATAAATCAGTGTAACAAAATTTGTAAAAATATCTTAATATTTGCGATTTGTACCGTGCGCACAAGAATATATGGACATACAGACGGACGGACGGAATCGAAACAAAATGTTATTCTGAATCAATCGGTTTACTTAAAGATGGGTCTAGTTCCAATATTTATTGGAATTACAAACATAAGCACAAACTTATTATACCCTGTCCAAATAATGGTGCAGGGTACAATTAATAAAACTCATTATTTAAACTCATAAAGCACTACTTAAAACATATTTTGGAATTTCCGTAATCTCGAAATCCATTTTAGACCTATCATTTCTAGGGCAAAGTTGCTTAGAATTCTTCGTAGAATAATTTCCATCCCTACGATTTCTTATCACAAAAATTGACTCGCCCTACTATATATGTATATAAGTATGTGGTGCGCATAGTTCGGAGACATATCCAAAAATGTGCCCAAACTATGATCTATATGAGTCAGAAATGTTTTGATACTATGCGCTAGACCTAGGAAGAGTTTGAGGACAGTCCCCAAACTAACCAAATGTATCCATACTAAACACTTGATCGAAAAACTGTCCCCGTAGCATGCGCTGTGCATACATATAGTTACATATGCCTCATATAATTATGTATCGAATTATATACCATTACATCTAGTTGGATGTGATTATATTATATTTGATACATTTGGATGAGGACAAAATCCGTATAAAATTGTATCAAACCATATCTTATTTCATGAAATTAGATCTAATTGTATTAAATTAGATCTAATGTGATTATTAGGGGCTCTAACTTTGTATTGAGCAAAAAAAAGTCAGTTATTGACTGCCCCCCCCCCCCACCCTTAAAATATGTATTTGGCTGTAAAACAACGTCTCCCAAAAAATTGGGACAATCGGATAAGAGGAACACGTGCCTCAACGGCCCTGAAGTTTAAAAAACGGTATACATGGGAAAAATATGACTTTTTTTTAATTTGTTAAAAAAAAAAATCGTAATAAACTGTAAATTATCTTTCTAATAAGGTAATAAAAACTAAAAGCGGTTAAAAAAAACCAAGTTATTACAATTGCTTCCGGCAACTAATGGGTCACAGAAGGCTTAATCAAGAAGTTCGAGGCCAAATTTTGAAATTTGTAGAAATAATGTAATGCAAAAACATTTTCTTATTTTATTAACTCTAAGGTACTCAATTAAAAAGTATTTTTATCATGTGATTTGCAAACTCGTTTTAAATTAGTGCCAAAAAGGTCGGAATTCTTAAAAAAATATATTGCCATTTTAGTATGCATTATTATTTCGAAGTCCTTTAAAAAGGACATCTGACGTAATGGGTATATGTATATATTGATTCCTTTCGTTCATATAAGGAGCATAGGGCCTCGACGTGGTGGGTATGCAGTTCATCTATAAATGATGTCTACCTTCACATATATGTATTCTTCCATGGGTGGGAGTAAATTTTAAAAATGTTGCACGGTGTAGTATATAACTGCAAGAATAAAATAACTAATCAGCGTCGATTTTATGCATCGGATGAAGTTGTGGAATTGCTTAACGCATGTGAAAATGATAAAACCCAACAATTAATATCACCAGTACACTCTGTGCCTCTTGTATCAAATATTATGGTTCCGCCACGATTTGAAGAAATTCGGATATCACAAACAATGTTCGGCAACCAAGTCGTCACGATCCATCATATGATCGAGCATATAAAATTCAACCAACTTTGAACAATTACAATTCGTCATTTGGTTGAGCTATGAGTGAAACCAAACGAAAGTCAATCGATATATCTTCACCTAAATTGCAAAAGGGAGTAACAACACTTTTTTGCATTAAATTAAAGGATATATTTATTCTCTTGACTATAGACTTTTTTCTGTATATAAGTTTAAATTTTTGTAGGGACATGTATTTAGTCTAGTGCATCATAATCAATCAAAAACCCGATTTCGAATTTTTTGTTGTTACGCCCTTCTGCATTTTAGGCGACGATATGTATACTTAAAACAAATATCTTAGTCTCTTTATGTTTGGTCGAATGAATAGTTCATTTAATTTTATTAATTTTTTATTTAATTTAATGAAAAAAAGAAAACTATAAAACATCTTTGTTTACTTTGACGACCAATGGGACACATATGTCCCATGCTGAATTTGCGCCTTGTAAGCAAGAAAACAAAACTATTCCTAATGTTCTGGTATTTCTGAAAACAGGAGGCACAGGTCCATGCTATATCAAAATTTTGGTCTTGCAAAACCAATAACATCTGAATAAATGACATCCAAAAAAGATGAACAAAAAAACTTGTTTTTCAGATTTTGGGGTCAATTAATTAGGCGCTAAGAACACATGGGGCCAATTATTTGGTAAAATCTGAAAAAAAACCGGTTGGAATATGTGGAAAATATAACAAAAAATAAAAATGGGACATATATCAACCATTGGTCGTGAAAGGGTTAAAGATGTGTACACTGTAGTGTACAAGGGTAGTGAAAGAGTTAAATTGCCACTGTGTAAGGTCAGAGGTCAAATTTTAGGCGTTTTTAATTTTTCTTAAACATATTTATATAACATATATTCCTGAGCGGATTTTAATAAAACTTCTTGGTATTATTTTTCTAAGTCTCAAAATAATATTCATAATTTAGTTTTAGAAAATTAACCCTCAAATGCTCTTGGGGCTTTTTTGGCCCTATGGTAAAAAAAGCCTAATATTTTTTCAGTGGGGCATACAGGCCCCAACAGCTCTTAAGTGTAAATTTTCTGAAATTAAATTAAAAATATTATTTCTAGGCCTTGAAAAATAATATCAGAAAGTTTCACCAATATTTGCTCAGGAATATCTGTTATATTAATATTAGGGTTTGGGATTTCCCGGACTTTTTTATTTGATTCCCGGTAAATATTTTTGAACAAAATTGTTAATGAAAACCACCTATATAAGTAATTTTTGTTAAAAAAAAACACTATTTCAGTACAAATTCAGTCTGTGTAGTGAGAATTCAAAGTAAAGATATCAGAATGTTGAACATTTGATTTCACATAAATTACTCTAAGCACTGCCAAATGAATTGCATGATTCCAGCAGAAAGCAGCCACTACTAAACTATCGGAAACAAACCGTTTCATCACACTTGGCCCATTAGATATGGTGGCCACAATGTTATTTTCCAAAGACAAATAAAGCTCTTCTAGTCTTATGTCTACAATTCTTCTTATTTCATCAGCATTACATCTTCCTGATATATAAACCAACCCCAGGTTATAAAATGAATTATTTCCGTTTATACATATGTTCAAATATCTCTTTTGTGATATTCTTGTCCATTCATCTAAGAATATAGTAAATCTCCTCTTGTTAGAAATATTGCTCGATATTTCTTTTATCATGATATCTTTTACATGATTGTTGTAATTTAATATAATGTTCTTTACATCGGTTTCACTTTTTTGCAATGCCACACCCAGGAAAAATATTGGTTGGCTTTCGATCAAAACCATTAAAATGAATTTGCCAGGACAATATTTTATTTGGAATTACCTATAATTGAATACTACATCAAAAATATTTGACTAGGTATTAAAAATAGGGAAAATGAACTAAAAAACAATCCTTTTAACAAATTATTGGTATCTCCAATCAATTTTAAAATTAGTATCAGTTTAGTAATTCAATGCAGTAGAAGCAGCCATTTATTTAGTGAATATACAAGAAAATTGGTGTTATCTATAACCTTTTTTAAAAAAATTTCAATATTCGAAAGTGGTAACTACAAATACGGGTATCCTAATCAAATATGACCTTAAATTCAAGTTTCTGTAGAACCAACCGAATTGTGGATTGTATTGATAACACACACAACTATTAATTGGTATTGATAAACGAATTTTATACTGTATTAATAAAACACATAAATTCAAAATTAGTCATTAAAATTATTAAGTGTTTGTGGTGTAGTCGGTAGAGAGTTGGCCTAGCACGCCGGATTTCCGAGTTCAAATCCCGGACAAGACAAAAATTTATGTTTTTTTTTAATTAAAATAAAATACTAATATGTATAAACAGTAAATATGGCTAAGAAAATTAAAAGTAGTTGTGGTGCAGTGGGTAAGAGTGTGAACTATTAACCTGAATGGCCGGGTTCAATACCAGAAATTTCAAAAAAAGTTTTTTAATTTCAATAAAATTTTGTGGAACATAATAATATTTATGTGGAACATAATATTGAATTAGACAACCGAATATTGGCTTTCACGACGAAAAATATAATTTAATATAAAGATAGTTGTCGTAACCGCACGAATTCGATTGGCAACAAATTCGGTGGCCACAACTGAGACTGTTTTCTGTGTGCAGGTTTTTATTATAAAAACTTTCTCGAATAAACGAAGATCTAGTTATGGTGCGGATTGACTGCGGCTAATTTGGATACCATTTCAGGAAATGGTTGCCCTACCATAAAACCTTTAATGCCTATTCAGCTTACACTTTTTTCTTCGGGTACTTTGCTAATTTTAGCTGAAACGTTATTCTTGTTGTTGTTTTCTTCAAGAGAAGTTGCATGACCATCAATTTTTTTTTTTTTTTTTTTGTGAACCAAATTTAGATGTCGGATTACCAAATTTAGATACCACCGTTAACCATTAGCCTTTTTTTTAACACTTATTAATGAAAACGTTACTTATAGAATTATTGACCCTTAATATAAAGGAGTATTTTAAATTTAAAGTCGACTTTAGTTTTAATCAAACGGTTTTATTCATTTTGTGTATGAAAACCTTACAAAAATATTTATATTTTCAAATATTTTGATTGGTTAAAAATAAATTAACCAATCAGAATGCTCCAAAAATAAACCAAGTCAAGGTATACTGCCACCCAATATTTTAACTAAAGTCGACTTTACCTAAATTATACATTTGAAAAATTTAGATAGTAAGGGCGATTATTTGTAAGAAACAAAGCTTTTTTTCATATTTCTTTTAAACATTTTACCAAGTTTTAAGGTTTTACTACTTTAATTTTGAATAAGTTATGGGAAAAATCTTTATTAGTTGAAATGCTCCTAATTACTTGGCAAAGATTTTATTTCTGTGTCAAATAAATGTATTCCCTTTTAAAAGATTTTAACAATGACATTTTTGTTTTGGTATTTAAAATGTTTTTTATGACTAAAATTAAAAAATCCTATTCCAAACAAAAACAATTTAAAAAATTTAATATTTTTAAAATTTCCCGTTTTCCCGGGAAAAATATATTATTTTCCCGGGATTTCCCAGGAATTCCCGAACCCCAAACCCTAATTAATATGTTTAAAAAAATTTAAATCTCCTAAATATGACCTCTGACCTTACATATCGGCAATTTAGTGTATTTATATTTTACCCTAATTTTCAGGATTGAAGTATTTAATCTTGTGTTGTTATATTCCGGCCTAAATTATCAGGAATTAAAAGAAGAAAAAAGAAAAACTTGCCTAAAAGCTAAATAAATGCCAAAAATCGCTGTTTTCCCGAAATCCGCTAAAATTAAATCTCACCCTAGCCAAATGAAAAAAGGAATTCCTACAATTTTTGTAGTTTTTAATCTACAATATGTTCTTAATAAAATCTTAAAGTCCAATCGTTGATTTTTAAAATTTCTTTAAAAAAATTTTTAAAATTGTAGATTTGAAAACAGTGTTTAAGAATTCCCACCTTTTCGGCACTAATTTAAAACGAGTTTGCAAAGCACATGATAAAAAATACTTTTTAATTGAGTACCTTGGAGTTAATAAAATAAGAAAATGTTTTTTCATTACATTATTTCTACAAATTTTAAAATTTGGGCTCGAACTTCTTGATTAAGCCTTCTGTGACACATTAGTTGCCGGGGGCAATTGTAATAACTTGGTTTTTTTTAACCGATTTTAGTTTTTATTGCCTCATTAGAAAGATAATTTACTGTTTATTACGATTTTTTAATCTTTTTAATTCAAGATTTATTTAAAATATTAAAAATTTCAACAAATTAAAAAAACTCATATTTTTCCCATGTATACACTCACAATATATTTTCCATAACCGATCGAGGTTTATTTGAAAAATATTAGGTAAAGTTTGTTTTCAATTGAAGAATCAATTAAAATACATTGAAACATATTGTTTAACTTTTTATATTCGTAAATAAAAAACAAACTACAAGAAATATTTATCGTCTGTAGGAGTTGATATGTTCAGTCAAATAATCTATTTTTAGATTTCTATTTTTAGAAAAAATAATTTAAATAATTTCGTTGTTTTCTGTTTTAAAACAAAAAATTCAAATATTTTCGGTTTTCAGTTAAAAATTGACGGTTGTTTTTTCAATTAATTTAATATGTATTTTAGGTGGTTTTTAACGATAAAATATTTTAAGTGTATACATAGTTATAGAAAAAATAAAAAAAAAAATTTTTTTTGGGATGAGATTTGAACCACCACCCTCAAAAATTGAAATTTTGTCAATCCTGACCTTCCAGACATCTACACCACAACCGATTTGAAAATTGTATAAATTAAATTTGAATTTAAAATATTTTGAAATATTTATTTGTACAACAAAAAGAAATTTAAACAAACAAATGTACCCAACACACAATTTGAATTTATAAAAATAATTTGAATCTATCGCACGACTAGAAAAACTGAACTTCGTTTTATATCTAAATTCTTTTGTTTGTTTTAGTTTAAAATAGTTGAATATTAAATAATATAAATTCAATCAGTGTTTACGATAACGAAATTATCGAAATTGATTGCCAAATTTATTTGAATTGTTAGTAAAAATGTTTAAATTGATTTGATAATCACGGGGTTGCCGGGTTATAAAAATGTGAAGAAATCTCGATGATGTCAGCTGCTAGCAATAGGGTCGGCATATACGACTAAAATCTTTACCAAACAAATCGTTTTAAATGTTCACCATACAAATCGTTATAAAAACTAAAAATATAAAATACTAAAATAAAATTTAAAAACAAGCTTTTTTATAATGCCCTTTGAGGGGAATTTTTTTACAGAGTTTTTATTTTTAATTTTGTGTGGAAGTAAAAACGAAAGATTTTATATTTTATGAATTTTTTTTTATTCTCAAAAAGTTTTATGCATGTCAGAAATTAAATAAATACAGGGTTATAAATTTTATTCAAATGAAAATTTAACTTAAAAAATCAAAAAAAGTAAATATAACGCAAGTTCTTCTTAATTAAAATTAAATTTTATAACTGAAGTTAAACACTAAATTCTAGGGACTTTGATTATGTAAATTGGTATTTCTAGTCATTCGACAAATCTTATTCTCATCTAATTCAGAGAGTATTGTCACTTTTAAGATAATTGTCTTCAAACAGGATGATTTTAAAATCTTAAATAATTTTATGATAAAAATATTTTTGTGCAATTTTGCTCCAAAGTTTAATATCGATGGCTTAATAAAGAAAGACGCTACACAGAGAGAATTTAGCTGGACGAGTTTTAGTGAATTTTTTCAGTAAACTGTTGAAGTTTTCTTCACAATATAAATGAAAAATTTGTGAAATTCGATGAAAAAGCTTCGTATATTTTATGAATATAGTTTTAGTGAAACTTTTTCACGGAGCGTATGAAACTTTAAGCAAATAAAATGAAATTTTTGATAATATTTTATGAAAAATTCCATTAATTCAATGAAAAGTATCATTGGACGAGTTCCCGTGAAACTTTATCGATTTTATGCAAAAATTCATTAATATCATGCAGATAATTCTCTCAGTGTATCTTTATTCTTAATTTCTATAGAGGGGAAGGCAATAAAAATATAAAAGCCGTGGAAATATTGTTTCTCAGAATGAAACTTTATATTAATACAAAAACAATACAATAAAAAGTATAATCTAAGTTTTTCAGATTTCCATTTCCTCTAATGGAATATTAATTCCAGTTAGGGCCCTTCTGCATTAAGCATTAAATTTATATACCAAAAATTTGAAAAGAGCAGCATGTTCGTTGTTACATTTAGGGCATTTCTTTTAACTATTATATTTATGTGTGATGGGTAATTTGAAATTTAAAAAGATAGATTCAAATAAAATAAAAACAATTTGAATTATAAAAAAATGTTTATGAAACTATTTGTATCAATATAGTTTGGCTCAAGGGGTAAGGCGATGAACTTCTAAACCAAAGGTCGTTGGTTCGAATGGTGTCTGGTGTTGGAACAAAACAAAATCGCTTTGAATTTAAAACGAAAGAAAATTAAATTAAAGAGAAATTTAATATACAAAGAACGTGTGTGTTATGTGTGCAGTGTTTTGAAAATTTAAACAAAAAAAAAACTTTCGAATATGAAAAAACAAACCAAAAAATCGTTTTTTTTTACGTTTTGTCCGTTAAAA
The DNA here is from genome assembly GCA_949987735.1 of Leucophora obtusa. Taxonomy (NCBI): domain Eukaryota; kingdom Metazoa; phylum Arthropoda; class Insecta; order Diptera; family Anthomyiidae; genus Leucophora; species Leucophora obtusa. The sequence continues at coordinate 124,688,895 of OX465295.1, read as the reverse complement.
ATTGCTGATTGTTTTAACAGACTTTTCAATTATTTTAATTTCTTTTATGGATTGTTTAAACAATGTTTGAAAATAAATAGCGAAATGGTTTGAATATAATGAAAAATCAGTAGTCCTTTTTTTAATTGTGTTTTCAATTAATTTGATATGTATTTTAGGTTGTTTTTAACGATAAAATATTGTGAGTGTACCGTTTTTCAATCTTCAGGGCTGTTGAGGCACGTGTTCCTCTCATCCGATTGTCCTAATTTTTTGGGAGACGCGGTTTTACAGCCAAATACATAATTGAAAAAATGTCAATTACAATTACATTTTTTCGGAAAAGAAATAATGACAAAAAGCACAAGTTGGGGGTCAGCCCAACATGACGTATTCTTTTTATACTTATCCACGCCTATCCAACCTATCCCAGTCAGTTTTTCCTCCAAAATTTTAACAAAAAACACTTTAATTCTAAATGTAATTAAAATTTGTAATTGAAATCACTTTCAATTACAATTACTTGTAATTTGTAATTGCAAATTTTCAATTACAGTTACATGAAATGTAACTGAGTTTTTTTTAATTTCAATTACATTATTTGTAATTGTAATTGAAAATTTTCAATTACAAATTACAAGTAATTGTAATTGATATGTAATTGAAATCCCCCAGGTCTGATCTCTAGATATTGCATATCTTTTTTTATTAAAAAAAATAATTTTTGTATATTGTTAGATATGGTCATATATAATATGATAAAAAGTATAAGGTCAATATTTAGATATATTGTATGAAACTAAGTCCACTTTTATAACATTTTATACAAAAAGATATAATTTGATGTAATTGGATGAGGACAAAATTCGGATACAATTCCCGGTAAAGAATGTCCATATATGAACATTTATGGTTCAACCATATATGTATGGATCCGAAAAATGAGGTAACACCTAAGTATATTTTCATATATGGACACCCGAGTAAAAAAGTGTATATAAAATATATGTGAATGGATATATTTGCAATATGTAACTGGATATAATTTCATCCGAAAAATGGTTGTATTAAATTGTATCATATTGAATATAATTGTATTTACAAGGATACAAAGTTATATCAAATGATAAACTTATATCCGAATTTTGTCCCGATCAAATTGGATATAAGTTAATCCAATACGATATGATTAAATTTAAATGATAAAAAAAAACTTGGAGGGCAGCAGGATTTCGGGTCCTACACACTCAGGGGTGTGATGTAAATCGAAAACGAACAGTTTTTCAATCTAGAATAATCCCAGTCAGAAAAATACAAACGGGAAAGCGGTGGCAAAGCACTTTAACAGGTGGTACAAGTACTGGCAAAAAGTGCTTTCCCATTCCCAAAATGATAAAATCATTAGACAAAAAGACCGGCTGTTCAAAAAGCGCCGGAAAAGCACTGGAGGAACAAAATTTTTAAACGTTGGCAAAACCAATAAATAGGTGGTCTGGAAATATATTTTCTAAAATAAAATTTAAAAAAAGTTCATATGTATTTTTGTTGGTCCTGCCGTGATTTGAACCCAGGCCGTCAGATTGGCAGACGATTGCTCTAGGCACTGAGCTAACGAGACATATAATATTTGATGGCTTAACACATAAATGAGCTGGACAACTACTGGCTGTGCCAAAATGCTAGTACTGGCAAACAATTTTTTTTAACTAGTATGCCAGTGTTGGGAGGCCAAAAAAATGTTGGTCTTGAAAGAGCTTTCCCACAAACAAAAAAATTGATTTTATAAAACAAAAAAAATTTTAAATTAAAAAAAATCCAAAAACAATTTTTTGCTTGCAACCGGTTTTGAACTCGGAACCTCCTGACTACAAACATTTTTTAACGAAGCGACAAAATTTTTTAAAATCATTGGTCTACCAGTGAATTGATTTTTGTACGCCTGGTAGCATTGGCTAGGTAGCACTGGATAACCACTGGTTGCAAACCTTGGCATATCACTCTATGCCAAATCTTTGCCAGTGGTTTTTTTTATAAACCACCGAAATTTTTGTAAAACAAATACTGGTAAAACGCTTTTTGCAAACGCTGGCAAAGCGTCCCAAATGAGTGTTCTGCCAGTCATTTATTTTTAATACCGTGGTTACCCAGTGGTATGCCAGTGCTTGATTTTTTGTACCACTGGCGATTTCTGACTGGGATTTGTTTCGCGAAAATCAAATTGGCTTCAAATTATTATTTATCGTTTTTTTTGACGCCGAAAATCTAAATTAGGAAATAAAATATAAATTGGTATTGTACAGATCCTAAAATATTTACCATTGAAAATCAGATCGTTTTCGTTTTCAATATTCATCACATGCCTGACTGTCAGCCGAGGGCTACTGTTGATAATGAGTAACTATTAAAGACGTTAATGTATAAATCTGTTATTCTTTAAAGACTAGATAATTTTTTATCAAATATGGGAATTTTCTTTGGACTTTGAGTGGAGAAATACCACTCAAAACTTATCGAACCAGAACAAAATATATATATCGTTCGGGAGGTACTTGAAATACCTTTCCAATGATATGCAACATGCCTAGCCTTATTAACCCATTACGTTATTAATGGCCCGGCATTATTTTAAATGTTAATTTTTTTAAATTGGATTTTTTAAATTTAAAAAAAAACTTTTAGAAGTAAAGAAGCTCAGAAAATATTAATTTAATGAAAAAATTGAGTAAAGTATATAAAAAATTGTTTTTGATCAAATATTACATTAATCTCGAATATATTAGTTAATCTCGAACATGGGTCTGATATTAACTAATATATCGTCGGCTAGCCTGCAAGAAGTGCTATGTTTTTGGTTTTAACAGGTTTTCATGAGAGCGAAAAAATTGATTTATATTATCCTTTTAAGATATTTTATTGACATCATATGCCCTAATGATTCACGACCTTATTTATTACAATCATTATTAAGGCATATGATGTCAATGAAATATATTAAAAGGATAATATAAACCAGTTTTCTCGCCCTCCTGAAAACCTGTTAAAGAACACATAACACTACTTGCAGGCAAGCCGACGATATTGTTATATAAAAAATAAAATTAAAAATATTTTTCGTATCTATTTATATATAAAATTTTGAACGGTTTTATCAATAATATATTCCTACACTCACAATATTTTATCGTTAAAAACAACCTAAAATACATATCAAATTAATTGAAAACACAATTAAAAAAAGGACTACTGATTTTTCATTATATTCAAACCATTTTGCTATTTATTTTCAAACATTGTTTAAACAATCCATAAAAGAAATAAAAACAATTGAAAAGTCTGTTAAAACAATCATCAATTTTTAACTGACAAAACGTAAAAAAAACGTTTTTTGGTTTGTTTTTTCATATTCGAAAGTTTTTTTTTTCAATTTTCAAAACACTGCACTCATAACACACACGTTCTTTGTTTATTTAATTTCTCTTTAATTTAATTTTCTTTCATTTTAAATTCAAAGCAATTTTGTTTTGTTCCAACACCAGACACGATTCGAACCAACGACCTTTGGTTTAGAAGTTCATCGCCTTACCCCTTGAGCCAAACTATATTGATACAAATAGTTTCATAAACATTTTTTTATAATTCAAATTGTTTTTATTTTATTTGAATCTATCTTTTTAAATTTCAAATTACCCATCACACATAAATATAATAGTTAAAAGAAATGCCCTAAATGTAACAACGAACATGCTGCTCTTTTCAAATTTTTGGTATATAAATTTAATGCTTAATGCAGAAAGGCCCTAACTGGAATTAATATTCCATTAGAGGAAATGGAAATCTGAAAAACTTAGATTATACTTTTTATTTTCTTGTTTTTGTATTAATATAAAGTTTCATTCTGAGAAACAATATTTCCACCGCTTTTATATTTTTATTGCCTTCCCCTCTATAGAAATTAAGAATAAAGGTACACTGAGAGAATTATCTGCATGATATTAATGAATTTTTGCATAAAATCGATAAAGTTTCACGGGAACTCGGCCATTGATACTTTTCATTGAATTAATGGAATTTTTCATAAAATATTATCAAAAATTTCATTTTATTTGCTTAAAGTTTCATACGCTCCATGAAAAAGTTTCACTAAAACTATATTCATAAAATATACGAAGCTTTTTCATCGAATTTCACAAATTTTTCATTTATATTGTGAAGAAAACTTCAACAGTTTACTGAAAAATTTCACTAAAACTCGTCCAGCAAAATTCTCTCTGTGTAGCGTCTTTCTTTATTAAGCCATCGATATTAAACTTTGGAGCAAAATTGCACAAAAATATTTTTTTCATAAAATTATTTAAGATTTTAAAATCATCCTGTTTGACGACAATTATCTTAAAAGTGACAATACTCTCTGAATTAGATGAGAATAAGATTAGTCGACTGACTAGAAATACCAATTTACATAAATCAAAGTCCCTAGAATTTTGTGTTTAACTGCAGTTATAAAATTTAATTTCAATTAAGAAGAACTTGCGTTATATTTACTTTCTTTGATTTTTTAAGTTAAATTTTCATTTGAATAAAATTTATAACCCTGTATTTATTTAATTTCTGACATGCATAAAACTTTTTGAGAATAAAAAAAATTCATAAAATATGAAATCTTTCGTTTTTACTTCCACACAAAATTAAAAATAAAAACTCTGTAAAAAAAATCCCCTCAAAGGGCATTATAAAAAAGCTTGTTTTTAAATTTTATTTTAGTATTTTATATTTTTAGTTTTTATAACGATTTGTATGGTGAACATTTAAAACGATTTGTATGGTAAATATTTTAGTCGTATATGCCGACCCTATTGCTAGCAGCTGACATCATCGAGATTTCTTCACATTTTTACAACCCGGCAACCCCGTGATTATCAAATCAATTTAAACATTTTTACTAACAATTCAAATAAATTTGAATAATTTTGTTATCGTAAACACTGATTGAATTCATATTATTTAATATCCCAGCCAGCAAGTTCAGAGCGCTCATAAATAAGATTCTTAAATGGCTCGTAGAAATGATTATTGTATTTTTGAAAACACTCTTTTTTTGGAAGAATATATGAACCCTCAAAAAACAATCCAAAAAGTTGTCTCTACAATCTAAAAAGCTGTCTTAAAATGAGGGTTCATTTTTCGGACTCAAAGAAGATTCCAAAATTATTTAAATTTATGAGGAAAATTTCGATTTTATATGTTCTTTTTTCTGAGTCATTTCTGATTATACAGGGGGCTCTTTTGGACGGACCACTTTCATAGGAAAAAGTGAAAAAATATTTATGTTTTTGGAGCTCATTTCTGAGTCATTAATGATCATCTTTGTTTGCTGGGTATTCAACTATTTTAAGTTAAAACAAACAAAAGAATTTAGATATAAAACGAAGTTCAGTTTTTCTAGTCGTGCGATAGATTCAAATTATTTTTATAAATTCAAATTGTGTGTTGGGTACATTTGTTTGTTTAAATTTCTTTTTGTTGTATAAATAAATATTTCAAAATATTTTAAATTCAAATTTAATTTATACAATTTTCAAATCGGTTGTGGTGTAGATGTCTGGAAGGTCAGGCATTGACAAAATTTCAATTTTTGAGGGTGGCGGTTCAAATCTCATCCCAAAAAAAAATTTTTTTTTATTTTTTCTATAACTATGTATACACTTAAAATATTTTATCGTTAAAAACCACCTAAAATACATATTAAATTAATTGAAAACACAATTAAAAAATGAAAGGATAATTGAAAAGTCTGTTAAAACAATCGTCAATTTTTAACTGAAAACCGAAAATATTTGAATTTTTTGTTTTAAAACAGAAAACAACGAAATTATTTAAATTATTTTTTCTAAAAATAGAAATCTAAAAACAGATTATTTGACTGAAAATATCAACTCCTACAGACGATAAATATTTTTTGTAGTTTGTTTTTTATTTACGAATATAAAAAGTTAAACAATATGTTTCAATGTATTTTAATTGATTCTTCAATTGAAAACAAACTTTACCTATTACTTTTCAAATAAACCTCAATCGGTTATGGAAAATATATTGTGAGTGTACACTCACAATATTTTATCCTTAAAAACAACCTAAAATACATATTAAATTAATTGAAAACACTATTAAAAAAAGGACTACTGATTTTTCATTATATTCAAACCATTTTGCTATTTATTTACAAACATTGTTTAAACAATCCAGAAAAGAAAAAAAAAATAATTGAAAAGTCTATTAAAACAATCATCAATTTTTTAACTGACAAAACGTAAAAAAAACGATTTTGTGGTTTGTTTTTTCATATTTGAAAGTTTTTTTTTTTCGATTTTCAAAACACTACACCATACACAACAGACACGTTCATATTTTTATTGGCTATGTTTGTGTGTATGAGTAAAGAATTTCTTGTAATTTGAATTGAAATAATTTTGTATATAAACAAACTATTTTAACAAAAAAGAAAACCGAAAATATTTGAATTTTTTGTTTTAAAACAGAAAACAACGAAATTATTTAAATAATTTTTTATAAAAATAGAAATCTAAAAATAGAATATTTGACTGAAAATAACAACTCCTACAGACGATACATATTTTTTTCTGGTTTGTTTTTTATTGGTTGACAAAAACTGTTAAACAATATGTTTCAATGTATTTTAATTGATTCTTCAATTGAAAACAAACTTTACCTATTACTTTTTAAATAAACCTCAATCGGTTATGGAAAATATATTGTGAGTGTATATATACAATTTGCAATAAAGCAAATACTGATATATGATTACATATGAGAAAATTTCTAAAAAAATTTCTAATATATCACCATATAAAAACATATAAGGTCGCACATAATATTTTATATTATCATATTTTTTAATATTAAAAAATATATGTTATATATACTCTTTTTTACTCGGGCATACACATTTATTAAATATATGCGAATACATGCGAACGTTGCTGTCCTTTCCCAAGTAAAAAAGTTTATATATATTTCGATATTATTTAAAATAATTTAATACAATTATATGTTTCAATGTATACATATATATAGCCATGTAAACGTACATGTCAAAGCATATATACTTATATATAGCTCTGCCTTGGTGCAAAAAATTTGATATGGAGGCATATATAGTAATATATTATTTCATATCGTCCTACATATAATTGTACTTAATATACCTAATTGTATATAACCATATGAACAATATAGAATAATATATGAGTTTATTTATAATTCAACATAAATTAACATATAATTATATATAACTACATGTGAGCCAATATTGAAAATATTTTTTTTATAATTTCTGATAAAGTCACGACTAGCTCCATATAAAACTATATACAAATATATGAGGTCCCATTTCCTGAATATTTTTAAATTAAATTCAGATATCATTATATCTGGTCCATTAAAAAGACACATATATATAATTATGTGTGGTGTCATCAACAATATTTTCTAAGTGATTTTATACATAATTATATAAGATCCGGAGTTAATATTTCGGAATTAACATGACAAATTCTAAATTTTGTACACAAGAATGACTCGAGGTCGTACACTTCCCCATCTATGTATTTTTATAGAAATATAGGGCCTTTCTGACAATATAATTTTTTTATTCACGTTAGTTTTGCTCCAATAAGTGGAACATATATGGAAAAAAGAAACTCCTCATTAGAAAAGATATAAAAAATACTATCTATTGCGGTGGGTTCCCTCCGATTTTAATGAAATTTGGATTTTTGATAGAGGAGAAAAAATGAAAGAAACGTATTGTTTTTAGCAGCCCAATCCCACGTTTAGTGGTTAAGAAAATATAAATTTTTTAGATTTTAAAGTAGGGCATGCACGTTCAATATTATTGATAAATTTTTCAAAAATCAACCAATCAGAACATTTTATTTTTAAATACATTGTTCTGATTGGTTGATTTTAAAAACATTGATCAATAATATTGAACGTGTATGTTTGCCTTAAGAGTTTGTTTCTTTTATTTATAAAAAAAAAAATTATACAAATAGGGTATCAAATTAAAGGTTTTTTGAAGACGAACGTCCAAGCATGTCCAATACTCTCTGTTTTGAAAAAAAAATGTTGGCGAATAGCACATTTGTATGTGAAATTGTTGTTGTATTGAATTCAAATTTACATAAGATTATGGAATTCACAGTTCGTAATACTTTAAGTAGTAAATTAGCATTTATCGTAAATTTGACAACTTGGGAACAAATCGGTATAGCTTCCTTGTGAGTACTGCAGAATTAAATGCTTAACATGGGTTTCAATCGTGAGATTCTTCAAATTATGGTAGAATAATTTTGAAACCGTATTAAGAATCAGTGACTCGAAATTCACTAACTTCCAAAGCTCAATTAAAAATAAGTATCTATCTATGCATTATTTGTGTTTAAGAAATATGAAATTAAAGTATTTCTGTGAACAAAACGCCAAATTTTAAACTCATAAAAAATTCCCACCAGCTTCAGCCGGTTAACCGTGTGCAGCCGATAATGACCAGCGGCTGATCGACTGACCGGCGAAAATTGGACGGCTTACATCACTGGTCTAGTGGCAACTAAAAGCAACTCAATAATTTAGCAGTAACAAATAAATAGCAAGTTTTTAATTGGAATGGCTTCAGGTACTACCCTTAAAAAAGCCATTGATTTAGAACCAAAGCCACAGAAGACGATCACAATAAAAATTATGCTGAGGCTTTACGTTTGTAAGAACATGGTGGTGGGTATTTTTTACATGCCATTAAATATGAGGCTCAAGGAGAAAAAGCTAAAGATTCAATAAGAGCCAAGTGCTTGCAGTATTTAGATCGTGCCGAAAAACTTAAGGAATATTTGAAAAAGGGTAAGAAGCCAGTCAAGGAAGGTGATTCTAGTTCCAAAGACGACGAAGATAAAAAAGTGATAGTGACTCAGATGGTGAAGATCCGCAAAAGAAAAAATTAAGAAGTAAACTTGAGGGGACCATTGTTATTGAAAACCCAAGAGTAAAAAGGTCACATGTGGCGGGTTTATATGCTGCCAAGGATGCTCTTAAAGAAGTTGTCACCTTGCCTATTTAATTTCCTCAACTTTTTACCGGTAAACGTATGTATACTTTGGAAGGTAATTTTACTTTTCGGTCCTCTTGGTACCGGTAAATCATATTTAGCCAAAGCTGTGGCCACCGAAGCCAACAATTCCACTTTCTTCTCAGTTTCCAGTACAGTTCTCGTGTCTAAATGGTTGGGTGAATCTGAGAAATTAGTAAAGAATCTTTTTGAATTGTCTCGCCAACCTAAACCATCGTATATTTTCATTGACGAAATTGTTCAATGAAATGATTTATTATTGGGTGCTACGAATATAAGTACATTGGGTTTTGGATTCGGCTATTCGTCGTCGTTTTGTAAAGCGTATTTATATACCCTCCCAGAAGCACATGCTCGTTTGGTTATGTTTAAGATACATTTGGACAACACAACGCATGTATTGGTGGAAGAAAATTTAAAGGAATTGGCTGGTAAAACAGAGGGTTACTCTGGTGCCGATATATCAGTTGTTGTCCGAGATGCTCTTATGGAACCAGTACGTGAAGTACAAACTGCTACACATTTTAAAAAAGTGACAGATCCATCGCCACTTTATAAAGATGTGATATGCGATGATTTATTAGTACCATGTTCTCCTGGTGATGATGGAACTACAGAAATGAACTGGATGTATGTGCCAGGTGACAAACTATTCGAACCACCTGTGACAATAATTGATATGTTAAAATTATTGTTGCGTACAAATTCTACAGTTAACGATGATGATTTTATTAAACTGCGTAAATTTACAGAGGATTTTGGGCAAGAAGGCTAATTTAAATAAACGTATAGAACAAATTAAAATTATAATAAAAAAATTAATAATATATAAGCTCCAAATGAGTGGTTCAAAATTATAGCGCACTTACAGAGAATATTAAAAAAGGCGAAATATTTTAGTATTTTGATTTAAATTATTACTAAGCTTGTTTTTTAAGATTTTAGCTACTTTTTACCAAAAATTTTACAAATTTGTTTTCAAATTTTGAGAAAATACCAATCTGTTCTTAATTTCCAAATAAAAAAATAACTTTTTTTGCAAAATTAAAAATTTTAAAAAGTTTTGTAAACTGATTATTAATTTGATATCAGATCATCTTCACGGTTCATATACTACTAGATTTGTTATTAAATTTCATGTCAAATATTGATGTATCTGACGTAAAATATGGGATTTCACGGTTTCGATATAATGTCTCCGAAATACTATCGTCATATTTTATTGAAGATCATCATCAAAAATATTACAACAGTATTTAGAAATGAGTTTAAATAAATCTCTGGTACTCGGAACCACTTTTCAAAAACAATATCATTACCGATCTCTGGGAATAAGATTTATAGCCTTATGAAACAATACCAAAAATTCTCATCATATACAATTAAGCTATGGGAAGAAAGTGCCTTAAGAAACAATTAAAAAATAATGCACACAGAAAACAGATTAGTAGTTCCAACCGAATTTTTCGCCAACCGAATTTTTGTAGTTCCAGCTACAATCACTTTTATTTATTTTTAATACCATTGTAACTACCGAAATTTATTTACAATTTTTGAATTTTTGTTGTGTTAATAGATTACTTTAATGTTTGTGGATTATAAATTCTATAAATAGAAAAACACGTTCCACAAAATTTATTTAAAAATTAAAATGTTTTATGTCGCTAACTGGGATCGAATCGGCGACCCTCCGCTTGTCAGCCCATTGCTTTCCCTCTAAGCTAAGCTCTATTTAAATTTTTTTAGTCAAGTTTCAAATTTGAATTTCTTCAGGTTTGAATATTTTGTCTATAAATAAAATTATATCAACAACAGAAAATCAGTTGTGTCTTTTAATTTGAATAAAAAAAAAATTAAAAAAATTCATATCGCGAATCGGGATTGAACCAGGGACCTTCCGTTTGTCAGCCCAATGCTTTTTTTCCTCTAGGCTAAACTCGACATAAATTTCTTTTGTCAAATTTCAAATTTGAATTTCTTCAGGTTGAAAATTTGAATATTTTGTTTTTGAATAAAATTATATTCACAACAGAAAATCAATTGTGTCTTTTAATTTGAATCAATAAAAAAATTATTAAAAAAAAAATAATGTCTTGGTTGAGGTTTGAACTCAAATCTCTAAAGTTATAAGGCTGTGTCTCTACCTCCTGCGCCACAGATACTTACGTTTAGTTGTTGTCTAACTTAGAATTTAAACACGCATATGTATGAAACGAAAAAATATGATAGATTCCAAAATTTTATTATGATAAATAAAACTTCTGTTCCTTGTCTCAATATATTATTACAATTACCAAAATAATGGAAATTAATGGTTAAAGCTACTAAAGTTAAAAAAAATTTTTAAATTGATTGGAAAAACTAATACTTTGGATAGAGTGATCGATTTTATTGAACCACAACTGATACTAGATTATTGCTGCCGATATTTTATTTAAATGACTAAGTCTTCGATAAATTGGCGGTTGTTGGTATTGAAGGTAATGTGGAAAGTTAGTATTTTTTCAATATTGGTTAGAAAAGCCAATATGTTGGATAAGGTGGCAGTATTTTGGTTCATCATATATATTTTCTGTTCACAAATAAATATAACTTTCCTGATGATGAATTTTAAATAACTGCAATTAAAATTATTGAATGATGAAAATATTTCGTTGGTTCCGATGGAATTCCAACCAATTTATTTTCTGTGTGTGCAAATAAATTTAAACAAGTAAGTAGTTTAATGAAAAATTACTTATTTTACGTTTTTTTTGACAAAAAATCACTTATAAAAGTATTTTTTGGATAAAAGATAAGTGAAGTGTTTTTAAAATTGTTACAAGTATATACTACATGGCAATGTAGAATGGAGCGGCTGAACATATATATATTATGTCCTATGGTTCCATTAGGAACAAAGGACCAAAGGGCGGGAATCCCGGGAATCGAATTTTTTCATTCCCGTTTCCTGGGAAATAAAAAAGTCCGGGAAATCCCAAACCCTAGTCAATACATAAACCATATATGAAAACGTTTGAACGTATATGAGCATTTTTCACCGGGTTGTATCGAATTGCATAAAATTGTATCAAATTGTACCAAATTGTATACAATTCGATACAATATGATAAAATAAGACGTTCTCATTTTTCGGATATAATTATATCTAATTACATAAAAGATTATATTATAATTAAAATATGGCTCCCCGAGTAAAAAAGTTTTGATATAACCATATATTATTTTATGTAATTGCATATAGTAACTTATAGTTACATATGGCCACATATGCTTTTAAATTCAAGCAGATATACTTTTATATAGTCATATGTTAGATATTTTTTCCTCAAATGTTTTAATATGGAGACATATGTGATTTTATATTATTACATTCTGGCCTACATATAATCAAAGGAAATATGTATGCATAGCGCATGGTACGGTGACATTTTTTCGATCAAGTGTTTAGTATTGAGACATTTGGTTAGTTTGGGGACTGTCCTCAAACTCTTCCTAGGTCCTGCGAATAGTATCAAGACATTTCTGACTCATATACAGCAAAGTTTGGGCACATTTTTGGCTATGTATCCGAACTATGCGCACCACATACATGTATATATATATATGTATGCACAGCGCATGCTACGGGGACAGTTTTTCGATCAAGTGTTTAGTATGGAGACATTTGGTTAGTTTGGGGACTGTCCTCAAACTCTTCCTAGGTCTAGCGCATAGTATCAAGATATTTGTGACTCATATACAGCATAGTTTGGGCACATTTTTGGCCATGTCTCCGAACTATGCTTTTTTCATACATATATATGTATGTATGTGGTGCGCATAGTTCGGAGACATGGCCAAAAAAAACTAACCAAATGTCTCCATACTAAACAATGTCCCCGTACCATGCGCTATGCATACAGATATATATATATATATACATAGCGCATATCAAGTATCAAGACATTTGTGACTCATATACAGCATAGTTTGGGCACATTTTTGGCCATGTCTCCGAACTATGCGCTAAAGGGCTGAACGATTCATCTTAAATGAGATTTCAAGACACATGATAGCCTACAAGCCATAACGAGTTGTGTGGTTTTACTTTTCATAACGATTGAATCAGTACAAACAAAAAAAAAAAAAAAACATCATGGCAAAAAAGCATATGGATAGTGAGACGAATCACATCATGAATCGTTTAGCGCGGATGACAACAGTACATTACCACATCATATTATTGCGAACTTAAGCAATCAACACCATATCAACACCACGGTTTTAGTGTTATTGAAAACTTATGTATAAACTTATGAACTATTAATTTTTCAAACTATGTAGTTATATAGTTATATTTTTTTCGTAACGTAATTTTATTTTTTTTTTAATTCACTGAACGTAATTTTATTTTTTTTAATTCACCGAACGAAAATGAAATTGAACGAATTCAGTAGTGAATTAATTCAGTAAGGAATTAAAAGTTGGGTATTTTTTGGGATGGCAAATGGAAAATTGGGGATAAGGTATGAAAAAACTGGCAACACTAATGTATGTAACCGAAATACGTACCTACTTTGTTGAAAGCTATCATGCTAATGACGGAATATTTTTATTTTTTAAGGGTGCGTACAGAGTGGCCGCTTGTTGCCGAGCCGAGCCGACTGACGCTTATTGCGAGAACCATTGCGAGAAAACTGGTACTATACAAATTAGTACAAATAAGCGCGAACAGGTCATAGTGGGCGCCGAGCTGGTCAGAGCGCAAAGCTGATTGAATGCGAGAAAACAGTTCCAAAGCGTTTTTCAGCGCCGAAAACATTGTTTATGTTATGTTAATAAAATAAAAATTAAACAAAAAAATAAAAATTCAAATAAATAATAAAAATCAAATAAAATTATAACAATTATAAAAAAATTAAAAAAAACTTATAAACAAAATTTAAAAAAAAAATGTAATAAACATTTCAAGAATAATTGAAGAAATGCGTTAATAAGTAAAATTTTAAAACTCAATGTCAGAATGAACAACAAACCCAAATGCATACAAACATACATAAAACACAAATAATAGATAAAATATCAGTGCTGAATCTCGCATCAACTATGCACACTCAAACTTGTTTATCGCATGACAAGTTCCCGCAATAAGCGTCAGTCGGCTCGGCAACAAGCGGCCACTCTGTACGCACCCTAAGGCGGATTATGGGACCGTAAACGTAAATGTGATGTAACTGTACCGTGCCGTAGCTAAAAATTACACTTATAGATTACCGTAAACGACATTACTATTTAGCATCTATTTCATGTGGTTTTATATTTTATTCTAAATTTTTCCATTTATTTGTTAATTTCAAGGTTGGTTACCGTTATCGTTATAATACCGTTATCGCTCAAATACCGTTTCAAATTGAATACCGTTACCGTTATCAATACCTCTAAAAGTTTTTACAAATACCGTTATCGTTACCGATACCGTTATTTTTAATGGTAGTTACCGGTATTTTACCGGTATTTATTAATTCATATAAAAATGCAAATTTTTTAACTTTTTTGTAATAATTTTTAGTTTTTTTTTGTACAAAAAAATTTATGGATAATAATTTTAGTTATTAAAACTACCAGCATTGAAGATAAAGCTTATAATATGTATTTTTAACACGTAAAATTAAATATATGTTAAGTTTTTACTTATTTTTATATATTTTTAACATAATTTATAATACCGGTACGTACCGGTATTGCTGTTTCGATAACCGTATACCGTTACCGAAACAGTATTAAATACCGTTACCTTTACCGTTGCCGAAACAAATGAAATTTAATACCGTTACCCTTACCGTTATTCATTTCGGTAACCAACCTTGGTTAATTTCTATTCCTTATTTGTTGTTTGAATCAATTTTCTTTATTCATTTCATATTTTTTCCGACTAAAATCATTCAGCTGTTTCGATGCCGGATAGAAAATTCTGATTTCAACAGAATGATCCGGCAAGTACGTTTACATTTACGTGTTAGTAACCATTCGTATACATTTCTTCTTGTGGTTTCGAAACAGCTGATTCGTTACAGATACGTTTACGGTTGAGTAAATCAGCCTTTATTCTCTTAGTTGAGAGCAGGGATGATAAATGGGATTTTTAAAATAGTACCAACCAACTTAAAAAATAGTACTTTTTCGACCTCTACAGTACCAAAAAATTTGTTCATTTAATTTTTTTTATCATTATAAATTAACAACTAAAAATTAATAAAAAAATAGAGTTCTGTTATATCTAACTCATACAGCAATAGAGAAACATAAAAATTTTAGTTAAAACTACTAAAAATTAGTTCAAAATTACCTTGCATAAAAAAATGCAATCAGATTACTTTTGTAAAATATTAGTAAGATAAGAACAGCAAAAATCAAACTGTTAAATACATATACAAAATTTTAGTTATATTTGAATAAATTTTAGTTAACAGAAAATAACGACTTAACCTGCTAAAATCAGAAAAAAATAATAATTAGTGGACTCAAAAATCACAAAAAAATTAAAATCTTGAAAGATTTTTTTAATTTTTTTTAATAAGAATAAAAATCTAGTCTTCTGAAAAGAGCAGTTTATTATTTTTAGCAACCATTTTCGTTGATTTTAGCAGGATAGACTGCTGTTTGCATTTAAATAAATTTAAGTTAAAATAACAAAAATTTTGTAGATATTGCAGTTTATATTTGCTATTTTCTGTCTACTAATGTTTATATTTTCTGCAGATTTTACAGTAAATTTGCTATTTTCAATGAAGTAAAAATAACTTAAATATAATTAAAATTTTGTAAATTTACAAGTTTAGTTTTTGCTGTTCTTATCTTACTAGTATTTAGCAAAAAAATCTGCTAATCTCATAAATTTCTGTTGTAAGTCTGTTTTTTTTTTTTTTTGCTATTTGCCCCTTTCTTCTATTTTTACAGGTTTATTTCTATGAGTGTAGGGTTCAAAATTATAAGTCCCTGAAAATCGTATTGAACTTTGTTTTATACTGAATTTACACTGAGCAAAAACTACCTAGTTTTTGTACAAAACTAGTATTTGTTTGTTTTTATGTATGCGTTTTGACAAGTAAAAAGTAGCAACGGCCAAAAACTATGTAGTTTTTGTGTTCAACTTGAGTTTTCAATAGTAATATATAATATTTAAAATATTTTCAACATAAGTATTTTTTATTAAAAAAATTGAACACAATAATATCTATGAAAATTAAAAAAAGCACAAAAAGTTTAAAAATCGGAAAATGTGTAAATAGTACTAAATGAGTCATAGGAGTACCATAGTACTTTTGAGGTTCAAATATTACCAGAAAAAGTACTATAGTACTAACTTTATCATCCCTGGTTGAGAGTTTTGTTGTCATTCGTGTTGTGTACCAAGGATGATAAAGTTGGTACTATAATACTTTTTATGGTACTATTAGAACCTCAAAAGTACTATGGTACTCCTTATCATTATTTGATACAATTTTAAATTATTCAAAATAAATAGTAAAAAATCGTAAAAAAGTAATTCAAAGAAAAGGTTTTTAAAATTTTTCAAAAAATATTAAACATTTATTTGAATTTAAGAGAAAATCTTTAAGTTGTTGTTTTTTGTTTAGTTTTATTTGATTTAGTTTTCTCAATTGATTTTATAATTTAAATTGTGCGGTAACTTAATTTTTAGTAAATTGGACATGTTCGGGCATGTTGTTTGTTTTAATACTAGTTTTTTTTAATTATAAGAAATAAATTTAAAAAAAAAGATTAAAATTTTATAATTTTTGACCCCGCTTTTTAAATATTAAAGATGAGACTGGGACGCTAATAATAGTCAACGCTGAAGATTGGATACAAGAACAAAAGCGATAGAATAATATAAAAAAGGTAACTGCGAAGAAGAACAAGCAAAATAAAATATACAGAGTGTAGTGGATCTATATTATATTTTGAACCTTGTTTTAATGTACAAAAGAACCTTTATATGTGTACGTTTTTTTGTTAATTTATAATACAAAAATTTTAAAAAAGTACTATGCTGGTCGAAAAAGTACTATGTTTTAAGCAGGTTGGTACTATTTTGAAAATCCCTATGGGTGACGACCACTGATATATATATAATGAAAAAATTAAAATAGACAAATGTTACCCCCAAAAAATTATTTAGTTGATCGTAATGAATATTTCAACTATTGAATATGTGAAATACTCTAATGATACCAAAACAAAGCTCTAAAGCGGCGAATACATTAAGGAACATTGAGTAGGGTTTTTAGAAAACTCTACACGCAAAAAATTAGCGTATGTTATATTATAAATTATTTAATTTTTTATATTAAATTTTTTTAAATTAGTTTTTTAATATAAATTTCTTTTTTCTAATTTTTTAATGTCATTTTTGCAAGAAGGTCAATGGATACTGATAAAAATATTTGTAACTGATAAAAACCTAGCAATGGAAGTCAAAATTTAGTTTCGATATCGGGGTATTGGGGGTGGGTTTTGACCTCTGGTAAAAATATTTTTCCTATAGCGCTTTTAGTTTCCAAGATATTGACAATTAAAATTTTATTCAAGCGATTTTTTTAATTTTGCCGATTTTTTTTTAATCTTTCCCAATTTTGTTATTTTCAAAATTTTGACGACTTTTTTTAAATTTTGACGATTTTTTAAATTTGGATAATTTTTGACGATTTTTTTAAATTTGGACGATTTTTTCCACTTTTGGCGATTTTTCCTAATTTCTGACAATTTTTAAATTTTGGCAATTTTTTTTAAACTTTACCATTTTTTTTTTCTAATTTTTGACGATTTTTGCAATTTAGACGTTTTTCCAATTTTGTTATTTTTTTCCAATTTTGTTAATTACGATAATTTTTTTTAATTTTTACAAGTTTATGTTCTTTTTTTAATTTTTTACTATATAAATTAAAAATATACAGTATAAAAATAGCAAAGTACGATTGGAAACTACAAATTTTTACTAACTTTTTTATCTGAGGGTACGTTTATACTTTTGCGTTTAATAAAACCCTTTACTACGAAATTACTACTACATATTATAACACAACACACCATAGCATTCATTGCGATACTGCAACACTAGTTGAAAGCACTAATTGCTATGTTATGGTAGCGAACAATCGTGTGTCACAACAATCACTTATTGTTTTTTCGTTGCCATGTTTAATGCTTAAGCTCGCTTACTTATAGTCTATACTTACTACAAGACTATAAGTTACGTTTTGATTTGTTTTCTAGTCGTAACAGGGTGGTTTAAATCGTAATGTACACACACTAGCACCATGTGATTTAATGACTACAACAAACCGCTTGCACTCATGCAGCCCTATAGTTCGGAGACATAGCCCAAACTATGCTGTATGAGTCAGAAATGTCTTGATACTATGCGCAGGACCTACACTCAAAAAAAAAGTCAGTAAAGTCAGCAAAAAATGTTGCTGTGTCAGCAAATTTTTAGTCAGGAGCGTGCTTGCAAAAAAGTTGGTAATTTCAGCAAAAGTGTTTGCTGAAAATCAGCGAGCTGATTTTTACCACAAAAAATAGTAATCTCAGCAAAAGTTTTGCTAACACTTAGTCCATTGCAAATGAAAAAAATCCTTGCTAAAATCACTAAACTTTTTGCTGAATATTAGTAGACTGAAAAAACTCAAAAAATTTGTAGAGAAATTTTACTTTAGTTAATTTATTTGCTGAAAATTTAAATACATATAGAAATTGTGTAGAGTTGTTTTTTTAATTATCATTTCCGTTATAATACATCCAGACAAGCTGCGATATCTACATCTTGTCTATCCGGTTGTCGTCCACGCTATAATTGCGGTTATCAGCACAATTTTTGTAGCAAAATAAATTAGTAAAACATTAGTTCAAAATTAGTTTAGTGCTAAAAAAATATAACTAAAACTTTTGCTAAAAACGGAATTTCAGCAAAAAAAATGCTGGAAACTAGTAAACTTGATATACAAGACGTTTTACTAATTTTTTTACTAACTTATTTTTTTGAGTGTAGAAGAGTTTGAGGACAGTCCCCAAACTAACCAAATGTATCCATACTAAACACTTGATCGAAAAAATGTCCCCGTACCATGCGCTATGCATACATTAGGCCGGGTCGATTTGTGGGGAGGGGAAAATCGTATTCTAGGGATCAAAATAAGAAACTTTGCCGAAGGAACCATACCTCTAAAACGAATTCTACTACCCCCCAACTGTTGACTTTTGTCCCGTAGGGTCTAGTTTTGAAAAATCACACTTTGACCCATTTAGAGTGCCCCAATCGAGTCCAAAAGTATGACCGACCCCCACTAACTTTGGAGGGCCGATCCACCCATGCCAGTGGCACACCCCCTGGAACTCCCCTGGGGGGTTCCCCATACAAACATTTTAAAAAATCACCATTTTTGGCACTTTATTTTATTATTTTTTATTTATTTTATTTATTTTTATTATTTTATTTATTTTTTCTCCTTAGAAATTTATTTAGTCAAAACATATGTAAATGAAAAAATTAATTTAACTTAGTAATAGAAAAGAAAAAATAAAAAATTACTGTTTGAAGTCTTTTTTGCTTTCAAGTCTGGGCAATTTCGCACGGCTCTCTAATGTCTTCGCCATAACAGCCTCTACATTTTCCGGTATAACTCGTTTGGAAACGCTAGCTAGCAATTGAACGTGTCGTTCTGTTTCTTGTATGTGTGATGGAATTTTTGGATCATTAAACGGTGGATCATCTTGATTTAAATATTCTTTCAAAATATCGTATGGAATGCTTCGCGTGAATGGTGGTTCAAATACGTCATTTATGTCATTCATATTGATCATTTCCGTGTAACTTGTGCAATAAAAGTTTATATCTGGTTTTTTATAAGCTCTAAGTCCCGTTGGGTCGTCAACATCGGTTCGATAGCGTAGAATTATCTTGATAGCACAGTCGCGCTTTTCTTTGCTATCATCAAACAACATTGATAACAAGATATTTTCCGAATACGCATAATATGAATTATCTGTAATTACTTTATTGACAATTTTGCGTAAACGAGGTTCTAGAAATCTTGACCAACTAATGAATTTGAAAAATAATCTACTACCGTACACGACAGAGCTGTAATACTTGATATTGAAGTACATTGGCACATAACATGTAATTATAAATTCAACCAGTATTCTTAAATTTGCATCTGGATTTTCCGTTGTCACATATAATCGTAATAGTCTAGCGGCCTTGGTGAGCCACCGAGAATGTACAATTTTCCCTGGTTTGATGTTTGCCAGATCCACTGAAACCACGCCGCTAGAAATTGCATGGGCCATGTCGTATAAGTACTTGGAATCGGTGGAAAATTCAATTTTTTCTGGAGCAGGGGGCATATTTTTCAACTCAATTTTCTGAAAGCCGTCCACCACCTGAAAATATATAAAAATAAAACAATTAAAAACGGTTGACAATTATAATAAATGAGTGATAGCAATAACTTACCGGAAGAGTTTCACAAGTTTCGATTTGACGGCTCAATTTTCCGGTTGCCGATCTTGGTCCAGTGCTGGTTGATTTATCCAAAGCTTCAAACAAATGCCGAAACGGAAGTTCGTTGAAGTGTAGAAGGCAAACGAACCAATGCAATGGTCTTTTTAACAGCAATTCGAATCGTCGTATAATTCCACCGTTTGGGCCAGTGTTTGTTGGCTCACCGTCAGTGCATATGCCAATTAATGCATCCAGTGATATATTTTTATCGTTGAAAAAATCATTTAATTTGGTTGTTTTGTATTCAGCGGTTTCATGTTCCAGTCTTACGTAACCAATCAATTCAGAATTCGGTTCTCTCAAAATAACAAGATGAGGTTCATTTACCATTCTAGTATGATACTTCTCATCAATTGTATCTCTCGTTAAAGTATCATCTTTTCTGCCATCGAATGAAAATGCTAACAAATTGGTATCATCTAACCGTTTGCGAAGCACTTCTTGTCTGCATTTCTCTTTTTCTCGGCGAACTTTCGATTTATCCATGATGAGAGGTTTGCCATGGATATCTTTCATTTTAAAATCTTGGAAAAGAGCTGTTCCCATTGCTGATGCTACTCTATCAGGCACGCCAAATCTGTCACATACCAAGGCAAAGTTAAAACAATCGTATCTCTGTGTGTATTGTGAACTTGTGCTTATATCCAAATCTTCTTGAACCGGTGGCGGTGCGTATGTTGAATCATCGGGAATCTTGCCAACATAGCATTGATGACATAGACGTTGCTCCTTGCTCTTCAATTTCCATCGCAAATCCATCCATTGTTAGACTTCTCTGATTATGTTGATCGTGCATAAACTCTTTGAGGCGTTCGGGAACCAAACCGCATGCACATGGAGCTGCCTTCAAATCGCATTTACATGTTCCAATGAAAAAAATTGTTTCCAGAGATTTTACATACTCTGTAAATTGTTGGGGTTTGTTTCTTCTCTTGATTTGCTCTTGATATTTGTCAAGCAATCTATTCAATTTATTGCCTACACTTTTTTTCAGCATTATTTCCATACCAAGTTTTTCCCAAATTCCAATCAACTTATCTTGTACTTGAATAGTGAATGCTTTATAGGACAACTTTTTTTGTTCGCTCAAGTAAAAATAATATCTCAAGATATCCAGATGGGTTGGTAAATTAAGATCAGTCAAATCAGTAGACACACCAAAAACAGTAACATCATGCCTGGGTATATGACTCATTGGGTTTTCGATAGTTGTTGATGTTGTTATTGCTTCATCTTGCGGTGTAGAGGATGGTGGATTCATTGTAAACTTCTTGATTTGGAATGATTTTTTTTTTAATATTTTTTTATCTCAAATTAGCACTTCAAACTTCGAGTTCTTCACAACGACTTAATGCATTCACAAAAACTGTTGCGTTATATATGGTCTAGGAGACGAGGTAATAAGAATGAAATGGTAATTTCAATTCTACCTGTAACCGATTTTGTTGTCAAAACTGCCCATAAAGTACTTACATGTAAATTAAACGTTAATCTGACTACAAATTCTGTTAAGCAAGTGCGTCTTTTATTACTTCTGGAAAATCCTTTATGATAATTTTATGCTCAATTCTACCTGTAACCGATTTTGTTGTCAAAACTGCCCATAAAGTACTTACATGTAAATTAAACGTTAATCTGACCACAAATTCTGTTAAGCAAGTGCGCCTTTTATTACTTCTGGATAATTCTTTATGATAATTTTATGCTCAATTCTACCTGTAACCGATTTAGCTTAAGTAAGTTTACGACATGCAGCTGTGTCTTGTGGTGGCTTAAAAAACCCACACAACCTATTTTACGACCTGCAACAGAACGACACGTTCAATTGCTAGCTAGCGTTTCCAAACGAGTTATACCGGAAAATGTAGAGGCTGTTATGGTGACGACATTAGAGAGCCATGCGAAATTGCCCAGACTTCAAAGCAAAAAAGACTTCAAACAGTAATTTTTTTTATTTTCTTTTCTATTACTAAGTTAAATTAATTTTTTCATTTACATATGTTCTGACTAAATAAATTTCTAAAGAGAAAAAATAAATAAAATAATAAAAATAAATAAAAAATAATAAAATAAAGTGCCAAAAATTGTGATTTTTTAAAATGTTTGTATGGGGAACCCCCCAGGGGAGTTCCAGGGGGTCATACATTTGGACTCGATTGGGGCACTCTAAATGGGTCAAAGTGGGATTTTTCAAAACTTGACCCTACGGGACAAAAGTCAACAGTTGGGGGTTAGTAGAACGATTTTCACTGAGCCATGGGCGATTATTAAATCGACCCGCCCTAGCATACATATGTATAAGTTTAGTCATTATAAACCTAATTGCAAACAATCTCTTCTACAAATTGTCGCAATAACTTTTTTTGCACAATTTTAATTTTTTTTGTGGTAACGGAGTTTACATTTTCACAAGCAAAAGATATAACAAAACGAGTAAAAAGGTTAAAGTCGGGCATTCCGACTATACAATACCCTACACCAGTCTGGGTAAAAGCCAACTACTGTTTGGGACCGAAATTCGAATGGGTTAAAATGGGCCTTGTGTCAAAATTTCCTATAATGTGAGTCAGCGCACCAAATTTCATTAAAAAATCTTAATATTTGCGATCTGCAGTTTGTAACCAAGCTAATTTTGGGGGGACCCTTATATGGGCACTAGGTCTAAACATGGACCGATGTTCACCAAAATCAACAGACTTCGTCCCTGCACCAAAATAGGTCGGTGTACCAAATTTCATTAAAATATCTTAATATTTGCGACCAGCAGCGTATAAACAATATAATTTTGGGGGGACCCTTATATGGGCACTAGGTCTAAACATGGACCGGTGTTCACCAAAATCAATAGGCTTCGTCCTTGGGCCAACTTAGCTCTGTGTACCAAATTTCATAAAAATATCTTAATATTTGCGACCTGCTGCGTATAAACAATATAATTTTGGGGGGACCCTTATATGGGCACTAGGTCTAAACAAGGACCGCTGTTAACTAAAATCAATAGGCTTCGTCCTTGGGCTAAGCCCACCCTAGACTGATTTTTGCCCACCCCAGAATTTTTAAAAAATCTACCTACAATTCTTTTATCTATGATTTTGATGGCGAAAAGTATTACAATATTACTTTTTTTTAATATCAATTAATCCTTTTTTTTTTTGTTTTTGGTTTGGGAAAATGTCTACTGGTTTCCTAGGCAGATAATTTGTTGAATCTGAGGGTCAGTTCTATAGTCAGAACTAAGATCGATTTTTGTTTTAAATATTTCTTAAATAAGAAATGTTTTTTTAAAAATTCTTACCTAAGAAATATTTAAGAAACAAATCTATCTTAGTTCTGATTATAAAATTGACTATAAAGGGCGGATTATGGGACCGTAAACGTAAATGTGATGTAACTGTACCGTGCCGTAGCTAAAAAGTACACTTACAGATTATCGTAAACGAAATTACTATTTAGCATCTATTTCATGTGGTTTTATATTTTATTCTAAATTTTTCCATTTATTTGTTAATTTGTATTCCTTATTTGTTGTTTGAATCAATTTTCTTTATTCATTTCATATTTTTTCAGACTAAAATCAATCAGCTGTTTCAATGCCGGATAGAAAATTCTGATTTCAACAGAATGATCCGGCAAGTTCGTTTACATTTACGTGTTAGTAACCATTCGTATACATTTCTTCGTGTGGTATCGAAACAGCTGATTCGTTACAGACACGTTTACGGTTGGGTAACTCAGCCCTAAGAGTTTTTCTTTTAGAAAAATTATTAGAACCGCAAAGTTGTTCAATAATAGAAAAATAACGCAGAATCTTTTTTTGGTGAGTTAAATATCTTAGATGTCATAGTTTTCTAAACGAATAATTAGTTTATATCTAACAAGGAAGTTACTTCAAACTAAACACTACTATGTTATTTTAATAAAATTTCAATATTTTGTAGAAACAAAAATTGTAAGATGAACATCTCACTATTTTTGTCCACCTCGGTAATTTAAGTGGTCAGAATATGGGGTTAGATAGGGTTCGTCCGATGTGGACGAATTAGACAGGTTGATCTTGGATTTCTTTTCTCTATTAAATATCCAAATTTCATAATAATCTAACCCCTAAATTCATAAATGCTTTGTAAAATTATAGGAGGTTTATTGAACAAATTTTGTATGAAAATTACGTTTTGAAACCTGCTATAACTTTACAAAGCATTTATGAATTGAGGGGTAAGAATATAGCTTGGAATACATTCCTTGTACGAGGTTTTTTTCAGAAAAATAAATGCACTATTCAGAGTTTTGTATAAAAACATGGCGATTTTGATAGGATAACCTCCCAGGATTATTTAATCTTGAAAATTATGAAAATTTCATTAGAAGGCAAGGAATCATTATAAGCAAAATGCCGAAAGTGTTTTTTAGGATTAAGAGTGTGAGAATGGGCAAATAAACAGTAGAAAATTAAGGGGTCGCTTGCCCACCCCAGAAAAATTGTCTAGGTACGCCTATGCCTGCAGCGTATAAACAATATAATTTTGAGGGGACCTTTATATGGGCACTAGGTCTAAACATGGACCGAAAATCAATAGGCTTCGTCCTTGGGCCAACATAGGTCTGTGTACCAAATTTCATCAAAATATCTTAATATTTGCGATCTGCTGCGTATAAACAATATAATTTTGGGGGAGCCTTATATGGGCACTGGTCTAAACATGGACCCGTGTTAACCAAAATCAATAGGCTTCTTCCTTGGGCTGACATAGGTCGGTGTACCAAATTTCATCAAAATATCTTAATATTTGCGACCTGCAGCGTATAAACAATATAACTTTGGTAGGACGCTTATATGGGCACTACACTGAACCAAAAGTCGTAAGTGAAATCAACATAAAAATTTTGTTACTTTTTGATGAAACGAATTGTTAAAACAATATATTTTTTATTCAAATTAATGTGTATTTTTTTTAAATCAACTACTTTTTTTTAAATGAACATACTTATTTCCGTCAATAATTCTCTACAAAACAATTGTTGTTTTGATAATTTTTTGTCCATTTTTTAACAAAATTTAATTTGTTAACTCTAAAAAAAGGCTGCAACGTAAATTTGATATAATTTTTCTTCAATTCGAAAAAAGAGTATTAAATCTGTGGAAAAAAGTTTAGTGAGGTTAGTTTTGTCGCGTTATTACTCGTGCTAGCATGTGTATTTGTAATTGTCGGAAATATCAATAAATTGACATTAAGTGTTTTTGTTTTTCAAAAAATAGATAATTAACAAATTCAGTGACTTAAAGTGAATTGCTAATTGAAGATTTATTAATTTTAATTCAAATAAATTTTTATAATTTTGAACGTTCTCAATTAAATCGTACATTAAAATTTCTGTCATTAATTTTGATATTATTATCTATCTTTTTGTTATTTTGTTTAAGGCAAACTATTAATGAAAGTTATATAATGTATTTGAATTATTAATTTAAATAAAGTTATATGTTTTTGTATATAAAATGGTACATGTGTTTTAAATAAAGAGTTTTTAGTATACGCTATATTATAATTTCAATTTTATATTTCAATATTTTTTATATTTTATCAAATTCATTATAAAAAAGACATTGTATGTATATTGCTTAAAAAAATTTTAAATTGGTGAAATATAAAAAATAATGAAATATAAGTCTAAAAATTAATAATAAATCGATAAATTAATTAATTAATTAAATAAAATGCATTGTTGAATTTAATAAAATGCATTGGTAAAACAACAAAATCATTATGCAATTTAATTAAATATAATTGTTAAGACAACTAATTTTTGTTAATACATTTGACGATATTTTGTCAAAATAATACCACATAAAATAGTTAAACGTCAAAATATAAATCTACTAAACAATGCGTTAAATTGATGGATAGGTTTTGTTAGTTGTATAGTGATCACCCATTCATCAATTTAATATGGATTTTAGTTGATTTCACAGCTATTTTTGGTTCAGTGTAGGTCTAAACATGGACCGCTGTTCACCA
Organism: Leucophora obtusa; assembly: GCA_949987735.1. Taxonomy (NCBI): domain Eukaryota; kingdom Metazoa; phylum Arthropoda; class Insecta; order Diptera; family Anthomyiidae; genus Leucophora; species Leucophora obtusa. The sequence goes on along the minus strand of OX465295.1, from coordinate 124,662,215 downwards.
AAATCAATAGGCTTCGTTCTTGGGCCAACGTAGGTCTGTGTACCAAATTTCATTAAAATATCTTAATATTTGCGACCTGCAGCGTATAAAAAATATAATTTTGGGAGGACCTTATATATGGGCACTAGGTCTAAACATGGACCGATGTTCACTAAAATCAATAGGCTTCGTCGTTGGGCCAACTTAGCTCTGTGTACCAAATTTCATCAAAATATCTTAATATTTGCGATCTGCAGCGTATAAACAATATAATTTTTGGGGGACCATTATATGGGCACTAGGTCTAAACATAGACCGATTTTAACCAAAATCAATAGGCGTCGTCCGACATAAGTCGGTGTACCAAGTTTCATCAAAATAAACTAAGATCAAGTTATATCTCAAAATTGGGAGGTCCAGTGATATCTTTGGGGATAAACCTAGATCTATTTTGATCCGAAAATTGGCGGATTGGTAGAGTTAAAAATTAAAAAAGAAGGTTAAATAAACGAAAAGAATTTACTAGGGTTGTATAGTTGCAACAAAAAGTCGACTTTTTGACTTTTTTCAAATTTTGAAAAGTCGACTTTTCGACTTTCCGACTTTATATAGGTAAAAGTCGATTAATCGACTTTTTGACTTTTTTCAAATTTTGAAAAGTCGACTTTTCGACTTTCCGACTTTTTATAGGTAAAAGTCGATTAATCGACTTTTTATATGAAAATTTCTAAATAGCAAAAAATCATATTTTTTAGCTTATTTGGGGGTCAGTTAACTAGATTTGAAACGTAGAATTGTACCTTGTTGATAATGAGCATAAATTCGACTTTTATGCATATAAAATAAAAATTTTCCTTGTTTTTTATCATCGCACAGTGGTATTAAACATAAAATGTAGCACAAAATTTATATACATTAAGGCTTATTTAACTACCTAATTTCGTAAAACACTTGGGTGAAGTGAAGGGAACTTTCAATGTAAATTGTTTTCGTAACAAAAACAATTTCTATAGAAATAACGCAACACTTCACCGAAGTGTTTTAAAAAATTACCCCCTTCTTCTTATACATTTAAATGCATGGTGTAGCCATATGGCAACATACCAGTTTTTTTTAATAAAAACCCCCACTTGATGCATAAAACTGCATTTTTGGGCTTTGGAGCCCCTTCTATAGACAGTGTTCTTTTAGTTTTTTGAGCATCACCTTGGCATTTTAAGCTGGCAGAGTTAAACTTTTAACTGTCCAGTTAATTTTTTAACTGACAAAAAAAGCATGTTTAAACGATGTAGGTTAAAAGGTTGGATTAATTGTAATCAAGTATTTACAATAATTTCTTTGTCTAAAAAATTGGGGAGCTATATTTTACGCACCTGTGAAAACTTAAAATTAAGTTCAAAATTTTCTCGCTTTCAACAAATGATGAGCGTAGATTGCATACACCGTCGTAGGTAGACCATTTTTCTAGGGGGGCTATAGCCTTTTAAAGTTTTGGTTCCTCTGTTTTCATTATGATCATCAGTGCTATCGGCAGATACCTATTCTGACAAGTTCTGCTTTAAGCTTTACCCAATAAGCGCTACAAAAATTTAAGTGAAATCAAAGTCAAGGCTTACATTTTGTTTAAATTTCACTTTGATTTTATGACTTACTCCAGTAATACTAATACACTGATAGAAATAAATCTGTGCAAATAGCAGATAATATGGATAAAAATGGCACTGCAGAAAATAACTTCCGAATCTGTTTAGTAAATTTTAGTTAGATAAAACTACCCTTCTCATATTAGCAAAACAATTATCTAAATAGTAGACAAAACACAATGAAAAAACTGTTATTTCTATAAATTTTTTGTTAAAAGTTAAACTTAGTTAAATGCCAATAATATTCTATCCTGCTGAAATTAACGAAAAGTTTTGTTGAAAAATTGTTATTAAGACCTGCTAACTTATCCCAAAATAAACTGAGTTTAGTGCTTAACCATAGTTTTGAATCTCAAATTTGGGGTTAACGTTTTACCATGTTTACATTGGAAAAACGTTACTTGCCCTAAGTATAATTCAAAAAGTCTAAATTCATTGAAATCGACCGACAATTTAAGAAGCCAAGGGTTCCGAAAGCTTGTTATCTCTCGAGGTGGTCTACTTTGCACGCTGATGCTAAATAAATGCCCTATTAATAAAACAGGTTGACCAAAAGCCTTATTCCTACTGTACTATATTCTATAAACTTTGTCCAAATCGGACGACTAGTTTAGAAGTTGTGTATGTATTACCACTTCTCTCAGTTTAAAACCACTGTGTGTCGTAGACATTTTAGAGTTTTTATGTCATATTTCACTGTTTTGTTTTCCAATAGATTAGCAACACTTGCTTAATTTTTTCTATTGTGTTATATCAGCGAAAACAAAATTTACTTCTTAGCCATATGGTAATAAGTAAAAAAGTCGAAAAGTCGAAAGCAAAAGTCGACTTTTCGACTTTTGCATCACAACAAAGTCGACTTTCAAAAAGTCGAAAATTTTCGCAAAAAGTCTATTAATCAATTAGTCGAAAGTCGACTTATAGAACCCTAGAATTTACAAAATCAAGAGCAGAAGATATAAAAATATAAGATGAATTACAACAATTTCAAAAAGAACACACAAGTCAGAATATTAATCAATAAATTCAAGACAATAAGGGATAAAATTATCAAAGTAAAGTCTACAATAACTTTCTTGATACGTTGCAGAAATACCGGAATTATACCAAAATTTATCTCAAATTCTACCAAGAATGTCTCAAATATTTTTAAGGTGGAGGGACTTTTGGCGATTCAGAACAATATTCATAATTATATTAAAAGAAAAACACCAATTACTGAAACATTTTCAAAGTGAGATAGAATTGATAAAAAATAATTTAGAGAGATATTTAACTGAAACTGAAATGAGAGAATTTTTAAGATATCAAGAGATAATTGCAACATCATTTAATGAGAAGGTAAGAAGAGTTCACAAAAGGAAATTTGAATGTTTAAGGGAAATACAAAGGAAAGAGTTAGGAATTAGATTAAATAAGAAATGGTTTATTAATAAGACTGACTTAGATATTCCGACAGACGTACAGTGGATACTTTCATTAGGACACAAACATGCATTACCAGTTAAAAGAGAAGATTTTCCGAAGTTGAATATGATAACTGATGCAGAGGACTGTATACAGACAATACCAGATAAGGAGGAACAAGAAATAGCTAGAAATAGATTAACAAATGTAATTAATAGCCATTTGAATAGAATAAGATTGACAAACAGAGATAGATACATTTTGGATAAGGTAAAAGAAGCCGAAATTTTCTTAAAAAAGAATAGGGATTTATTTATATTGAGATCTGATAAGGGAAATACAACTGTAGCTATAAGGAAAAAAGATTATGATATGAGAATCAACAATATCGTAGGAGATATTACAAAATATAGTTTACAAAATAGGGATCCAACGAGTAGATTACAAAAGATTAATAATAACTTAGTTGATGAACTTTTTAAAAAGAAAATTATTATGAATACAGAGAAAATTAAACTTAAGACTAATATTTCTACAGCACCTAGATTATATGGACTACCTAAAATTCATAAAGAAGAATTTCCATTGAGACCAATTTGTTCTTTTATTAATTCTCCATCATATGAACTCTGTAAATACATTACTAACATTTTAAAGAAGGTTACAGAAGAATCTAAGTACAATGTAAAGAACTCACTTGAATTTAAGAATAGATTATTGAACAAACAGATACAGAATGATGAAAAATTAGTTTCTTTTGATGTAGTTTCTTTATTCCCAAGTATTCCTGTTGATTTGGCAATGAATATTATAAGGGGAAAATGGAATGTTATTAAAGAATATACAACTATTGAAAAAGGCTTATTTTTCCGTATTTTGAAATTTTGTATAGAGGATAATAGATACTTTCAATACAGTGAGAAGATATATTTACAACGGAAAGGACTTCCAATGGGATCACCTGCTTCTCCAATTGTGGCTGATATAGTTATGGAAGAATTATTGGACACTTGTATTGAAAAACTTGATGTTACACCAGTGATAATGATTAAATATGTGGATGATATATTTTGTATCATTTCTGAAAATGCAATTGATGATATGTTAAGAGCATTAAATGAATTTAGTCCTGATATTAAGTTTAGCATGGAAAAGGAGTGTGATTCTAAACTTTCTTATTTAGATACTTTGGTAATAAGAAGGGGTAACAATTTGATAATGGATTCGTATCAGAAACCAACAGCGTCAGGTAGAATTATTAATTTTTATTCAAAACATAATAAGAAAATCATTATTAACACTGCGAAGAATTTGATAGAAAAAGTATTGACTATTAGTGACAGAGAATTGCATAGAAAGAATGAGGAAATAATTAAGAATTTATTAAAGGATAATGATTTTCCGATAGGATTAATTTGTTCATTGATAAATCAATATAAATTTAGGAGGAATAATAACACAGGGAACTTAACTGAACAGAAGATTTACAAGTCTTTGGTCTATGTACCGGGAGTATCAGAACGTTTAGAGAAATCAAAGATAATCGATACTAATAGATATAGAATAGCTTTTAAATCATACAATACAATAAATAAATTATATAGTAAGACAAAGGATAAGATACAGAAATTGGACATGTCAAATATAGTATATAAAATACCATGTAATGGAAATGACGGAGAGAATTGTGATAAGGTATATATAGGTACAACAAAGAATAAATTGAGAACTAGAATAGCTGGACATAAATCAGATCAGAAATATAGACATATTAATTCACAAAAGACAGCATTATCTTCTCATTGTTCAAATTTAAATCACTATCTTGACTTTGAAAATGTATCAGTTTTAAATACAGAACATAATTATAAACGTCGGTATATATTAGAAATGTTACAGATAATTAATACACCAACAACAAATAGAATTAACTTTAAAGCAGATATTGAAAATGTAGCTCAGAATTATAGATATTTAATACAAAAGAAATAACACACATTACATTAATTTATAACACATTATATTAATACATTTTTTTTTTTTTTTTTTTTTATTGTTAATTATTGTTATTTTTGTTTGTTATACTTTTATACCAAAAACTTTGCTGGTATAAATGTATACATACAATTTATATTTGACAAATGCTTTTCAAATTTTTTCAAACTTTGAAATTGTTTATAAATTTTTTGAATTAATTGTTATTTCCTGAAGATGCTACACATTGGAGTAGCGAAATATCGAAAATAAAAAACTTTTTATAAATAAAAACCAAACCTTAAGCTCAAGAAAATAGTAGAGTTAATAATGTTTTTATTGATTCAAATAAAAGACACAATTGATTTTCTGTTGTGAATATAATTTTATTCAAAAACAAAATATTCAAATTTTCAACCTGAAGAAATTCAAATTTGAAATTTAACAAAAAAATTTATGTCGAGTTTAGCCTAGAGGAAAAGCAATGGGCTGACAAACGGAAGGTCAGCGGTTCAATCCTGGTTCGCGATTTAAATTTTTTAAAAAAATTTTTTTTTATTCAAATTAAAAGACACAACTGATTTTCTGTTGTTGATATAATTTTATTTATAGACAAAATATTCAAACCTGAAGAAATTCAAATTTGAAATTTGACTAAAAAAACTTAAATAGAGCTTAGTTTAGAGGGAAAGCAATGGGTTGACAAGCGGTGGGTCGGCGGTTCGATCCCACTTAGCGACAAAAAATTTTTATTTTTAAATAAATTTTGTGGAACGTGTTTTTCTATTTATAGAATTTATAATCCACAAACATTAAAGTAATCTATTAACACAACAAAAATTCAAAAATTGTAAAAAAATTTCGGTAGTTACAATGGTATTAAAAATAAATAAAAGTGATTGTACCTGGAACTATAAAAATTCGGTTGGCGAAAAATTCGGTTGGAACTACGAATCTGTTTTCTGTGTGCATAGGAAGAGAGACATATTTCAGATGCAAAGCGAACTCTGGCTAAACGCTGCATTTATTTTAGCAATTAAAACTAAGCCAACTGCAGCTTCAATAGGGCTTCCAAAGCAAGAGCATCCTGAGAAATCTGAACGAACAAAGAGGAAATTTTAAATAGCTTTATTAAAAAATAAAAATGAAATGAAATTACTTTAGATAATGAAATGTAAATCAAAATTTTAAATAGATTTATTGAACAAAAAATTGTTTCTACAAAAGTTTCCACTTGTTCAATTTTCTGCTATAATATGCCCCAGATTAAAACAAAATGTTTTTTTATTTTTTTTTTTGAAATTTTGGACAAAACAAGTTTGCATTTTACACACCCGGGTAAAAAAGACTATATTTTAATATTAAAATATATGATAATATAAAATATTGTATGCGACTTTATATGTTTTTATATGATGATATATTAGAATTTTTTTTAGAAATTTTCTCATATGTAATCATATTAAATCATATATCAGTATTTGCTTTATTGCAAATTGTTTATATAGGAATATATAATTGATAAAATCGTTCAAATTTTTATATATAAATAGATACGAAAAATAATTTTGATTTTATTTTATATATTACAATATATTAGTTAATCTCAGACACAAGTTCGAATCTCATTTCATCAAAAACAATTTTTTATATGTTTTACTTAATTTTTTCATTAAATTAATATTTTCTTAGCTTTTTTTTAAAAAGTTTTAAAGAACATTCATTTACCAAAATAAGAGATCAACTAAACATTCCTTTCATTCATCTTAAAAACACATTGACACGGTGCAAAATATAATTTAAATAACATACATTTAAATTTAACGGTTCGTTGTAATTCAAAAAAATCTGTGCTTATCATACACAGAGTTGTACAAAATCAGCTGAGATATCTTAAGAATTAAGGTTCAAAGCAAAAAAGAGTAATAATAAACAAAGGATCAAAATAGTATTGTTAGATTTCGTTGATATTAGTCTAAGTTGAGTTCTTGATAACAAATTCGATTTGCTTTCAACTGTCACATAAGTAGACAATTATTAATTATTAACCCATTCAATGCGAATAACACTGATGATGGCTTTGTAGCGAAAGCCGAAAATACGTATTCTGTGTTGCTGGTCTTATCGAATTCTTAAAAAAAATTTTATTCCTTGTAATTTAATTTGTAAAGAAATAAAAAATTGTATCATCTTTCTTTAATTTGGAAATAATTTAAACAGAAAGTGATATTAATTTATGATCTAGAGTCAAACTAAAGAACATTCAGGTTTTTTCTTTTTAATTTGAAAAATCCAATTTAAAGAAATTCACATTTAAAATCATGACCCGGCTTGTAATGGGTTAATAAGTCTAGGTATGTTGCATACCACTGGTAAGCTATTCCAAGTACCTTTCCAACGACATATATATTTTGTTCTGGTCCGATATGTTTTGAGTGGAGAAATAAGCCATTGAATATTGTTATAGATCATTTGCAGGTCCATAAATCGGGAACTATGAGCCTCCAACAAAAAAGAAGTGCATTGCCGGGCTAATCATTAAATTTTTATTTAAAATAAAAAAAACTTAACATATTAAAAAAATAAAAATTTCTAAGTCCAAAGAAAATTCCCATATTTGAGAAAAAATGAACTACAGCCGTATTTAAAATGATAGAGTGTATGCTAACTAACTTGTTGCTAACTTTTTAACACACAAATTCCCATAACCCGGTGTCTTCAAATGCAATAAATTATATGATATGAAATGTCAAAACCATTGCAGAGAAACGTCAAAATGATATCAGTTGCAAAGTGGTGGAGAACACCTGACCATATCATGGCTAAGAAATATCGTTGATTTTTCTTCAAAAAACACAACATTTTTTAAAAAATTAATTTTTATCTACAAATAATAAATAATTAAACTCATTCGCATTCTCTTTTACCAAATTTTCTGTTATTTTTTTATTACAAAATTAGAATTAAAACGAAAAGTGACATTCGATGGCAGGCATCATTGCATGATCCGCTTGCATGTCAGTAAAATCATGATATTGCAATAAATTTGAATTTGAGTGTCTTCACTTGAGATGAAATCATTTTGACAATTGCTTACTGTCATTTTAGTGCATGTCAAGACACTAGGTAACCCAGCAAAACCTTTCATTACCATGTAATGAGTTTTAGGTATTGAAATCTTAAGTGTTCACTAGTTAGCTTTTAATTACTAAACTACTTATTTTAACATGGTGATGTCATTGGAGGAAAGTCATTACACTGATGTTACCTGTAAGTAGTTTATCAGCTGTTCTATAAATAGATGTTGAAAATAGATTTAAAAAAATATAAAAATTTAAAAACCAATAGGAGCTGACACGTATTGATCAGCGTACCCCACGATTGTCAGACAAACACTCTAACCATTAGACCACGACATCACTATGATTTTTAATGCTTTAATTTATATACACATTTATTGTGGCAACTGTTATACATGTCTATTTTTCACAAAACTTGTTGTTATTAAATACTGCTTAATGAACATCAACATTTCTATAAATAGATGTTTAATATAAATTATAAAAAAAAAACAACAATGGAAGCTAACACGAGTTGAGCAGCGATCCTCATGTCTGTCAGGCAAAAACGATAACCACTAGGCTACGCCATAGCTATGGTTTTTAATGATTTAGAACATATATTATTGGTTTCAGCTATTGTGAAATAGTAATGTGTGGGGTATAATTATCGGTAACTCATTACATTCAGTTTAAAAGTAATTCAACGGGTAATGAGATATGAGATCTAAGTAATGCATGTAGTAATGACCAGTCATTTCCAAGTTTTTGCTGGGTAAGGGAAGCTGGCAGCTAGTTAGCACATGCTTTTTCATTTTGAATACGGGGGCTAAACTTTAAAGAATTCAACAATAACGGATTTATACAATAACGTCTTTAATAGTTACTTATTATCAACAGTAGCATGCGGCTGGTAGTGTGTAGGACGTGAGATCCTGCTGCCCTCCAATACAAAGTTTTTTTTTATCATTTAAATTTAATCATATCGTATTGTATTAACTTATATCCAATTTGATAGGGACAAAATTCGGATATAAGTTGATCACTTGATATAACTTTGTATCCTTGATACAATTTCATATAACCATTTTTCGGATGAAATTATATCCAGTTACATATTGCAAATATACCCATTCATACATAATTTTATATAAACTTTTTTACTCGGGCAGTTAACATTTTTACCCAAGCAAATCATAAGAAATTTTAAAATTTACGCCGCATATTGGATCCGAAATTTTGAATTTGAAAAATTTTACCTCAGATTCGAAATCAGCAACCTTGAAAGCCCCCGTGTACCAATTTTCATGTAAATCAGAAGAAATTTTAAAATTTACGCCGCCATATTGGATTCGCCATTTTGAATTTGAAAAATTTTACCTCAGATTCGAAATCAGCAACTTTGAAAACCTCCCGTCTACCGATTTTCATGTAAATCTAAGTAAGACAATCATTAGAAAAATATTAACCCCTTCAAGACGAAATACACTGATGATGGCTTTGTAGCGAAAGCCAAAAATACGTATTCTGTATTGCTGGTCTTATCGAATTCTTTCAAATATATTTTTATTCTTTGTAATTTACTTGTAAAAATTGTATCATCTTTCTTTGATTTGAAAAATAATTTAAACAGAAAGTGATATTAATTTATGATCTAGAGTCAAACTAAAAGAACATTCATTTACTTAAAAATAAGAGATCAACTAAATATTCCCCCATCAATCTAAAAAAATTTTAAAATTTATTTTGAATTTGAAAAATTTTACTTCAGATTCGAAATCAGCAACCTTGAAGACCCCCGTATACCAATTTTCATGTAAATTAGAATAAATTTTAAAATTTACGCCGCCATATTGGATCCGCCATTTTGAATTTGAAAAATTTTACCTCAGATTCGAAATCAACAACCTTGAAAACCCCCGTATATAGATTTTCATCCTTCTTCAGTGATTCCTTATAGTTTTGGCCAGAAAATGGGGTCATTTTACCTATAGTGCATTGTAAGTAACAGGGAAGACCTCTGCGGGGAGCCTATTTCATATACGGCTGGTGCGACTGATAAACGAATCCTCTCTGTAATGCGATCCGCTGGACAATCGACAACAAACGGATGGGCTCTACTTGATAAGCGAGTATTACGAATAAAAACCTGGGCTTTGGGAATAAGTTCACTTATCTCAGCAGAGCACTTCCCATGGTAATATCGATAGAACAGCGTTACACAACCCACATTCCGACGATGTTCCAATGAGTCAATAGAGCTGGATACTCTACTGTCATTGATAAGCGCCGACGCCCTCCTTTTCACACGGTCCAAAAGCTTTCAACTTCGAAGCTCCTGCCCATATTTGGGAATTGTATTCCATCTTCAAAAATTAGCAATTTTTTATAGAATGGATGATGAAAGAAAAGTGCGTTAAAAAATAATTAAATATTGTCAACAAAACCAAACATCGACATACAAAAAAATTGCCAAAGAAACTAATGTATGTCGCCAAACAGTTTCAAAAGTGGTAAAAAGGTATCTGGAACACCTAACAATTGAAAGGAAGCCGGGAACAGGAACAACGACTGGTTATCGTAACATTGGTAAGGCATATAAAATTAAAAGCATGCTTACGACAGCTCCTAACACATCTGGCAGAAAAACAGCTCGGTTACCAAATGCTCGGACTTTTTTGTACGTAATGAAACGTAAGGCAGTACTAAAGTCCTACAAAGTTCAAAAAGATCCCAATAGAAAAGCTTTTAAAAATTTGGAGGCCAAAACCAGAGCTCGAAAATTGAAATCAAATTTTATACAAAAATACATCTGTCGTGTAATGGACGACGAAACTTATGTCCTGGCTGTTTTTTCGCAGCTCTCTGGTCAAGAATTTTATGTTTCCGATGTTCGAGGAAATGTTGCGGAAATATTTAGGTCGAAAAAGCAAACGAAATTCCCTAAAAAATTCCTAGAATGGCAAGCCATGAAGCGGCCAAAGAAGCCAGTCATTTGTGACATCTGGATCTATAAACAGCGAAATTTATATCAAGGAGTATTTGCAAAAGAGACTTCTTCCATTTTTGAGTCAACACAATGTATCCACTTACTCTTGGCCCGATTTAGCATCTTGTCACTACAGCAAGAAAGCGCTGGAGTGGTATAATTATAATAATGTGGTTTTTGTACCAAGAGAGGCAAATCCACCAAACTACCCACAGCTCAGGCCAGTGGAGAGATATTGGGCTCTTGTTAAAAGAGAATTAAAGGGCACAAAAAAGGTCTCCCAGGACATGCAATATTTCAAACGTAGATGGACAACCTGCTCTAATAAGATGACAGAAACTACCATAAAAGCTTTAATGGGAGGGTTTCCGGAAAAAGTGCATAACATTGTTCCTAGTGGTTAGAATTCCATGCGGTTCTTTTTGTTTGATTTTGTATTAAATTTCATTTAATAAAAATTTGGTTTGAAGTCTTAAAATTCAGTGGTTTGTTTTTTATTTAACTTTATGTGTGTTAACGTTTTTATGATCTCACTCCTTACTTCTTGCACCGACGTAAAAAACCTAGACACTTGAATGCTTCTTTCGAAACCTGAAAAACATGCTTATTCCATCGGACATCACACTGAATTTTCATGCCCAGAACATCAAGAGTATTCGATTCCTCAATATCGATATCACCCATATGTACAGATAGCACTGTTGACCCCGCAGCCCTATGGGTCAACATACAACATTGGGTCTTGCGTGCATTAAAATCCACATTTTTCGCACGACCCCACTCTGAGATTGCAGAAAGGTCACGATTAAGTATGTCATTCATAATCTGCCTTTTGCCCCCAATCTACTCAGGGCTTGGCCTACGAATGAAAGAAAATGAATGACACATGTTGCTGTCATCTGCGAAAGAGTAGATAGGGTTGAAAGTTTGACCAAGAAGATCATTGAGGAAGATAAGAAATAGGGAAGGAGAAAGAACAAAAACCTGCACTCTAATAAATTTTTGTTGAAATTTACCCTATTTATAGTAGGTAACTTTTTACCTACTATAATATCAGCAAAATTACTCTATGTGCGTAAATGTAAAATAATACACACATTGTGTCTAATATGTATACTAGACCGTACCTCAAAAAAAAAGTTCGCCATACACCCTCCAATACGAAGTATTTTTGCAAGGCAATTTCAAAAAAAAAAACTTTTTAATTTTTTTGGCGAACGTAGGGGTCGCCTTTTTCAATTTTTCGTTATAGCTTCGGCATTTAAAGTTGGATTTTAAAGTGTAATATATCGATTTTTTGCCTCGAGGAGACCAGTGTCTTGCTATAAAGGAAAAATCCAATGAAAAAAATTTAAAAAGGCGACCCCTACGTTCGGCAACCAATATATAAAAAAAAATTCTACTGGGTTTATCGGAAAACTTCATTTGCAAACGTTTAATGATTTCTTGCGAGCTTTAATTTTCTGACATTAGGGTTGTACATTAGGGTTCTAGCAACTGAGATCTGGTGGCTAACTACTAGAATGGGATACTTGAGGTCAATGGCCCTCGAGAGAAAAACATCGATGTATCATACTTTAAGATCCGACTGTAAATGCCAAAGATATAACGAAAAATGTAAAATGGCGACCCCTACGTTCGGCAAAAAAAAATAATTTTTTTTTTTGAAACCTCCTTGCAAAAGTACTTAATATTGGAGGGTGTATGGCGAACTTTTTTTTTAGACTGTAAGGTGGTACGCTCTAATGTATACACACATATTGTGTAAACTTATATACAAGTTGTCTAAGTATACCCATTTTTGTTAGTAAATTTAGGCAGCAAATGTTTCAAAATGCAAATTTAAATGCTTGACATTGCATGTTTAAATGCTTGAAAATACAAACAAAATGTTCATATTTATAATCGAAATATTTTGATTTCATAATTAAAATGCATGATATAAGAAATGCATTAACATTTTTATTATAAAAAAAAAAATTTGCGATAGAGTACATAATATTATTCAGTGTGTTCCCGTACGTTCCCAATGTTACCGAAATTTACCCAAAGTTACCGAAATTTACCCAAAAGCGTTCCCGTACTCGAGAATTGGGTAAATGAGAGCGCTAATGAGAGTGTATTAGTGCTTCTCTTTTTACCAAAATTTACCCAGACTTTTTCTTCGGGTAAACTTTGGTAAAACAGCTGATGCAAATATAAACAAAAACAATTGTGAAATTAAATTAAAAATTGTAATTAAATAAAGAAATAAGCAAAAGAAACTTGGTTTTTTGTTAAAATTAATTGAATAAAATCAAAAACAACTTTTAAATGCGAATAAATATGTCTATTTGTGCCGATTTGCAAACTGAAATTATACGTATTTTCACATCAGTGATGGGATTTTTGGCACAATCTAAGATTGATTGGTACAATGGCACAACCGATACTATTTTGGCACATTTGGTTATCTACAAAATTTAATAGAAAATGAATTTAAAAAATAACAATTCTTTAATTTTTAGTTTCTAAGCATTTATTGGTATTAAAATACGTTTTCGAATAAAGCAAAACTAAAAAATGGCATCGAAGATATTACCGAATAAAGCACCGTAAGTTGTTTTTCACGTGAAAAAATTTCTCTCAGACTTTAAATGCTTTAAATTGCAATTTAAGTTAAAAAAATTAACAATATTTTAATTTTATAACAAAGCCACAATCACAATTAACACAAAATGTCACTTTTTCACCAAAAAAATAATAGTCTTGTGCATTAAATTTGCGTGAAAACTAAGTTTGCACAATTTTCATGTGAAACTCATTGTCGTGAAAAATAATTTTTTTTATATGGAGTATAACAGTTTTTTCACGTGAAAACTGAATAACTTACGGTGCTTAATCCATAGAATTTTAAAAATTCAAATGCTATAAATTTATCTCAGAGCTCCGAAAGAATTAATTTAAGTTTAATTCATAAAAAAATTAATTCAGTTTTAGAAAATGTTTATATGTATACCATTCCGTGCAACCATTCCTAAAGAATTGATTCATTGGCTGCATTCCCAAATCTTTAAAAGTATCGGATCAATTTAATTTATCATTCACCTTTTAATTGAAAGAAAATTTTAATTCATTCAAATATAATTAATTCCATAAGAATTCAAAATAATTCCATAAGAATGCATTTACAAAATGAAAGTTGAAAACACGGTTTCTAAGTGAAAATTGAGTTTTGGCACAATAAAGGCCCATTTGGCACATTTTAGTCACACACTTGGCACAAAACAAAATTTTTCAAGTCCCATCACTGTTTAACATTATTCTTTGAAATAAGTTTTTGGGCTAGAAAAGTGGTTTTTTGCGTTCCTGTACTATTGGGTAATTTTGTCATTTTGTGAGAGGATTTTGTGCTTACTCTCATTTTACCGAACTTTACCCAAAAAGTAAAGAAACACACCTATTATTTTTATAGTTTTTTAAATATTTTCAATGAAATTTTCAAATCTTTTGACAGTGTTAGCACGTATTAAATATCGGTTGCTGCAGCTGGATAATTAATTTTGTTGATACAAAATTTGTTGAACCTTTTAAGGTTTAAAGTTGGCGAATCAGCAGTATTTATATCCGCTAATTGTCGAGATTATTGCTTTTAAAGGCTTTATTTTTAATTTTGAAGACTTTAAGCAAAGAAAAAGCTATCAGGGGTATATTTCTAAAGTGTTCATGCCATAATTTTGATCTTCCAACCCTTTTTGGGAAATATAAATTTATTGTTAAAAATCGGAATCGTTGAAAGTGAAATAATTGATAGGATATTGCAACATATTGGTGCATAATGGTGGTACAATTATTACTGGGACCAACATTTAAAGATAGCTCAATTTCCGGAACTGGACACAGTTCCGCAACAGTCATATTATTGGATTTTAAGTTACTTGTACAAAGCATATCTGTGCAAGTTTTCTTATATATACAAATTAATTTCTGAAAATTTAATTAAGAAGATTTAAAAACAATTTGTCAATGTTAATAATAAAATATAAATTATTTTCGCATACCTTGCAATAAGCTCATACCGTACCACAAAAGCTGCACTTTCACTTTGGTGTTTTAAATAATTTTTCATAAAATATACGCGTTTTTCCTTATCTTCCCGTTATTTTAAATTTACTGTTATTCATTTTAGTTTTTCAAATGACACATTCATTATAACTCTAAAATGTTCGAACAATTACACACTTTATGCCTAAAATTTGTTTTTAAGCACAATATACTAATGATACACACAAAGTGTGTAATTATAAAGTTAATATGCCTGCTATTACAATTTATGCCTATTTCTGCAGACAAAAATGTGTATATCAGATTATTACACATTTGGTGTCTAAATTTAGGCATTATGCGTTATATTACATACATACTTTATTGCAGTGAATTTACAAGCAGTTTTTAGAGTGTACGGTACCCCTGAATTAAGCCGAAACTCGTCGGATGAGATCCCATCTATAACAACACGAATAGTGCGATCTCTGAGAAAGCTCGAAATAAAACGAGCGAAATCATTACCCACACCAAAGGCAATAAGCTTTGATACAAGCGCCCCGTGCCATACACGATCAAAGGCCCTAGAAATATCCAGAGCAACCACTTTTCTCTCACCAAAACGGTGAATGGACTGACTCCAACGTCCGGAGAGGAACGCTAACAGGTCTCCCGTAGAACAATTCCTACGGAAGCCATATTGTCGGTCATTAAGAAGTGAGTTGGACTCTAGATAATTCACGAGATGGTAATTAAGCATACTCTCCATCACCTTTGAGAGCGCAGAGCATATTGCGATTGGGCGGTAATTTTCAGGGTTATTAGCCGCACCCTTTTTAGGGATTGGCTGGACATTGGCATCCTTCCAGCACGAGGGAAAAATTCCCGTATGGTAAGAAGTGCCAAAAAGGTTAGCCAATGGACGAGTTAGCGTCGAAGAGCACTGTTTCAGCACCAGTGCGGGTATGCCATCCGGGCCCGATGACTTATTTATGTTGAGGTCAGCAAGAACCCTTTTAACTGCACGAGCTCGGAAGAATATCTTAGGCATAGTACTGGATACTCTTTCAAGTTCTGGCAGTGGTTGATCGCTTTCCGGCAGGAATGAATTACCTGCAAACATCTCAGCTAAAAGGTTAGCCTTATCAACCGGTTCAGTGAATATTTGATCATCCTTTATAAGAGTTGGGATAGCTGAACTAGAATTATCCTTTACTCTTTTAACGAATGACCAAAAGCTCTTGCTACCCCGTGGAGCAGAAAGAACTTTAGTATGAAGACGTTTTTCGTAAAGAAACTTTTCACGACTAAGCACTTTGGAACATTTATATCTCGCCTGTTTGCGAAGCAGATCAGTATTGTCGTTCTTATTATCACGCCAATTTTTGAACGCTAACTCTCTGGATCTGACTGCGTTTCTGCAAGTCTGGTTAAACCAACATTTATCTTTTGGTTTAACCGAAATTTGCTTCGAAGGAATGAAAGATTTCATTCCAAGCAATATGACATGTTCTACCATTTTCGCCGCGGCATCAACGTTGTAGTGGAGGAAACAGAGTTTCCAATTAAAATGCCGGAAAAAGTCGTTGAGCTCAGCCCAACGTGCTTTTTCGTAAATAAAAATTGAACGTTTCGTTGCCGAAACGTTTCGAAGGTCGGAGAACGAAAAGATGCTGAAATTTGATTCTTGGTCTAATTTATAATAAATCGCTGTTGATTTCTTTTTGTGTTGTTATAAGTGTTTGCTTTTGTCTTTGCCCCAATTCGTGCTTGGGGATGCGATGTATTATTTTTTTTTTGTATTATTTTTTCTTTTATTATATATAATAATCATTATATTTAATTTAACTTACGTTAAGTTTAGTTTTGTATTATAAATACTTTTGTGTTAAAATGTTGAATTAGCTCTGTAATCAGCTTTTGGCCTGAATAGGCTTTTTTGGTTACTATAAATAAATGAAATGGTACAGTGATCCGAATTGCCGAGAGGTGCAAGTGTTCTTACTTCATACTTATCCGGATGAGAAGTAGGGAAAATATCAAGAGTATTTTGATGTTCACTTTCAACACACGGAATGTACGTTGGTTCATTCACTAATTGCGCCAGGTGGTTGTGCGCGGCAAACAGCTCAACATAAAGGCCCTCGGGAGTTGTATGGCTCGAATGGCGAAGCCAGGAAGTGTTGTGAATATCAAAATCGCCAGCAACTACGACTTCACTACTCGGGCAACTCCCCAGAATTCTAGCGATAGAATCGGAAAGGACATCGAAGCCATTAAGGGTATTCGTCCTCTCCATGTTTGGGCTTCTGTATAAGAACCCCAAATGCAAGATGTGCGACCTGATTTTGAACTTAACCCAAAGTGTGTTAAATTCCGCATCATTATAGTTTAATGGTTGCTGGCAGAGAAACAAGCCGACCAAAATAATCGGCGGCGGCGGCTCAAGCAAAAAATCGGCGGCGACGGCGGCGATTAAGGTTGAGCCGGATAAAAATCGGCGGCGGCGGCGCAACCAAATAATCGGCGGCGGCGGCGGCTTGATCGGCTGAAAACAACATTTTGTAATGTGATTTGAAAACGTTTAAGTTTTTTTACGAAAGATAGATATTTTACTATCACTCTATATGCCTTTATGTTTTTTGCCATTACTCTTACCTGACCATTTCTCAAAGATTTGTACGAATAATCTTCAAGGTTTACTATTTTTGAAAAGTTATTCATCATCGCTCTTATATCTGAAACATTTGGAATAATTATTGGAGGAGGTTTTTCTTCAGAAAGTTCTTTGTTAGCATTATCGTTAATATAATTATCATCATCATTATTGTCTACATCAAGTGCAGCAAACATGTTGTTGCTAGTAGGTACTTGGTATATCATCATTAGGGCAAGGAATTTCATGCACTTAAAAATGAAAAATATGATCCTAAAATATGCGGTTAAAAAAGAAAAATATGCACTAACAATATAAGAAATATGCACTAAAAACTATAATTTTTGCAAAAATAATGCACTTTAAAACTTAAAAATATATTTTAGTTATTTTGCAAACAGACACAGAACTCGAAGATTTCCCATAGGTCAATAAAGTTTTAAAAATGTTTATTTTGATTGAATCAAAATATGAAAACGTATCAATTTTTTATATTTTTTTACAAAATAAAAAATGCTACTAAAAATGAAAAATATGCACAAATATGCATTAAAAAGCACAAAATATGCATTAAAAAGCCACTAAATATGCATTTAAAGTCGAAATATGCAAAATATGCATTTATGTCAAAATATGCAACTACAAATCGATGCCAGTTAGTTCTAAATTTGATGAGTCGGATAAATGTTTAGTCCATATTAGTTTTGGACTATCGAGAAAAAACATGCATTTGCATGGAATTCCTTGCCCTAATCATCATTGTTGGTAGTTTTTGTTATTTTGATTGCATGCTTAACTAATTCTGGTGATCGATTTTGTCGTCGTTTCGTTGTTTTGTTTTCAGCGACTGTCTACCAGACAATATCGCTTTCTTCAGTAGCTTCGCTGCTACTATCCATTCTGCTGTAACAGCAGAGGATTAGTATAGCAGAATATTAATCCCTTTGTTTACTACTTAATAATAAATAATAATTTGTTGTTGATTTCAATACCCAATGCAGTGTTGCCAACAAATTTCCAAAATAAATGGCTAGATCAGACCCAAAAATAGCTAGAAAATCTCTAAATTATAAACAGTGTAAATATTTAGCGATTTTATCTCTAGATTGTTGAAAAATGGTAGTTAAAGCAGTTTTTACTCAAAAATTTCTTTAATATGTTAAGCGATTAAGCTTCAAATAATGAGTCCTGATTTTCATTGAATTAATCTTTGTATTGAGAATACACAATAGAGGGCGTGGTATGATGAAAAAGTGCATACCCATATTTTATCGAAATGTGTATTTTTAGAGTTTTTTTTTACTAAAATCGTTTAAGATGTTGTGTTTTATAATAAAGGAATAACAAATGTTATTGCTTTTAATTTTAGATAGAATTATAGAAAAGAGATCACAATTAACGTCTGCACTTTATCACGGTCAGAAAATCAGTCGCAAAAAAATATATATAAAATCAATTCATATAAGATTTGTTGTTGGTTCACGTGTGATTTGTTTCATGTTCGCACAGATCCATGGCTAGTCAAGACTATACAATTGGTCCTAAATATTTAATATAACATACAAGTTTTATTTAATAAATTATAAACATACCCTTTTAGTACCAAGTCCTTTTCGTTGAAACATAACTTGCAAAATAATAATTTTGCCAGCACATTTTTTTTGCCAATGTAAAGGGCTCCAAAGTAATCCCAACATTGGGAAAATGTAACCCCCTTGGAACTCAAAACAATTTTTGCCTCTTATAGAATTTTCAGACAATTAAAGCATACTGGGAATCAATTTTTTTTATTTATTCTTTTTAATTTTAACAAACTAAGGAATAAATAAAGACCATAGAAAAAATACATATCGATTGATTTAAGAAATTAAACTTGTTTGAAGACTTTTGAATGGAGGCTTTGTTAGAAAGTTTGGGCAGGATGCACATATCTTGTAGGGACCTATTTTAATTAGATGCCCAATCAATAATGTCCTTAAATGATGAAATTATGTGATCAATTCGAACATTGGTTTGAGCATTTTATCCGTAAACGTGTCCTTTTCTAAATATTATAGAATTTTACAATATCTCTTATCTTAACTTTTTCATTTATTTGTTACAAAATGTTTAATTTATCCAGAATATTCAACTGGACTATTTTTAAAACTGTATTTTAGAATTGAACAAATATATATGGGTAATATCAAAAAATGTGATAAAAACCATGTAACCAGCAAATTTCAAATGCATGGATTACATTTGAGTTATATATTTCGGTATATATCAGCGCATTGTCACCTGTTTTACAAAATTTATAACAATCTGACCAATTTTTGGTTAATACATAAAATTTGTAACCAATTTTATAGGCTGTAAACTCCGTAACCAGTAACTCATAAGGTTTTTTAACTTTAATAGCTTATATTTTAATAACCAATGAAGCTAAACACTAACTGTAAGAATTTATATGAAGAGGAGAAGTAACGCTTTTAACAAAAATTAATACATTTTACAAACTTTTTCGTATATCTATGCTAACACGGCTTCAACTCTGTAACGATTTTTCGTCATAATTTTTGATAAAAATGCATACACTAAATACATATATTGAGTTTTAAATGCAAAGTTAAGCAGCTATGTTTTTTTATTAACTGATTTTTTACAAATCTGCAAAGAGTTGCATTCTGAAGTATTATATTAACCCATTAATAACTTTTTTTTTAATTTTTTTCACAGTATAAATTTACATAAGCTTTTATAGCTTAAAAAAATTATATTTATAAAAATTTAATATTTAGAAGATTTTAACTTTTTTCTTTTCATATAAAAAAATTGTTTTTAGCTCTGGTTGTTCAAGTTTAATGAATTAGTAAATTCTTTTTAAAAAATATATTTATTTTTAAATTTTTTATATTTGAAAATTGATACTTCCAGCCGAAATGAGCCGAAAAAAATCGGCGGCGGCGGCTGAAGCAAAAATGATCGGCGGCGGCGGCTTAAACGGCTCACGGCGGCTGGCTTGTTTCTCTGGTTGCTGGTACTGGTACACAACTTCGTTGCGAATGTACATTGCAAGGCCCCGATGGAAAATGAAAAGGGATAGGAGTTGATATCCAGGTATATAGAAATCCTGTGGATATGCATCCCCACACACCTGGGTCTTACACAAGGCGAAAACATCCGGCCGATGAAATCGAATGTGAGCATATACAGAGAAGAAGTTCACCCTCAGTCCACGTATATTGCAGAAGTCAATGCGAAATCTTCCTGTCATTACAATAATTGATGTTATATATAATGTTATATATGATCATTTATAATATGGATGATATCTAATCTTATAAAAGACAATATATAAAAATATATGGTTATAGAAGGTACCACATAAGAAACATGTAATTATATTTAGCTATTCATGACAATATATATACCCGAGTGAAAAAGAGTATATATAACATACATTTTTTAATATTAAAATATATGGTAATATAAAATATTGTGTGCGACCTTATATGTTTTTATATGGTGATATATTCGAAATTTTTTTAGAAATTTTCTCATATGTAATCATATTAAATCATATATCAGTATTTGCTTTATTGAAAATTGTATATATAGGAATATATTATTGATAAAACCGTTCAAAATTGTATGTATAAATAGATACAAAAATATTTTTAATTTTATTTTTTATATATAACAATATCGTCGGCTTGCCTGCAAGTAGTGTTATGTGTTCTTTAACAGGTTTTCAGGAGGGCGAAAAAACTGGTTTATATTATCCTTTTAATATATTTCATTGACATCATATTCCTTAATAATGATTGTAATAAATAAGGTCGTGAATCATTAGGGCATATGATGTCAATAAAATGTCTTAAAAGGATAATATAAATCAGTTTTTTCGCTCTCCTGAAAACCTGATAAAACCAAAAACATAGCACTTCTTGCAGGCAAGCCGACATTAGTTAATATCAGACCCAAGTTAGAGATTAACTAATATATTCGAGAATAATGTAATATTTGATCAAAAACAATTTTTTATATGCTTTACTCAATTTTTTCATTAAATAAATATTTTCTGAACTTTTTTACTTCTAAAAGTCTTTTTTTAATTTAAAAAATCCAATTTAAAAAAGTTAACATTTAAAATCATGGCCCGTCTCGTAATTGGTTAATAAGTCTAGCCATGTTGCATATCATTGGAAAGGTATTTCAAGTACCTCCCCAACGATATATATATTTTGTTCTGGTCCGATAAGTTTTGAGTGGTCCAAAGAAAATTCCCACATTTGATAAAAAATTATCTAGTCTTTAAAGAATAACAGATTTATACATTAACGTCTTTAATAGTTACTCATTATCAACAGTAGCACTCGGCTGACAGTCAGGCATGTGATGAATATCGAAAACGATCTGATTTTCATGGTAAATATTTTAGGATATGTACAATACCAATTATATTTTATTTCCTAATTTACATGTCCCGCGTCAAATAAAACGATAAATAATAATTTGAAGCCAATTTGATTTTCGCGAAACAAATTATTCTAGATTGAAAAACTGTTCGTTTTCGATTTTCATCACACCCCTGAGTGTGTAGCACCCGAAATCCTGCTGCCCTCCAATTCAAAGTTTTTTTTATCATTTAAATTTAATCATATCGTATTGTATTAACTTATATCCAATTTGATCGGGACAAAATTCGGATATAAGTTTATCATTTGATATAACTTTGTATCCTTGTAAATATAATTATATCTAATATGATACAATTTAATATAACCATTTTTCGGATGAAATTATATCCAGTTACATATTGCAAATATATCCATTCACATATAATTTTATATACACTTTTTTACTCGGGTACTCACAAATTATAAGTTAAAACAAGATATTACTATATATGTTCGTGTTGTTGCGTTATATACAATTATATAAATTTATATATATAAATGACTTAGAAAAAATAAATTAATAACAATCTGCTAAAAAAACAAAAATTAAAAATCTTAAATGTTTTCAATTCACAGATTTTTTTGGTGAGGAAGATAAAAAAATGTTTGTTGGAGGGTTTAGGCCCCGATTTATATGGCTCAAGAGTCTACATACATATCAATAGTCTATATTTGCGAAATTAATAATGGGGCAAGAACAATATGCAAGTTGTCGAAAAGGTAATATAAATGTCTTTTACACTCTAATAAGTTTTTGTTGAATTATACTGAATTAAATGGAGGTAACTTGGTACCTACTATAAATTGGGTAAAAATAGGCACTTTGTTTAAAATTTAACATGTAGACGCATTGTGTGTAAAAATTATAAACAAATTGTGTCTAAACGTACGGTTTTAAATGCTTATAAAATGTTTTTCAATATACTACTTTAAACAGAATGTGTGTAAATTTAAATGCGCGTGTGCTCAAAACTACATTAAAAAATAGTGAAGCTGCTGTAAATAACTAACAAAATCAGAAGATAACTGCGCAAATTTTTGATTAAGATTTATTAAAGTACATTAACGTATTTTCAAAAATGTATCAGAAAGAAATAAATAAACTGCAAATTAAAAAATTCGGCATGAATTCCAAATATTGCATCCGTTTAAATATATGTATTATGAAAATCTCAATAGCTTCGTTTCGGTTTGAAAGTTGATAACTTTAAATAGAAAAAAAGAATATTAAAAACGCGCATACACAACACTAATTCCTTAACATTTAACTTGCCAAAATTTTATCCAAACTCAAGCTGCGATATGTACAATATCAACACTGAATATCCACAATTGAATTGGACCATGAAAAAATATGTGTAACATATGAATCTGGTAAGATTTGTATGCACCCGTAATCGAAAATTAAAGTTTTTTGCGAATACAAAAGATCTTAATTGGATTTTTAAATAAAAAATTATTTTTGGTAAAAATTTTCTGTGTTAGTATTTTTCTCGTTGACAATTTCAAAAATGTATTTTTTATTTATTTTCTTTTAAAATGTATACAGACAAAAGAAATTAATCACTTTGTGTTTTTTTTTTTTTTTTTTTTTTTTTTATAGACCAACACTCAGGGGATGCCCCCTACTAATGCAGTGCATTGTGTTGATATCAGGAAAATAGGTTGTGGGAAGGAGGAAAGAGGGAGTAGTGTTTGTCGACATTTGATTTGAATTTCCCTACATTGAAAGTATCAGGAAAGACATTCGCGGGGAGTATATTCCACATACGGGATGTTCGACTAATGAACGAATTTTCCCTGTAATGCGTTGTGCGATCCACTGGACAATCAATTACAAACGGATGAGATCTACTAGATAAGCGTGTGTTCCGAGCAAAAACATGGGACCTAGGAATAAGTTCACTTATTTCGTTAGAACACTTCCCATGGTAATATCGATAGAACAATGTTACACAACCCACATTCCGTCGATGCTCCAATGAATCAATAGAGCTGGATATCCTACTGTCATTGATAAGCGCCTTCGCCCTCCTTTGGACACGGTCCAGAAGCTCCAAAATAGACTTTGAAGCTCCTGCCCATATATGGGAGTTGTATTCCATCTTCGGTCGGATATAGGTGGTATAAATAAGTGGTATAAGTAAGGAGATCAGAGGAAGTGAAATATTTACGACACCGATTAAGAAAGCCAAGACACTTGAATGCTTCTTTCGACACTTGTACAACATGATTTTTCCAGCGGACATCACGTTGGATTCTCATGCCCAGAACATCAAGAGCTCCAGATTCCTCAACATTGATGCCACCCATGAGGACAGCAGACGATGATGATCCCACGACCCTATGGGTCAGCAAACAACATTGGGTCTTGCGTGCATTAAAATCGACCCTATTCACGCGACCCCACTCGGAGATTGTCAATAGATCATGACTGAGTGTGTGTACACATTTTGTGTCTATTTCCTTGTAATATGTTGCTAAACACTGCTATTACTACATTTTGTGTTTACTTTTTATTAAATAATGTGTACGAAAGTTTAATACACATTTTGTGCAAACGTTTGAGCATTGTGTGAATATTTAAACAAAATTTTACAATATTTATAATAGTTCATTTAAATGCTCTTTTTAGAGTGTAAATAATGTATGACATATATAGATTTAGCAATCCTTTGAAAAAAAATAATCTTATCCAACACTTTTTCACAAGTTATTTTGTTGGTATTAAAAAGAGGAGCAAAAAAATAAGAATATTGCCAAAATTTTATGTAGAAATATTACAAAAAAAGCATTTTCGCTCTGGAATAACTTAAATTCAGAACTTTAAAGAAATTATTATATATTACGATATCTAATTGTACATATATGTATTTAAAATGCTATTAATTGAAAACATAATTTGCAGATGCTGTTGACAAAATGGTTTAATCGTTTTAAGATCTGTAAAAAAATATTTAAAAGTAAATCAAATTGAGTTAAAAAAAGTTTAAAAAAAAATTTTTTTATGCCCGAGCTGGAATTTTTCTTACTTGGGCCATTACAAGTAAGAAAAAAGTGACATGGAGCCATATGAAGTTATATTTAATTATAAAGGGTTCTTCAATAAGAGCGCTACAAAAGTTTTTTTAAATAAAACAAAAACGGTTTTGGATATCAATGAAATTCTTTATTCCTGTGAAAGTACGTTCGATGCCATTATATGTGGAAATCGATCTCTTTTGCATGGCCACCACGGGCACGCTTGCAGAAGTCCAGACGTTTAACCCAATTTTCGACGGTTTTCAAGCATAAATCGGCCGATATACGTACGAAGTTCATCAATCGTCGCTGGCTTGTTGGCATAGACCATAGATTTGACGTAGCCCCACAGGAAATAGTCCAACGGCGTCAAATCGCACGACCGAGGGGGCCAATCGACTGAACCATTTCGTGAGATAACACGTTCTCCAAACTTGGTTTGCAATAAATTGATTGTGACATTCGATGTGTGGCTTGTGGTGCCGTCCTGTAGGAGCCACATGTCCTCCAAGTCCATATCATCCAATTGGGGCCAAAAATATTCGGTTATCATTGAACGGTAGCGATTCCCATTCACAGTAACGTGCCGGTCTTGATCATCACGGAAGAAGTACGGCCCAATGACGCCGCCGGACCATAAACCGCACCAAACCGTAATTTTTTCGGGATGCAATGATGACTCATGGAGTACGTGTGGATTGCTGTCTGACCAATAACGTATATTTTGTTTATTGACAAAGCCATTCATTATGACGACCATAAATTCGACGTAGCGCTCTTAACGTTGAGTCCACTGACTCCGAATGTCGGTAGCAAATTTTAATAATTTCGACTCGTTGTTGGCTCGTATATCTTTCCATCATGAAATGGCAAACCTTACTGAAGAGAAATGTCAAAAAAGCGGCAAGAAATATGGCGTCGTTTGCTGTCCCTGTCTTTCTACTTTTTTAGCTTCCCTGTTGAAGAACCCTTTATATGGGTCTTTCCATTTCAAATCGACGAATGATTCGAATCGACCCCTTTCGATTTGGATGAGTTTTGGTCAGAACTTTTCTTTCATCATATAATGAAGTTTTGCCAAAGGAAAAAAATTGCAACATTTTTTTTTCGAAAGTTATGCAATATTTAAAATAACAAAAAATGTCATAATTTTCCTAACTTTTTGCTTTGTTACGAGGTTATTTTTTGAATATCTCGAAAACTATAATAGCTAGAAAAATTTATCTCGTTTTAAAGAGGATATTTAGGCGTATTAAAAAAAATATTCTTTAAAAAAAGAGCGTTTTTTTTTAAAAGATATTAATTTTTGAATTTTTTTATTCTCTTTTTTTAAGTTGAATTTTAGTACAATAATATTAAACAAATATCCAATTTTTAAATTTTGAGCAATAAAAAACAAATTTAAGGCTTTAGAACAGTGGTGTTCAAAACTAAAAATGTAGTTGTGTTGGTGAGAAAATGAGAATTGCACTGTAAGAAATGTTGAATGGGTTAATAGAATCTGTATGCATTTATTTTTTATTAAAAATATGAAAATGTTTTGTGTAAAAAGCGAAGTAGGTACTTTCGGAAAATATAAATAAATACTACACTGTTTTAAAGAAATAAAAATAAACAAAATACAATTTTTGAAAGAAAAAAAATACATACATACATACATACATACATAAGGGTGGCTTCTTTCATTCTATGTAAAACAAAAGGTTTTCGATTTTTTTAAATCAATATCAATGATTTCATTGTATTTACATATTTATAAAATATCTTTAATCTGTATTTATAATCATAAAATATTTGTCGTACATTGGGTCATATGAATAAAACTTAGCAATTACTTCGAAGTAATTACTTCGAGCTTAGGAACGTCTTTTAACTCCAAATTTACCAATTGGGTGGTAGAATAGAATGAAATATAAACGAAAATTAAAAAATTAAATTTCTAGTCTACTCCCAAGCAGACTAGATTTGTGAAGTAATTGCTTAAAAAAACCTGTATTTCCCCGTATTAGTAATATCTATTTTTTATTCATATGTGCCATTGTTATTAATTTTTTTTTTTTAGTACATTAAAAAAAAATCAGCATATATCCGAACTCATGTTCATTCGTCGCTGTTTCAGTGACGACTAAAAGCAAGAGCGTAAGAATACATGTGAATTGAGTAGGGACAATTGTCCTATGGGCTGAACACCACTGCTTTAGAAGCACAGAAAAATTTTTAAATCGAAATTTCGCTTTTATTTTTTTAGTAATAGTTTGAAAAACAAATAAGATAAGAAATGGCCAATGTTGCCACTTTTTGAATAATTATTCAAAAACGGGACTGTTTATACCTTCGTTGGATAATTTTTGAATAATAACATTTTTGTGTAGTTTTTGTGTAATTTCACTTTTACTGAAACTTTCGTAAATTTTATTCTAAGCCCCAGAGTTTTTTTTTAAAGAAATTAAAATAAGTCGATATATAGATAAAATGAGTTTGTCTGTAAAAAATGTACCACAAGACCATTTGAAAATGGAGCGAGAGAGTGAAATTTGAGTTTGTTGTGATTGTGACTTTCTAACAGTGTTGCCACTTTTTGAATAATTATTCAAAAACGGGACTGAATACACATTCGTTAGATAATTTTTGAATTATGACATTTTTGTGTAGTTTTTGTGTAATTTTACTTTTTATAGAAATTTCCGTAAATTTTTAACAGTCCCGGAGTTTTTTAATAAATTGATAAAAATTAGTCAACATTTAGACGAAACGAGTTTGTCAGTGAAATATTTACCACAAATCTCCATTTTCTGGTGATTTATTTTTGTAGATTTTTTCAACACTAAACCCAATTTAGAAGAAACCAAAAATGGTGTTATGTATTTTTTTGTTTTGTTTAAAGCACTGCCTTTTATTTATTGTTTGCGAAAATAATTGTCAAGCTTCTTTTAAAAATTCTCTTGGTTTGCAAGAACATTTAAAAATTTAGCGAAAGGGTGGGATAGTTTGAGTTTGTTATGATTGTGAGTTTCTAATGTCTGAAAATTTGTTTGCTGTAGTTATCTTGATACTGGACTTTGACCATACAAAAATTTTGCTAACGCAGCGAGGTGGAGCCGAATCAGAATATTTTAGAATTCTTTAAATCCAACATGTTTCAGATTTCAACAGAATCGTATGAAAGTTTTAAAAAAATTTATATTTTTATTTTTTAAAAGAAAATTTGTTGACACACATGCTGTAAAGAAATTTCAAAATTTTACAAATACGAATATAAATATTTTTAAAATTGTTCCTGTCTTGCCGACATTTAAAGCTGGTGTGGAACAGGACTTATGCCATCACATTACGGACGCCATGGAGGATCTACTCCAGCTTTTTTTTTTTTAAATTCCTGCTTTGAACTCAGAAAAAAATTGTTTTAATTTAAATATAAACCGTTAAATTTTGAGGAATATGGGAGAGAATAATTAGCAAGATATATTTTTGCATGCAGTGCATCTTAATGAAGTAGCCTTTCTGAAAAACATAAATACTTTGTTCTGAAAGAAACTTTTAATATGGATAAAATACCATTTTTGTAATATTCAAATTTAAAAGCACGCTATTTTAATCCTGAAAAAGATATTGCATTGAAATTACCTTTAGTTAATAGAATAATTTGTTATAATATTTTCTGAAAATTGGCCTGGATATGTTTTTGCAGAATGCAAAAACACGGAACAGGTTATAGCAAAAATGCTCAATTTTAGTTTTAAAATGCAAATAACTTTTGCACTTTGTAGATGATTGAAATTTTACGTCTTAAAAATCGGTTTGTAAATAGAAAAATGGCAAAACTTTGGAGTCGAATGGCATAGCTCTTGCAGTTTCGGCCATCCAAAACTTACAGTGTGAAATTTCATATCAGTCGGTAAGAAATGGCGAAAATATTTGTATTCTTCTCCACTGTGCCCAGGAGACTTTATTTTGAAATAATATGAAAAATATATTTTTTGTGTAATTTCATACTGTTTTGGATCATTTT
The DNA here is from genome assembly GCA_949987735.1 of Leucophora obtusa. Taxonomy (NCBI): domain Eukaryota; kingdom Metazoa; phylum Arthropoda; class Insecta; order Diptera; family Anthomyiidae; genus Leucophora; species Leucophora obtusa. The sequence goes on along the minus strand of OX465295.1, from coordinate 124,633,013 downwards.
TGATCTACAGCTGTGTAATTTTTTGCTTTACTGGTGGCAACACTGGAAATGGCACACTCTTCCATTTATGTATACAGGTGTGTGTGTATGTGCCATTTCCTAACTTATTTGTTTTCCAAACTATTACCAAAAAAATAAAAGCGTAATTTCGATTTAAAAATTTTTGTGTGCTTCTAGAGCAGGCATCGGCAAACATATACAACCTTATTTTGTGCTTGGATATTGAGTTGCAGCCTCTCTCTCAATGCACGGACAAAGAACGTTTGTATAATAATTTGAAAATTTTAAATGTTAATAATGGGAATATAAAATAAAAATTTAAAAGCAAACAACAACTACAAAAACAAATATCAAAAAAAAAACAACACAAAAAAATAAAAACCAAAGAACTTAAAAACAAATTACCAAAAAAATGTATCAATAATAGGGTTTGGGGTTCGGGAATTCCCGGGAAAAGTTTGCCGGGAATTCCCGGGAAAATAATATATTTTTCCCGGGAAAACGGGAAATTTTAAAAATATTAAATTTTTTAAATTTTTTTTGTTTCGAATAGGATTTTTTAATTTTAGTCATAAAAAACATTTTAAATACCAAAACAAAAATGTCATTGTTAAAATCTTTTAAAAGGGAATACATTTATTAGACACACAAATAAAATCTTTGCCAAGTAATAAGGAGCATTTCAACTAATAAAGATTTTTCGCATAACTTATTCAAAATTTAAGTAGTAAATCCTAAAAACTTGCTAAAATGTTTAAAAGAAATATGGAAAAAAGCTTTGTTTCTTACAAATAATCGCTCTTACTATCTGAATTTTTCAAATGTATAATTTAGGTAAAGTCGACTTTAGTTAAAATATTGGGTGGCAGTATACCTTGACTTGGTTTATTTTTGGAGCATTCTGATTGGTTAATTTATTTTCAACCAATCAAAATATTTCAAAATATAAATATTTTTGTAAGGTTTTCATACACAAAATGAACAAAACCGTTTGATTAAAAATAAAGTCGACTTTAAATTTAAAATACTCCTTTATATTAAGGGTCAATAATTTTATAAGTAACGTTTTCATTAATAAATGTGATATTTTCAAGTCAGTTTACTTTATTTTAATACACCCCAGCAAAACTTTCTATTACCTGGTAATAAGGTTTGTAAGAAGAAATTAAGGTATGTAACCTCTTACTTTGCTATTCCAACAGCTATTATTTTAACAAGGGCATGTCATTGGAGGTATGTACTTTCCAAAAGAGGGCTAGGTAACAACATAAGAACATGTTACTTTAATGTTACATGTTAGGAGTTACGTAACCACTTACATAACCGATACTGAGCACAATACTACTTACATAACAGCTTAAAGTAAGGCCAAAAAAATGTGTTACAAACAGGTTGAACTAACACATTAAAATTATGCGCTCACTTACTGTATAAAAATATATACTTACTTCTTACAAAAAAAATTAAAATAAGACGTTATCGTGTTGGTTTTTTATAAATGCTAAAACGAAGCATATTCACATTTAATTAATATTTACTCAGATTAATATAAAGTTAACAAAAAACATAAAAGATATTTCAGTCAATATGTATAAAACATATAAATTATTTGTATCGAATATTTTAAATAGAAAATAATACTCATGTATCGGATTACGAATAACTTCTTATTTTGAGGTATTTGAATACTCCATCGGTAATAAGTGGCTATTTCTATTAAGGGATCACGTATCACATTAAAAGTAACTCCTTATTTTACGGTTTTAAAATATCCCATCTGTAATAAGTCGCTGCTATTATTTAGATCTCATGTTGTGTATTACAAGTAACTCTTTTCTTTGAGGTGTTTAAATATATCATTGGTAATAAGTTGCTATTACTACCCAGTAGTTATGCAGCACATTATACGTAACACATTACATTTTAGTTATGAAATAATGCAATGGTAAGGGGTATGGTATTACCAGGTAATGTTTTCTGTAATACCAACATATTACCAAGGTTTTGCTGGGGAATAAGTGTTAGATCTGGATAAACATATAAAATTTTAAAAATTGAAAAACGAACTGTTGATTTTTTTAACAAAATGAAATAAATCCAAAAATAAATCCAGTGATTAAAAAAAACGCCAAGTGTTTTTTTTAACAAAAATTACTTATATAGGAGGTTATCATTAATAATTTTGTTCAAATTAAATTTTTTCATTCCCGTTTCCCGGGAAATAAAAAAGTCCGGGAAATCCCAAACCCTAATCAATAAACATCAAGGTTGCCAATTTAGCCATTTTCCGGCTAGATCTAGCCATTTTAATTTCATCTAGCCATAAAAAAATGGATAGATTGGATCTAGCCGGAATTATGCACTGATAAGATATTAGGCCTGCATTCTTGTCCCTGATTCTTTTTACTAATCCGTTTTCTTTGCCAATCATCACTGGGGCCCCGTCAGTTGAAAGGGATACAATTTTATCATAACTACCCTACGGGGAATGTGGAGTCAATTGCCCTCCAAGGACCTATCCCGTGACTGGTCAACCGAAGGCATATTACTAAATTAGTACAAATATGAACAAAAGAAAATGAATTAATTTTCTAAGTATTTTCTGATCCGTTATTTTCACTGTTGTTTTTAAAAAATATTGACCGATACCGAAATAAAAAACAAAATTCATTTCATTTCATTTCGCTGCATATTTTTAAAAATATATTTTATTTATTTTACGCTTTTATTTATTTTTAACTTTATTTTTTCACGATTTGCTGATTTTAGCTCTTATTTTAAATTTCTATGTTTTGCTAAGAAATTTTAAGTTTTGTATTTTCAACGTTTTTTTTAATGTTAAAGCTGTTTTAGTTTTAACAATTGGTATTTCATTTAACTTTTCTTTTTAACTTAAGGGGAATTTTTTAAATTTTTATTTATATTATCAGAGGTTTTGAGGTAATTTTCTAATTTTTAATTGATTTTTTAATTTAATTATGGCCAACTCAAAAAACAAGTCAACTGCCATTAAGGGACCTATCCCATGACCGGTCAATCGGGGGCATATTCAAGGCACTTCCACCATATTTGTGTATGTTAATGTTGTTTTATTTTCTAATTTTTTCTTTTCCATGTTTTTTTTATTTGCTGTGTGTGTGTTTGTTTTTTCTTTCTCTTTTTTATTTGAACAGAAACTAAAAACATAACTTAACCAGTGGGTATCGATCCCCCCTTGTCTCGCTCAATCGGCTCTCTTTTTATTTGTTCGCGAACTCGGGAACAAGCAAAATAACACATTTGCTTGTGTAAAATCAAAGAGCGTAAAATAAGGAGAAATTCCAACTTTAATACAGGGGAATTGCGGGGAAATTAGATACTTTTAAGGGGAACGAGATAATTTCCTAATGCGTCATAATTTAATTTACTGCGATAGGAATCGAAAAAAACGTAATGTAGAGTCTACAAATGAAATAAAATACGCAATAAAATTTTAAAATAATTTGGTGTATCCACCACACATTAGGATTAATATTTTTTTTATCAATTAACTTCAAAATCAATCGCAGAGAAAATTATTTTACGTGGAGAGTATATAATTCATACACAAAAAATTCCTGTAGGGAAAATGATGAAAGCATACTTATTAAAAATTTGTTCATTAAAATTCGTGGATTTTATCAAGTTTTGTATAAATTGTGTACTTCATTGTGTTAGTGATGTTGTGTTAGAAGTTGACAACACTCATTTCAAAGAATAATAACGAAAAAGGAAATTTTACGTCATCGCATTTTTCCCCTCACAGTACTCACAGCATCTTTTGTCTGCGCAAACGGTTTTCACCCGGTTTTTATTTGCTCGCCCGAGTTCGCTAAAAATATAAGAGAGTCATAGGAAGGATCGTCTCTCTCTATATGTATACTCTTTGGCAAAATCAAACATGTATCTAACATCATCTTCAACATAAAGTTTATTAAAAAAATTTTGGGCTCTTAACGTTAATTCATTCGAAGCATAGTTTGATCTAGCTACACTCTAAAAAATGAATTGAAAATCACGACAATAAAGTAAGCAAAATGTTATATAAATTTCAGCATAATGCATGGTTACATGGTTACACATAAAATGTTTGAAAAACTTTTTTACACACTTTATGTAAAAAACTTAATAAAAGTTAAGGCATTTTTTATGTTTATAACTCATGTTTCAACCTTTATAAGCATTTATTCTTGGAAAATATTAATTTTGTGTGTAAAAGCAGCCATTGTGTGTGACCTTTGAATGTTTTCTCAAATTGAAAACAAATTGTCAAATATAAAAAACATTCAAATTGTATATTTTAAATTATAAAATAATATAAAAATTTTGGGAAAAACAACCATTTGCGAAAAACATTTAATTAACTTTTTTAGCAAAAGATAAGTAGAATATTGCAACTATTAAAAAATATTTCAAACAATTTTCTTTATTTATTTTCAGATGTAATACCTACTTATACAGAACATGGAAAACAACTTCCATAATTTATTTGCGGAATACGAAATTACACATTTACGAATGCATTTTCTGCAACATGTTTTCGCCAGCCCTTTCTATCCGCAAAATTCACTGATCAAACAATAAAATAAGAAATGGCAAAGCCAGAACTTCCTACACTATGAGAATATTTAAAAGCTGTTTCGAGATTACATCATAAATCAGTATTTTCTAATATTTACCTAAAGTAAAGTTGTTAATATTGACTAAATGTATGTTAATTACCTATTTAATTTTATGTGTGTGAAGATACATTCGAATTTAACTAGCAAAGACGCAAACCACATTATTTAGCCAAGATCCGTTTAAGGGTTAACAGAGTATAGGAAACAACAGAAAAACACTATTGTGGACATTTGGAGATAGATTGGTTCACCAAACCAAATAAAATATTTATCATCAAGGCTCTGACTTTCATATTCCACAGTGTCTTACTTCAAATAACTTCCAGAATTCCATAATTTTTGAAATTAAGATTCGAGTATATCTGGCCACTGTGGACATTTGGAGAAAGATGGGCCCACAGAACCAAATACATTATACTTCCACAAGGGTCTAGTTTTCATATTCTATAGTGGCTTAGCCCAAATGATTTTCAGAATTCGTCAATTTTTGATTTTTTATTACAAGTATGTGACGAAATCCTGTCGGGGATTTTTGGCCACTGTGGACATTTGGAGAAAGATGGGCCCACAGAACCAAATACATTATACTTCCACAAGGGTCTAGTTTTCATATTCTATAGTGGCTTAGCCCAAATGATTTTCAGAATTCGTAAATTTTTGATTTTTTATTACAAGTATGTGACGAAATCCTGTCTGGGATTTTTGGCCACTGTGGACATTTGGAGAAAGATGGGCCCACAGAACCAAATACATTATACTTCCACAAGGTTCTAGTTTTCATATTCTATAGTGGCTTAGCCCAAATGATTTTCAGAATTCGTCAATTTTTGATTTTTTATTATAAGTTGTGACGAAATCCTGTCGGGGATTTTTGGCCACTGTGGACATTTGGAGAAAGATGGGCCCACAGAACCAAATACATTATACTTCCACAAGGGTCTAGTTTTCATATTCTATAGTGGCTTAGCCCAAATGATTTTCAGAATTCATCAATTTTTGATTTTTTATTATAAGTATGTGACGAAATCCTGTCGGGGATTTTTGGCCACTGTGGACATTTGGAGAAAGATGGGCCCACAGAACCAAATACATTATACTTCCACAAGGGTCTAGTTTTCATATTCTATAGTGGCTTAGCCCAAATGATTTTCAGAATTCGTCAATTTTTGATTTTTTATTATAAGTATGTGAAGAAATCCTGTCGAGTATTTTTGGCCACTGTGGATATTTGGAGAAAGATGGGCCCACAGAACTAAATACATTATACTTCCACAAGGGTCTAGTTTTCATATTCTATAGTGGCTTAGCCCAAATGATTTTCAGAATTCGTAAATTTTTGATTTTTTATTATAAGTATGTGACGAAATCCTGTCGGGGATTTTTGGCCACTGTGGACATTTGGAGAAAGATGGGCCCACAGAACCAAATACATTATACTTCCACAAGGGTCTAGTTTTCATATTCTATAGTGGCTTAGCCCAAATGATTTTCAGAATTCGTCAATTTTTGTTTATTTATTACAAGTATGTGACGAAATCCTGTCGGAGATTTTTGGCCACTGTGGACATTTGGAGAAAGATGGGCCCACAGAACCAAATACATTATACTTCCACAAGGGTCTAGTTTTCATATTCTATAGTGGCTTAGCCCAAATGATTTTCAGAATTCGTCAATTTTTGATTTTTTATTATAAGTATGTGACGAAATCCTGTCGGGGATTTTTGGCCACTGTGGACATTTGGGGAAAGATGGGCCCACAGAACCAAATACATTATACTTCCACAAGGGTCTAGTTTTCATATTCTATAGTGGCTTAGCCCAAATGATTTTCAGAATTCGTCAATTTTTGATTTTTGTGACGAAATCCTGTCGGGGATTTTTGGCCACTGTGGACATTTGGAGAAAGATGGGCCCACAGAACCAAATACATTATACTTCCACAAGGGTCTAGTTTTCATATTCTATAGTGGCTTAGCCCAAATGATTTTCAGAATTCATCAATTTTTGATTTTTTATTATAAGTATGTGACGAAATCCTGTCGGGGATTTTTGGCCACTGTGGACATTTGGAGAAAGATGGGCCCACAGAACCAAATACATTATACTTCCACAAGGGTCTAGTTTTCATATTCTATAGTGGCTTAGCCCAAATGATTTTCAGAATTCGTCAATTTTTGATTTTTTATTATAAGTATATGATGAAATCCTGTCGAGGATTTTTGGCCACTGTGGACGTTTGGAGAAAGAAATTGACTAACTCTGAAAATCATTTGGGCTAGGCCACTATAGAATATGAAAACTAGACCCTTGTGGAAGTATAATGTATTTGGTTCTGTGGGCCCATCTTTCTCCAAATGTCCATAGTGGCCAAAAATACTCGACAGGATTTCATCATATACTTATAACAAAAAATCAAAAATTGACGAATTCTGAAAATCATTTGGGCTAAGCCACTATAGAATATGAAAACTAGACCCTTGTGGAAGTATAATGTATTTGGTTCTGTGGGCCCATCTTTCTCCAAATGTCCACAGTGGCCAAAAATCCCCGACAGGATTTCGTCACATACTTGTAATAAAAAATCAAAAATTGACGAATTCTGAAATCATTTGGGCTAAGCCACTATAGAATATGAAAACTAGACCCTTGTGGAAGTATAATGTATTTGGTTCTGTGGGCCCATCTTTCTCCAAATGTCCACAGTGGCCAAAAATCCCCGACAGGATTTCGTCACATACTTGTAAAAAAAAATCAAAAATTGACGAATTCTAAAAATCATTTGGGCTAAGCCACTATAGAATATGAAAACTAGACCCTTGTGGAAGTATAATGTATTTGGTTCTGTGGGCCCATCTTTCTCCAAATGTCCACAGTGGCCAAAAATCCCCGACAGGATTTCGTCACATACTTGTAATAAAAAATCAAAAATTGACGAATTCTGAAAATCATTTGGGCTAAGCCACTATAGAATATGAAAACTAGACCCTTGTGGAAGTATAATGTATTTGGTTCTGTGGGCCCATCTTTCTCCAAATGTCCACAGTGGCCAAAAATCCCCGACAGGATTTCGTCACAACTTATAATAAAAAATCAAAAATTGACGAATTCTGAAAATCATTTGGGCTAAGCCACTATAGAATATGAAAACTAGACCCTTGTGGAAGTATAATGTATTTGGTTCTGTGGGCCCATCTTTCTCCAAATGTCCACAGTGGCCAAAAATCCCCGACAGGATTTCGTCACATACTTATAATAAAAAATCAAAATTTGACGAATTCTGAAAATCATTTGGGCTAAGCCACTATAGAATATGAAAACTAGACCGTTGTGGAAGTATAATGTATTTGGTTCTGTGGGCCCATCTTTCTCCAAATGTCCACAGTGGCCAAAAATCCCCGACAGGATTTCGTCACATACTTATAATAAAAAATCAAAAATTGACGAATTCTGAAAATCATTTGGGCTAAGCCACTATAGAATATGAAAACTAGACCCTTGTGGAAGTATAATGTATTTGGTTCTGTGGGCCCATCTTTCTCCAAATGTCCACAGTGGCCAAAAATCCTCGACAGGATTTCGTCACATACTTATAATAAAAAATCAAAAATTGACGAATTCTGAAAATCATTTGGGCTAAGCCACTATAGAATATGAAAACTAGACCGTTGTGGAAGTATAATGTATTTGGTTCTGTGGGCCCATCTTTCTCCAAATGTCCACAGTGGCCAAAAATCCCCGACAGGATTTCGTCACATACTTATAATAAAAAATCAAAAATTGACGAATTCTGAAAATCATTTGGGCTAAGCCACTATAGAATATGAAAACTAGACCCTTGTGGAAGTATAATGTATTTGGTTCTGTGGGCCCATCTTTCTCCAAATGTCCACAGTGGCCAAAAATCCTCGACAGGATTTCGTCACATACTTATAATAAAAAATCAAAAATTGACGAATTCTGAAAATCATTTGGGCTAAGCCACTATAGAATATGAAAACTAGACCCTTGTGGAAGTATAATGTATTTGGTTCTGTGGGCCCATCTTTCTCCAAATGTCCACAGTGGCCAAAAATCCCCGACAGGATTTCGTCACATACTTGTAATAAAAAATCAAAAATTGACGAATTCTGAAAATCATTTGGGCTAAGCCACTATAGAATATGAAAACTAGACCCTTGTGGAAGTATAATGTATTTGGTTCTGTGGGCCCATCTTTCTCCAAATGTCCACAGTGGCCAAAAATCCCCGACAGGATTTCGTCACAACTTATAATAAAAAATCAAAAATTGACGAATTCTGAAAATCATTTGGGCTAAGCCACTATAGAATATGAAAACTAGACCCTTGTGGAAGTATAATGTATTTGGTTCTGTGGGCCCATCTTTCTCCAAATGCCCACAGTGGCCAAAAATCCCCGACAGGATTTCGTCACATACTTATAATAAAAAATCAAAAATTTACGAATTCTGAAAATCATTTGGGCTAAGCCACTATAGAATATGAAATCTAGACCCTTGTGGAAGTATAATTTTTTTGGTTCTGTGGGCCCATCTTTCTCCAAATGTCCACAGTGGCCAGATATACTCGAATCTTAATTTCAAAAATTATGGAAATCTGGAAGTTATTTGAAGTAAGACACTGTGGAATATGAAAGTCAGAGCCTTGATGATAAATATTTTATTTGGTTTGGTGAACCAATCTATCTCCAAATGTCCACAATAGTGTTTTTCTGTTGTTTCATATACTCTGTTAACCCTTAAACGGATCTTGGCTAAATAATGTGGTTTGCGTCTTTGCTAGTTAAATTCGAATGTATCTTCACACACATTTTAATTTTAATTGCTTTGCCATTTTATACTCGATGTTTTATCTTTACGGATTTTCTTTGAGATGAAAATAAAATGATTATATTAAATTGCATTTATTTTCTTTTAATATAAAAGAGGGTCCTTAAAATTAAAGAATATACGCATTTAGTAATTGTAATCATTTCATCGTGTTTTTCTAAAAATTGAAAATGTAACTTTACTTGGTTAGGTATTTGTTTTTACACACATAGTGTCTGAATGGTTGTTTCGAAATATGCATGTTTACAAACTTTTGTGTTTATTAGTTTTAGACACAATGTGTGTATGTATTTTAATTTTACACACTTTTAGTAATTCTAAGGTTTTAAAGGTAGGCATTCAGTTACCTACCAATATGGTAGTAAATTTAAATAATAATTTATTAGAGTGTACATCAGTATAAAAATAATCATGTTGCCGTAATGATCTGACAGGAATATTCCATATAATGAGGGAAAGTAAGTGAGAGCAATCCACATTAGAATTTATTATATCATGTAAAAACAAACAAGCTTGAACCGATCTTCTATTCTCTAAAGTATCAAGGTTTATCAAGGCACAACGATATTTATACGAAGGTAAATCAGTATATCCTATAGAACACAGAGCATACTTAATAAATTTTTCCTGAATTTTCTCAATTCTCTTAATATGTTTACCAATATAAGGGCTCCAAATAATCGAAGCATAATCAAGTCTAGACCGCACAATACTTGTAAACATAGCCTTCTTTGCATATGGGTCATGAAACTCCTTGCAATTCCTGCGGACAAATACCAATAAAGCATAAGCCTTTGGTACAATAAAATCAATATGATTAATAAAGGTTAAAGCTGAATCAAATAGTACCCCAAGACCTAAAACTTCATTTACGGATTTCGGCACTTTCATTTAAAAAAATTGGCAAAAAATCGGCACAATTAAAAATTAAGTATTACTTAAATGAGTAAGTAATACTTAATTTACTTTTCTTAAAAAAATATATGTAAAAAGGACATTTCAGTGTAAAATATAATGATTTACACTGAAATTAAATAAAGTAATTAAACATATTAAAATAACGGTTTTTGAGATAAATTAAATAATAACAAAAAAATTGTTAATTCAGGTGTTAACTTATGTCAATACTATATAAATAAGTTCCACAATTTTTAAATAAATTTTTTTTTCTGAACTCTGGTGTATAGGTAACCAAAGATTGAAAAATATAATTCTATTCTCAGTCAATTCGAATAACAAAGTTTTGTTTTTATGTACCAGTGAATAATTTTTAATTACTTTAAATTAATGATTCGATATTGAATAATGATTTAGTACAATTTATATTGATTTAATTTTGATTCGATTAAATAATTTGTATAAATCAAATTAACCATTTTTACTTGAAATGATTAGTTAAAATTGAATCAATTTGCTTGATTCTATAAAATGAGTTAAAGAAAATCTAACTGACTTTTTGATAAGATATAAAATGATAAAATGATTAAATGATGCGAATAGAATTAATGAATTATGTTTTTAAAAGTCTGCCATACACCTTGCAATAATACGCAAATATTATTACCAATATACCGTCCTCTTGCTTTCATATTGCGATAAGTTTATAATACAAAAATTGCAATTTGACATAAAATCAAATGAATCTTTGCAAAATATTAAAAGTTGTACAAGAATATTTCTTGGTGTATCTTTAGCTTCCAATTATTGAATTTCATATTCATTTAGTAAAATAGAAAATTCTTTAAGAATTTCAAAGATAGAATTATTTTCTTATTCATTAATACGCGAGTTATCTCGATGGTTAACACCGTTTAGAAAAAAATACAATGTTTTCTGTTTGTCACCAAAATCACTTCTGTCTTTATTAATTAATTTCATTTAAAATGAAACTTATTACCTAAATACAAAAAGTGCTTACATAAACAAAAGTTTAATAAAATAGTTTCGCAATTAAATAATTTTGTTTATCAAATCAAAAAGTACATATTTTAAAGTTCAATAAAATAATTTCGCAATTAAATAATTTTGTTTATCAAATCAAAAGTACATATTTTAAAGTACAATAAACTAAGTAATTTTGTTTATCAATCAAAAAGTTTTTATATTTAATTATTTATAAAAATAATCTAGGTGGCTTCTTTGGTGTATCTGTTGTTGTTGTGTTTGTGGTTGTTCATGTAACTCGCGTAATAAATCACTAAAAATTAAATATGCGTGTTTTTGAATTTAAAAAAAATCGGCTTTTTCGACTAAAAATCGGCAAATTGGCATTTTGCATATTTTTCAATAAAAAATCGGCAAAATGCCGAAAAATCGGCAATTCTGGCAGCCGTGGTTCTAGATGACGTTTTGATCCACACGAAAGAAAATACAATAACAAAATACATGCAATACAAAAACAAAATACATGTAGTCACTCATTCGTGTGACAACGAACGTCTTCTAGAATAGAAGGACCAGGACCATTTACACCTGAAACTTCAGCATTTATACGCTTTACGGGCAAATTGAGGCCTGTCTGTAGCTTTTCCGAAATAATTGTGGATTGCGACGCCGGATCAATTAAAGCTCTAACTGTAAAAATGTCACCACGACAAATTATATTAACGAACGCAGTACCCAAAATAACTTCCTTGTTTGCGGCGATAAAATAATTTTGCACAGTCGAAGGCTGCCCATCCGCTTGACTGGTACCCGCGCTATCCATGTTACCATCACCAGAAGAAGATACTTCCCTATGCAACATCGTATGATGCTTAAGTTTGCATTTTGAACATCTAAAATTGCTTGTACAATTGTTTAACTTATGGCCGTTGCTCAGACAATTAATACAAAGATTGTGACCTTTTACAACTGCAAATCTTTCCACGGGATTCATTTTCAAAAATTTGGGACAAAATCTCACCAAATGATCTTTCGAACATACAGAACAGCCTCTTTTCACCACATTTACCCGATAAGAATGAACATTTCTTACCGTAGAAGTATTATTATCCGAAGATTTATTGCCCGCACGAAATTGCGATCGGTTGGCAGAGTGTGACCTACTGGAAGAAGCGCTAGCATTATATTTCTCCCTTAAATTAACTTCGTCGAAGTTGCGAAAGTCGAAAACAGTTTCCAATGATTGGAACCGTGCTGTCAGGAAATCATCTAAATCCTTCCATTTAGGAACCTCTTTTTTGTTCTTCACAGATTGTTCCCACAATGACAAAGAGAGAACCGGTAAGTTAATCGAGCAAAAAAAGACAAATATTGCGTCCCAACCAGAAATATCAATTGCATTTAGAGAAAGTACCGATATATAATTTTTAATCTCCCTTTGCAACCGCTTAATATCTTTGGCAGACTCGGACTTAACAGGGGAAAGAGCATACAAAAGTTTTAATTGATTGTTAACTAAATTCCTCTTATTTTTATAGTTATCAACCAAATTTTCCCATGCCGCTTTAAAACCTTCATTCGTCCAATCGGAATCGCAAACTATATCTAGCGCGTCATGACTCGTAAATTGTCGTAAATAACATAGCCTTTGGACGTCGGTTAAATCCTCACAGTTTATGTAAACTGCAGTGAACATATCACGAAAAGTGGGCCACGACCTGTAATCGCCCCTAAAAACCTGAACTTTACAAGGTGGCAAATTCATAATGTGACTTGAGGCACGACTAGCCCCAGTATTCGACCCCGCCTGCGAGCCAGAACCACATTGAGTGGAAGAAAGCATGGATTTATTTACAAAAGTTTGCGAAAGTTCACCCATTATTGCCGCAACGGTAATGTAAGCTAGCCTACATTCCTTATACAACCGCTTTGCCTGTTCACAACATTCCTCGGAATCCTCTAAATAACTAAATAAATTAAAAGTTGGTTGATGAAAATTCAAAAATGTGAACAAAAAGCTATAAAATACCGAAACTGTATTCAAAAAATATACTTGAAAATTTCAGATTATAACGAAAACTCGGTAAAAAAACTGTAAAAGTTATTCTATTTCGAAAAAAAATTTTATTTCAAAACGAAAACCCACTCAAAATAAAAAAAAAATTAAAATAGTTGAGCAAAAAATTCAAAAATTTCAACAAAAAAATTCACAAAATATTGTAAAATCACTTTAAATTTAGCTGCTACTCACCAAATAATCGAAAAAAGTCGAAAACAAAAATTTAATTAAATTTTATTAAGTGCAAATAAAAGTGATACGAAATTTTTGCCCACCACTGTAACAGAAAATACACACAATTCCCTATGAATTTTCCACAAATATTGTTTTTCTGTTGTCCCTTGATCACACTTGTTTTTTACAACACTTTTCACACTGTGTAATATAAAATATTTTTTCCTTTATGTATTATTTCATTTATATATATCAATTAAAATTAAATAAAAAATTTGCTATATGAAAGAAGAGAGGAAAAAAATGTAAACAATGTACCATCCAAAGGTACTATATAGGGATGCCGAACGGGACTGGTTTTTACAAATCCCGGGATTCGGGATTTTGAAAATTGAAATCCCGGGATCCCGGGATTTTTCGGGATCCCGGGATTTATCGGGATCCCGGGATTTTTCGGGATTTCGGGATTTTTCGGGGTTTCGGGATTTTCCTGTTTCATTATATTTTTAATTTTAAAAATAAATAGCTGAAATAAACCCTACAAATTAAAATAATTCATTACAATTCTACTCATTTATTTCTTGTAGTATAAAAAAATAAACAAATTAATCCGGATTCACTATGCTGGAGTGTTCAACGCCGCAGAGTGGAGTAGAAAAAGTACATTTGACATGATACAAAAAATATAGATGTGGGAAAAAGAAAGAAACAAAATCAGCTCAGAGTGGAGTACTACAGCATTGTGAATCAGGCTTTAAACGAAAGTACACCCATAGAAATAAGTACGTAAAAATAGCAGAAAAAGTTACTAGTAATTAGCAAAAAAGTTTCGCCATAAAAACTACCGAAATCAGCAGAACGTGTTTGCTAAATAATTGTTAAATTTCCGAAATATAAGTAATATACTTATAAGGTTAATTCAATTAATTACAAATTACAATTTATCTCTGAAACTTCTCAGAAAAAACTTTTTAATAAAAAGTAGCAAAAAACACTGCTATGTCTACAAATTTTTAGTTATATTTGACTAAAATTAATTGATTGACCATACAAACCTCTCTGCTGAAATCATCAAAAATATTAAGTGATATATTGCATTCTTTAAGTGTACTAATATAAAATATTGAGCACATATCTCTGCTGATTTCAGAAAGGTAGATGGTTAGGTTTTACTAAATACTTTAACAAAAATTTTCTGTTTTTGGTACACTAATATTTGGTAAAATTATTTTGCATGAAGTTAAGATTTCAGTAAATCATCAATAAAATAAATAAAAACATGTCCGTTAAAAGATTGAATAAATCCGAATTACGGTTTTCAATAGTTTTAAAGCTGAATAAAATTTTTTAAATTATTTAGGTTTATATTCAGATCTATTTAATGTGTGACAAGGTTTTCTAGCCAAGAATCGGACTATACTTTCCCAAAGGTTTTAGACATGCTGAATCCGATTATGATCAAAATAAATTTCTGGAAGTTATAGGACCTCAAATGTACCCAAAAACGTGTTTTTGCACTTCTAGGTCAGATTCGGATTCAGCACGTCTAAAACCGTCGGAAAAGTAAGTCTGATTCTTGGTTAGAAAATTTCATCAAATTTTGTCGGCCTGTGTTATTTACGAATAGTAGAAATTAGTTTTTTTTTAATAAAATTTAATAAGATATTAGATTTTTAAGTGATTTAGGTCGAATATAACAATAAAAATAAATACAAAAACTGATAAAATATGCCAAATAATGAAGTCGGAAATCCCGGGATTTTTTCAAGAACAATCCCGGGATTTCGGGATTCGTAAATCCCGAAAATCCCGGGATTTTCGGGATCGGGATTTCGGGATCGGTATCCCTAGTACTATATAACTACTTTGACAGATGAGAGATGGCCAGATCAGTTAATAATAATGGTACTGCCAGATTTGGAAAAACAGTATTTTCGGAGTGAAAACAGGGTGACTCAAATAAGCTATTTATTTTATTCCTTTTTCTTTTATACTTAGTAGTATTTTTAATACCTTTTTACCTCAAATAATTTCTTTAAAATTTCTTACGAATTGAAACTTTTGTGTAAATGTTGGAGGATAAAAATATGCAAAATAAATTGAAAGTACTTCACCTTATAAATGATTTTTCTTCCCAAAAAGTGTTCCAGTTGCTATCCGGTTCGAAGGACCAATGAAAAAATCCTCTTTGGATTTTTTATAAATATACCAAAAATGGGGGGTAATAGAGAGACTGGTTTCAATCTGGAACCAAAAGCCGTGCTCAAAATCCAATAAAAGAAAAACACAAAATTGGTTGGTTTTTTCCAATAAAAATGACAAGTGTACAATACTTTCCTTTATTTGTAAATATATCCCATTGAAATTTACAATTCAAAGAAAAAAAAAACAAAAAGAGGGATGATTATAAAAAGCGCGAAAAAAAGAGACCGACTTTACTTGGCAAGTATATAACAACGATAAAAGGCACAAAGCAAAATGACACCAGCACCATCTGCGTGTAAATTTTTAGCCCGAAAACCACCGTCCCCAATTTCTTAAGTAGTAGAGTTGCCACCAGACTGTGCACAGACATGAACAGATGTAATTAAATTGCTTACAGTAGAGTGAAAAATTGCCATTTCTATTTCAGCTATTTCTCCATGTCCAAGATGAAAAATATGTATTTGGAGAGGTGTCGTTTTTTTTCTAAACATATTTCATAAAAAAATTTAATAAAAACCTTTTATATATTAGTTTTTAATTTTTTTTTGTTTTTGTTTTTCTTTTAATTTTTATTCGTATTTTTTTCTGACATTAAATTAATAGGCTGTTTCATATATTTGTGCTTTTATTGTGGATTTATTAAATCCAGCTTTTTTTTTGGATTTAATAAATCCCCTTTTTGTATGAAAGATTCTAAATCCATTTGATTAAAAAACACGCTAATTGTTATTGTTACAGAAAAAATTGTTTTGTTAAAAAATATGCTTTTATTAAATAAAACAAAATATGCTAAAAAATCTGCTTATGTCCATCAGAATATGCTAAAAAGCAGTTAGCGTATTTTTACAAAAAAAAATATGCAATTGCCCTACTCAATCTGCTAAATCTAGCAGAAAATATGCTAAAATGGCAACACTGATAGGGAAATAAAAATAAGTGTTCTACGCAGCTCACAAAGAGAAATGAGAATGCATTAGTTATGTTACAAAAAAAAGAGAATGTATTGGTAACTATTGCACTGAACAAAATCACTTTGGTTTTGTTTGTTGGATTGTTTTACTATTTATGATCTTATGTGTTAAATTTTAGCAATGAGCGAATGAAAAAGAAATAAACATAAAAGCAATTAATAAATATGTAGGTAATAAACAAATTATTCTTTAAGAAAATAGGTGTACGTGTTCTTTGCGAATTATTTATTGTGTAAAAAAAAATAGATAAATAATGTTCAGAGCTTTGGAGAATTAATTCCTTAATTCAATTTTTCAATTCTGAATTAAAAATCCGATGTATTAATTCACAAAGCACCATATATTGAATGGAATTAGAGTTTGCTAAAAACCGAAAAATTTGAAAACCGCGGTTTCGGTTTTTTAAAATTATAAAAACCGCGGTTTCGGTTATTTTTCGGTTTTCTTGTGATATTAATAGAATTGTTTTAAAATAATTTAATATGTATGTATAACAATTAAATATTTTAATACATTCAAGATATTTATTAAAATTCGATTGAATTTCTCACTCGAATAAAGGCAATAACACCATTGCCGGGGAAAAAAACGCGGAAACCGTTATAAGTTAAAATTTTTTATTCTTTTTTCGGCAGATTAAACTGTATTTAAAGAGTTTAAATTTGGAATTTAGCAATTTATTTAAAACAATATAAAGTTGAAATTTTATACAGTAAGTTTCGCGGACTACGAAATAAAACTTTTTGAAAAATAAGCGGTGAAAATCTGGACTGAATACGTGAAACTCAATATCTCTTAAACTACATGACTTTTGGTGCAATTTTTTACTAAAATTATAATCCTCAGCTTATATTATCTGTAGTAGTAAAAACAAAAAATCTTTAAAGTAATATTTAATGGAGAAATTGTTCATTACAATTAAATACAGAATTTTGTAAAATAAGAGATGAACCCTTTTCGAAATTCTAGGCTCATAATATGTAATTTAATTAATTATTTTAATTGCTTTAAGTATTTGCTAAAAACCGACTTATTTTTGTCGGTTTTCGGTTTCGGTTTTGAGGCCTCGAAAACCGCGGTTTCGGTTTCGGTTAAAACCGAACAGCAAACTCTAGAATGGAATTAATTCATATTTGTTTTCCTTCGATTTATTTTGTTACGAATTAATTCAATTGCTATAGCTCTTTTTATGAAATCAAATGAATTAATTCAATGGTGAAAGCGTTCAATATTATAAATCGAACGGCAAAAAAGTGAATTAATTCCTTACTGAATTAATTCACCAAAGAATTCATTCAATTTCATTTTCATTCAGTGAATTAAAAAAAATAAAATTACATTCAGTGAATTAAAAAAAATAACATTACGTTCAGTGAATTAAAAAAATAATAAAATTACGTTCAGTGAATTAAAAAAAAAAAAAAAAAATACCTTCATTGAACTCAAAGCTTGTTTTCTGCCGTTGAGGAGAAGAAAACATTTATATACAAATAAAATTTGCAACTAAGCAATTTTACAGCATTTGCTAGTGAAAATAAACAAATTACATACACACAGAAAACAGAATCGTAGTTTCAACCGAATTTTTCGCGAACCGAATTTTTGTAGTTCCAGGTACAATCACTTTTATTTATTTTTAATACCATTGTAACTACCGAAATTTATTTACAATTTTTGAATTTTTGTTGTGTTAATAGATTACTTTAATGTTTGTGTATTATAAATTCTATAAATAGAAAAACACGTTCCACAAAATTTATTTAAAAATTAAAATTTTTTTATTTCACTAACTGGGATCGAACCCCCGACCCTCCGCTTGTCAGCCCATTGCTTTCCCTCTAAGCTAAGCTCTATTTAAATTTTACTAGTCAAATTTCAAATTTGAATTTCTTCAGGTTTGAATATTTTGTCTATAAATAAATTTATATCAACAACAGAAAATCAGTTGTGTCTTTTAATTTGAATAAAAAAAAATTAAAAAAATTTATATCGCGAACCGGGATTGAGCCCGCGACCTTCCGTTTGTCAGCCCATTGCTTTTCCTCTAGGCTAAACTCGACATACATTTTTTTTGTCAAATTTCAAATTTGAATTTCTTCAGGTTGAAAATTTGAATATTTTGTTTTTGAATAAAATTATATTTACAACAGAAAATCACTTGTGTCTTTTAATTTGAATCAATAAAAAAATTATTAAAAAAAAAGTAATGCCTTGGTTGAGGTTTGAACTCAAATCTCTAAAGATATAAGTCTGTGTCTCTACCCAGCAAAACTTTGGTAATGGGTGCGATATACTCACGCATTACCTTGTAATGATAGCCCGTTACTTTCTGCATTATTTCAAAACAAAAAGTAATGACTTACCAATTATTGATTACGTAATGCATGATTTATAAACGGAAAGTAATGATTAAAACATTTTTGAAATTCTATTTTTAGACACATTACTTTGTGTTTTTTTGTAAGCATGGGTGTAAGGTGTATACAGTGAACTCGCGATAATATGAACTAATTAAAACCAAGCCTGTTCATATTTGCAGAATTGTTCATATTTGCGAATGGTATGAAAAGTTAGTAAAAAAAGTCATATACTTGTCACATAAAGTTTCTTTCTATATAAATGAAAGTTTTATTTGTTTTAAAATTAATCTTTATTTTATTAAAAGGAACTTTTTTCATTCATATGTACGAACAAACAAATTAACAAGAATTAATGTAAACCAAAAATATAATGCACATATAAATTCATTTTCTGCCTCAATTTATAACCTCAAAGTTATAACCTCATTAGCGAAGAAATCGATTATCCTCTTTTGCTGTTTCTTCTGCTCAAGTACTCTTAAAATTGCCCTCTTCCGTAACTCCCTCAAAACATTTAAGGCACGTTGTTCAACGTTTTTACTTTCAGCCCACTGCAATTCATTATTAAAGATATCGACAGCTTCCCTGACTTTAAAAGTCTTTTTTGGTTCCTCCACACAATCATATTCGTCGGACATTTCTTATTCTTTTTCATGATCGTTATATTCAATAGAATCCTCCTTTCATTCTTTAAAGTTCAAAGCTGTAGATTCAACCTATAGTGAAATACAGAATTACATACATACTCGTACATAAAGCTTTTTTAATGTAATTGTTGGCTTTATAAGCATTTTTGATTGACAGCCAAAGACATTTTAAATATGTAATAAATGCAAATTACTCGGGTATTCCCTAAATTACAATACTATGCGGTTGAAATTCGCACACATTTTTCAAAAGATGTTGTTCATATTTTAAAGCTTTTGCACAAAGTTCATATTTTAGAGTATTCAGTGGTAGAGAAAAAGCGTTCATATTTTGGGATGTTCATATATTAGGATGTTCATATTATCGCGAGTGCGATAATATGAACTAACTTTTCATACCATTCGCAAATATGAACAATTCTGCAAATATGAACAGGCTTGGTTTTAATTAGTTCATATTATCGCGAGTTCACTGTATTATTACAATTACCAAAATAATTACAATTACCAAAATAATGGAAGTTAATGGTTAAAGCTACTAAAGTTAAAAAACAATTTTTAAAGTGATTGGAAAAACTAATACTTTGAATCATACATGGGAATTTTTCATTACCATTGAATTTTCATTACCATTAGTTCATACTAATGACAATGAAAAAAATTCCATTACCATTTAATGGTAATGAAATATTTTTCATTAGAAAAATCATTACTAATGGTAATGAAATTACACTAATGTGTAAAAAACTAATTACAATTGATTAAAAACCATTTGTTTACAAAAAATTCAGACAAATGAAAATGAACAACTGGTTTGGCCAGGGAAGTTATAAAACATAATTTATTAAGGAGGATCCATTTAATTCCGTTAAACTTTACCTGGATACAAATAACAACGGAATGGAAAGTAATATTTAATTTCAAATGAGCATGAGCCTGAATGAGCATATTCAATCTTCGATTTCAGAGAGTTTTACTCCATTTTTACGTTTTTCTGTCAATGGCAATTATTTTTTTTAATTTATTCATTATCAATGGTAATGAAGTTTAAAATCATTGTCATTAATCAATGAAATTAAATTTTAGAATCATTACCATTAATTCAAAAAATGGTAATGAAAATAATTTCATTACAATTGATATCAATGTAATGGTAATGAAATCATCAATTAATTAGTCCACCTAATTAATTAGTCCCATGTATGCTTTGAATAGAGTGATCGATTTTATTGAAACACAACTGATACTAGATATTCAAATGACTAAGTCTTTGATAAATTGGTGGTTGTTGGTATTGAAGGTAATGTGGAAGTTAGTATTTTTTCAATATTGGTTAGAAAAGCCAATATTTTGGATAAGGTGACAGTGTTTTGGTTCAACATATATATTTTTTGTTCACAAATAAATATAACTTTCCTGATGATGAATTTTAAATAACTGCAATTAAAATTATTGAATGATGAAAATATTTCGTTGGCTCCGATGGAATTCCAACCAATTTATTTTCTGTGTGTATATATTAAGTGTTAGAGAAACCCGATGCACTTTATCAACCTACATGATTAAAAAATAAAGCCTTTTACTATTAAAAATAAAAACTTTTCAGATATGGATGAATTTGGAAAAAATATAACTATTAATTTTTCAAACTTATGCTTCCCAGTAAAATGTAGATGCTTCACTATGACGTATTTCATTTATACGTTTTTACAATACAATGTTTTCTTCTACTGAACGGCAGAAAGCAGGCTTTTAATTCAGCATACGTAATTTTTGTTTTTCAATTAAGTGAACGTATTTTTTTTTTCAATTCAGTGAACGTATTTTTTTCTTTTTTAATTCACTGAACGTAATTTAATTTTTTTTAATTCACTGAATGTAATTTTATTTTTTTTTAATTCACTGATTGTAATTTTATTTTTTTTAATTCACTGAATGAAAATTAAATTGAATGAATTCAGTGGTTCCATTCGATTTATAAAATTGAACGCGTTAAAAAAAAAAAAACAAAACGAAAATTCTTTAACATATTAAATACTTACTACCCACCGTTAATAACTAAAAAACTTAATTTTATTGTAATTTCATTCCAAATAGAGATCAACAAATTAGTTTCAGGTAAAATCAAGGTTGGTAACCGAAACGAATGCTGTTATCGTTAGGGTAACGATATTTTAGGTAATTTCGGTAACGGTATTTTAAGGGTAACGCTATTTCATTTATTTCGGTATCGGTATTTTAAGGATAACGGCATTTGAGTTATTTCGGTAACGGTATTTTAAATATAACGATATTTGGGTTATTTCGGTAACGGTATTTTAAGATTAATGGTAATTCAGATATACCGGTAACGGTATTTTAAGGGTAACGGTAGCCAGGTATTTCGATGCATCCCGCAATTTTTTTTTTCAAAAAACAAACGAGATTAAAACAGAACCAATTTATCAACTTAATGTACAAAAAATACTTAATAACCATGTGAAATTACCAAAAGCATTTGTTTCGGGAACGGTTTTTTAAGGGTATTGATATTTCATTTATTTCGGTACCGTTATTTTAAGGATATTTCGGTAATGGCATTTTAGGAGTAACGGTAGTCAGTTTATTTATTTATTTGAGTCTATGGAAAGTACAAAATTCCTTACAGACTACTACTTACAGACAGTTGAAATGGTTTTGAATCGATAACGGTATTGTAGCGGTATTGCCTGCCAACCCTGGGTAAAATTCAGCTGTGTGTTATTTGAGGTATAAAAAAAATTATTCTATAAGGTTAAAACATCTCTTTTGCAGACCACACACAGTGGGAATGATAGTGCGAATGATTTTGATTTTTGCACAATTCTTTTTATTGCATTATATTATTATTAATAGTTTTAAAATCAAGGTTATTTCGAGACTTTGTTTTCATTAAAATAAGCTGTGCAAATTTTCTTTCGGCAGCAGCTGAACTATGTGACAATGTCCGTGAATTTTGATCAAAATAAATTAGTTATTGAAAACATTTTTCAACCATTCCATCATCGTATTTGGATTCTTCATCCCAAAATTCAACTATATCCTTGTCACTGTTTAATTCTGTAATGTTCGAAAATCCTAATAATTTCCATTGGGTAAACATTTTTTCTTCTTACGCTTGTCGAGTTTGGTAGAGATGACAATAAGGGCTCCAAAGTTTTTTCTAAATTATTTAAAACTTGATTTGGTGTTATAATGGCAAGATGTTGTAAATCTTTTCTCGAAAATTCGTAGCATTTTGTGATTTTTTTTAAAAGTTCTATATAAAAAGATTGTATATTTTTTTTTAATTTCATATTTTTTTAAATTGGACAAGTTACTTTCATTCAAACATAGTTCAGCTTTACGGCCAATAAAAATATTTTCTACATTTAATTAATTATATCAATTAATTTCATCAAATAAATTAACATTTTGAATGAAATTAAACTTTTAGCGTAATTACTTTTGGTAAAATTGCTCAAAACTAATTTAAAATTTAATTTGAATTGGCCATAAACATATGGAAGACGTATTTTTTACGATTGAAATTCTTCATTTAAGGTATTTATTATATTAAGAATATATGAGAGAAATAAAAAGTAAACCTTAAAGCTAGTATCGCCCACTATTTAACCCACTTATGCGATTGATTACATTACAGAGTACCAGTCAGCGGGTACCAGAAATACCTAATATTTTATGTGGCTCTACACTGCAATAATCTTTAAATTCTTTAATTCAAGAACAGTTTCGAACTATGCGGAAAAAAGTTACAAATGTTCCTACAAAGAATTTCAATTTGTACGGGAAGCTTCTTACAAGCATAACCAGAACATAAATCTAAAAACACAGAAAAAAAATGTATATATGTACTTGATTGCCAAAAAAAAGTTACCAAAATGAAAAAAAAGTTCACATCTCCACATTGGAAAAAAATAACCAATTTTGGTTAGAAATAACCAAAACGTCAACACTGGTCATATGGCGCTTTTTCACAACGATGGAGAAAATATGTAAGTTGCAAGAATAATTTTATTTTAGTAAATTTCAATGTTTATCTACACCAGGGATGGGCAAAATATACAACCTTATTTTGTGCTTGTATGAGTGAGTTGCAGCCTCTCACTCTCAATGCACTGACAAAGAACGTTTGTATAATAATTCGAAAATTTTAAATGTTTATAATGGGAATATAAAATAAAAATTTAAAAGCAAACAAAAACTACGAAAACAAATACCAAAAAACAACAACACAAAAAAAATAAAAACTTAAAAATAAATTACCAAAAAAATGTATCAATAAACATTATGCAGAGTGTAAAAAAATCTGGCAAACAAGCGATGTGACAACCTACTACATTGAAATCTTGTATGTGACTGATTATTTTTTTGTTCTATGTGTGAGCTTATGTAGGTGTGAGAGAGCGCCCATGGGCATAGGTGATGCCGACCTCTGATCTACACCAGTGATGGTATTTGAGAATTTTCGTTTGGTGCCTCAATGATGCCAAGAAAGTGCCAAAAATGCTTTAGAAGTGCCAAAAAAAAATTAAGCAACATTTAATGTTTCAAAAAAAATATGTTCAGCTTTTATTTCAAATATTTATACATTTAGTTACTTTAACCCTTAAATGCATGGTGTAGCCATTTGGCAACATACCAGTTTCTTAATAAAAAACGCCACTTGATGCATAAAACTCAATTTTTGGGCATTGGGGACCTTTCTGCACAAAGTGCTCTTATAAACTATAACTCAGATTTTTTAAACAGTTATAGGAAAAATCTTGGTTTTGCTTCGTATGTTTGTGAAAAATTTAAAACACGCGTTTTTTTTACAAAAAGTGCAATATTCAAAAATATTTGTTTAAATATTTAAAGTGGTATTCTCGCAATAAAATTAATTTTGGCAACAATAAATGTATAATTAATATTTCATATATTTTTTTTGTTTCTTTTTTTTCATACACGTTAAAATAATCACAATTTAGCTATTTGGCAATTTTTTTGATATTTTTCTTGAAATGTACACGCCTTTAGAAATCATATATAAAAAAATGGTTAAAATTGTAGAGATCATGCAGTTAAGGGTTAAGTAAAAAGACAAAAAAAAAAAAGGCGGGCAACTTATCTAAAAAGTAATCCGAGTTTAACATTACCTACCACAAATATTTTCATATAAAAATGCCATTCTTAACTATAGTAAAGCAATAAACTTACGTTATTTTAAGATAAGTTAGCAGGTCCAAGACTTTCAAAAAATTTTACAATTAAATTTGACAATACAATAGAATCAATTAAAGTTTTTCGAATTTTATCCCCGTTGCTTTTGTTTTTAAATATCAAAATAATGATTAAATTGTCCCCGAAAAACTGGAAGGTGGTCCAAAAAATTGTAGATATTTTTAGTGTAGCATTTGTTTTTTAATTTTGAAGGGGTCTTCTTAATAGGCGTGGCTTTTAATTAAAAACCAGCGATATCGACCTTTTATCAAATTATATAGAAATTTTCGTAAAAAGTGCCAAAATTCTATGGAGAGTGCCAAGGTGCCATTGATAATTCAATAGTGCCACAAATGGCACTTTTGTGCCACTTTTACCAACAGTGATCTACACTCACACTCAATACAGTTTGAGTCATAGTATACTATAGTACAGGGATGATAAATGGGATTTTCAAAATAGTACCAACTTGCTTAGAAAATAGTACTTTTTCGACCTCCATAGTACCAAAAAATATTTTTTGTATTCTACACCACTCCTTGGGTGTATTGAGTTGGTGCTTATGATGCCGGTTCGTATGTCCGTACAAAATGAACGATCGATCCCTATAATCAAACTAGAGGTCGCATTTTAAAAGATAATTTGGCGAAATTTTGTACATAAGTTTCTACTGCATCGATTACAAACTCTATTGAGAAAGGTTAGAATCGGTCAATGTTTTGACTTAGTAATCGTGAAGAGGTCCTATCTGATATTTAATGTATTGGCATTTAATGGTATAACCCAATCAAAGCGATTTTATTTAATTTCTTTCACCGGACCTATTTAATTTTATTCGTTAGTGAGGTAGGATCATTCCGGGCAAAGACCAAGGCTCAAATTTGGCTTAGTTCCTCTCGGCTCTTTTTTACAGCGTTTTATAAAACCCAAAAAATCAAGATAATCGTTTTGGCTTTATCTCGCTAACTATCGATATTTACAACTCTTAACTAGAATATTTGACGTAATAGATAGCATAAGCCCGGAAATACGATCACTTCCACTATCGGAAAAATCGATATTTGAACTTGTTAAATGCGTTTCTATAGAATTATTTGGTATGGAATATAATAACTTTGTGCTGACGTTTGATTCAGATTTTTGCTTGAATTAAGTCCCTGAAAGTCGTATTCAATTTCGTTGGAAGGTTAAAATTATTGTAAAGGGATTTAATCAATTCAGCTTATTTGATTTATTCAACAATTAAATTAAGTACCACCTCAATTAACATAACCCTCGATGAACGCAACTTCTTGGTTATCACAACAATTTAAAGTTAATTATTTTTAAATCAAAAATACTAAATTTTCGAAAAATTTGAATTCACCTTATTTTTAATATTTTTGTGTACATATTTTAATAATTTGTTTCATTGAATTACGTATTTTAAACTCCGATAGTTAATTTGTTCATTTTAAATACAATATTTGGTATGAAAATAAAAAAAAAATAAAACATGAAAATTTGTAAATAGTACTAAATGAGTCATAGGAGTACCACAGTACTTTTGAGGTTCTAATAGTACCATAAAAAGTACTATAGTACTAACTTTATCATCCCTGCTATAGTAGCCCCACTCATTAAAAAATTGAGAGCTTGTTCCTATCTCATGTAGTTGTAGTGGTATTAAGAACCATATGTACAAGTAAAATTTCAAACACTACTTCATTTTTTCAAATTACAGAAAATAAGTAAAGCTACTATATTATACTCTTTTATTCAATTAGGAAAAAAGCTGCATAGAGAGAGCTTTCTAAATAAAATTTCAATGAATTCCATTTACGCAATAATTCATTAACATTATGCGGATAATTCATTAAAATCATGCAGATAACTGACTCATTGTGTTATTGCAGACCCCTACGTACACCTAAGGGGCCTAGAGACGATTCTTTGGATGGCCAGTTCCCTACTTGGGTCATCGATGATCTAACTACCCTACCGGTCCGTCAGTCCGATAATCCTGCGGAAAGACAAAACAGGGGAAAAGAGCCCTAAAATGTCAAATTTATCGGTTCCTCCATCCATCGCAACACGCCGCTAACAAAATAAAAAAAGAAACCACACAAAATTTAACAACAGAAAACTAAAATCGAAAAAACCCACCACCCGTGCAATAACATAGCCGTGTAGGCACTTGGGCAATTCCTGAAGCGCTTTCGTCTCCTGTCAAAGGGACTCATCAGCAGGATTAACCTACTAGTTCCTTAGAACCACTGCGGGACGCATATATAATATGCTCCAGAAGAAAATGCCCCAATCAGACCAGAATAACAAAATAAATCCCAACCCATCCCAAAAAACCATAAATCAGAAAACTCAAAACTTACCCCATACATTCCAGTATCCCGCCTGAGGGTCAATAACCGCTGCCCATAACAACCGCGGACCATAACACACACTCTTGTAACCAACCAATAACAGTCGACCAACAAAAAATAGCCCGTCAGCAACTCACCCATAAATTCCCCAAAAAACAATAAATACAGAACTCACCCCATCCATTCCATGCAGCACCCGCAAGCGACACCTTCCGCCTCCTATAACAACCACAAAACACGTTCCACGCCAATCACAACAAATTAAATTGAAAAACAATATTGAACATAACAATCCGAATAAAACTACAAATATTAATTCCAAACTGTCAGAAAATAAACCCTATGTGATCAGGACTTCAAACCCCAAACACAATCATGTCAGTAAGCAGCGGCAGTAACACCAAACTGCCTATCCCGTGAAATCAGTCCAATAACCCCATATCCTCCACCATATCCCAGTGACAATCCCAATCCACCCAGCGGATCCTACACTCAAAAATTTTCCCGGACAGATCCCCGTAACACAATACATCGAAAGCCAAGGAATACAGCCCAACTCAGGCAGTATAAAAAACAAAATACCAAAAATCAGCACTCAAAAAATCCCACAAAACACACGAAAATCCCTCACCGCAAAAAAACCAATGAATGGACGTCACCAATAAATTGACAAAATTAAAATAATCCCTAAGAACCGTCAATAAAATATAATCAACACATCCACAGGACCTGAGAGAGATACCTACCGAAACGTGGATTTGTCCACCAACTTTATATAGTCTATCGCTCAAGAAAATCCAATTGATAAACGTGATTTTTTCTCAATAACATTTTCAAGGCAAAAATTCCTATAAAGTCCATAGGCAGTGTTAATTCCCACCTAAAGCTACATGGATATGAGAGGGAGGTACGGGAGCCATCTCCGGAATAATAATGGGTCCTATGAAATCCCTAGTTATACATCATAGTCCGTACCCATGCAAACAGATGTATACATGAAACATGACCGGAACAATGTTCCAATACTAATATCTCCTAAATCCCCATACAAGGATGAATGAGCAGGAAATATCCCGTGAAATCAGTCCAATAACTCCATAACCTCCACCATATCCCAGTGACAATCCCAATCCATCCAGCGGATCCTACACTCAAAAACTTCCATCGGTCAAATCCCCTTAACACAATACATCCAAAGCCAGGAATACAGCCCAAATCAGGCAGTATAAGAAACAAAATTAAAAATCAAAATGCCAAAAATCAGCACTCCAAAAAATTCCACAAAACACACGAAAATCTCCCACCGCAAAAAACCAATGAATGGACGTCACCAATAAATTGACAAAATTAAAATAATCCCTAAAAACTGTCAATAAAACATAATCATACGGTTGGTATCTTGATTGTGATTTGTGTTTGGGGACCTGATCACATAGGGTTTGTTATTTTTTGACAATTTGGAAATATTTTTTGTATTTCATTTGCATTGTTCGGTTCGGTATTGTGTTTTTATTTTTATTATTCTTCTTGTCGCGATTATAATTGGTGGGAACGTGTATGATGATCTTTATGGAAGCGGAAGGTGTCGCTTGTGGGTGCTGCATGGCGTCAATGGGGTGAGTTTTTGAATTTCTTGTTTTTTGGGGAATCTGTATATGGGGTATTGATGGGCTATTTTTGTTGTTCGAATTTTATTGTGTGGTTTTGCGAGTGTGTGTTACAGTCCGCGGGTATTGGTGGGCGTGGTACTGGGAGGGATGGGTTAGGCTTTTTGGATTGTTTTGATTTATGGTTTTTTTGGGACGGGTTAGGATTTGGTTTGTTATGTTCGGGAGCATATTATATATGCGTCTCACAGGGGTTACACTGAACTACTAGGTTAATCATGCTGATGAGTCCCTTCGTCAGGGCACGACTATTTTATTGCACGGGTGCTGGGGGTTTTTTCGATTTTAGTTTTCTGTTGTTGAGGAATGTGTGTGTGGTTTCTTTGTTCATTTTGTTAGCAGGGTGTTGCGATGGATGGAGGATCCGATAAATTTGACATTTTAGGGCTCCTTTTCCCCTGTATTGTCTTTTCTCAGGATTACCGGACTGACGGACCGGTAGGGTAGTTAGATCATAGATGACCCAAGTAGGGAACTGGCCATCCAAAGAATCGCCTCTAGGCCCCTTAGGTGTACGTAGGGGTCTGCAATGACACATTGAGTCAGTTATCTGCATGATTTTAATGAATTATCCGCATAATGTTAATGAATTATTGCGTAAAGGGAATTCATTGAAATTTTATCCAGAAAGCTCTCTCTATGCAGCTTTTTTCCCTATTGGATTGAATGTGGAGGTTATGGGGTTATTGGACTGATTTCACGGGATAGGCAGGTTGGTGTTACTGCCGCTGCTTACTGACATGATTGTGTTTGTGGTTTGAAGCCCTGATCACATAGGGTTTAAGTTCTGACAGTTTGGAATTAATTTTTGTAGTTTTATTTGGATTGTTATGTTCAATATTGTTTTTCAATTTAATTTGTTGTGATTGGCGTGGAACTTGTTTTGTGGTCGTTATAGTAGGCGTAAGGTGTTGCTTGCGGGTGCTGCATGGAATGGACGGGGTGAGTTCTGTATTTATTGTTTTTTGGGGAATTTATGGGTGAGTTGCTGACGGGCTATTTTTTGTTGGTCGACTGTTATTGGTTGGTTACAAGAGTGTGTGTTATGGTCCGCGGTTGTTATGGACAGCGGTTATTGACCCTCAGGCGGGATACTGGAATGTATGGGGTAAGTTTTGAGTTTTCTGATTTATGGTTTTTTGGGATGGGTTGGGATTTATTTTGTTATTCTGGTTTGATTGGGGCATTTTCTTCTGGAGCATATTATATATTCGTCTCGCAGTGGTTCTAAGGAACTAGTAGGTTAATCCTGCTGATGAGTTCCTTTGGCAGGGGACGAAAGCGCTTCAGGAATTGCCCAAGTGCCTACACGGCTATGTTATTGCACGGGTGGTGGGTTTTTTCGATTTTAGTTTTCTATTGTTAAATTTTGTGTGGTTTCTTTTTTCATTTTGTTAGCGGTGTGTTGCGATGGATGGAGGAACCGATAAATTTGACATTTTAGGGTTCTTTTCCCCTGTTTTGTCTTTCCGCAGGATTATCGGACTGACGGACCGGTAGGGTAGTTAGATCATCGATGACCCAAGTAGGGAACTGGCCATCCAAAGAATCGTCTCTAGGCCCCTTAGGTGTACGTAGGGGTCTGCAATAACACAATGAGTCAGTTATCTGCATGATTTTAATGAATTATCCGCATAATGTTAATGAATTATTGCGTAAATGGAATTCATTGAAATTTTATTTAGAAAGCTCTCTCTATGCAGCTTTTTTCCTGATTGAATAAAAGACGACCCAAGTAGGGAACTGGCCATCCAAAGAATCGTCTCTAGGCACCTTAGGTGTACGTAGGGGTCTGCAGTCACACATTCAGTGAGTTATCTGCATGCTTTTAATGAATTATCCTCATAATGATAATGAATTATTGCTTCAAGGAAATTCATTGAAATTTTATCCAGAAAGCTCTCTCTATGCAGCTTTTTTCCCTATTGGATTGAATGGTTTGAGTATCTTTCAGATACATGAATTTCATACAAATTTTCTTATACTAATGGGTATGGAGTTGCCATCTCACCTTTAATAAAAATATTAGAGGAGTTGCTATTTTTAGATATTGGATTCATTTTTTTTATAATAATTAGCATCCCAGTGTAGAAAATCATTACCAGATATGTGGTTATGTAACTACATACTTGGTAATGGTAACTAGTTACTTTTGTTATTACATTTCTTATTACCTTTATATGGCGATGTCGCGAAAAATAATTAGTTGTCGTTACACACTAGCATACGAAAAATCAAAAAATATATCGTTACCTATATGCTTACCAGTACTGACAAAAATAATGAGTCTAAAAATAGATTTTTTAAAAAATAAATTATATTAAAAAAAATATTTTTTATTGTATTTTTTTTTAATAAAATTTGCTGGTGCGGGAATCGATCCTGGGTCTACAGATTGCAAGTCAATAGCTGTACCATCTGAGCTATATCGACATGTAATATTTAATAGATAAAAACATAATTGACCTGCTGCAGACAAGTAAGCTTACTCGCCAGCATACAAAAAATAAAAAAATATGTGGTTACATATATCCTTACCAGTGTTTAAAAAATATTGAGTCTAAAAATAGATTTAAAAAAATTTTCAAAAAAAACTAGAAAATTATTTCCTATTTGAAATAATGATAAAAATAAGTCATTATCAGTAACTCATTATTATATGTTTTAAAATAATGCAGAAGGTAAGTGGGTATCATTACTGGTAGTCCAAAAAATAATGATATGTCATTACCTTTTCTACACTGGGATTAAGTAATTAATTTATGATTAATTTCCTTACCTAATAATTCTTTAAACATTTTTTTTTATGTTATACTCTGTTTTTTTTTAAATAAAATATTCTTATTAACGAAAAGTGAAGTAGGATAATTTGGGCCGACTAGAAATCTACCCTACAGTCGGCAAGGTATGGCGGGTATAGACAGGGGGTAGCTACAACACCTTATACTACCCCCTATCAACTTCCCTTCAGTGTCCCATTTTCACTATTTGATTTATTTTCTTTTATTTTTGATACCTTAATTTTAATATTTTTATTAACGATCCTAAATCTACCTCAGAAGGGGCAAGAACACACCCGGCCCAGAGCAAGGCTGCAAGGTTCGTTACAACCTGGTAATGGTAACTAGTTACTTTTTTTATTACATTTCTTATTACTTTTGTATGGCGATGTCGCGAAAAATAATGAGTTATGCTTACACACCAGCATCCGAAAAATCTAAAAATATGTCATTACCTATATGCTTACCAGTACTGACAAAAAATAGATTTTCAAAAAAAAAGTTTAAAAAAAAAAATATTTTTTATTGTAAGATTTTTTTAAAATAAAATTCTCTAATGCGGGAATCGAATCTGGGATTCCAGGTTGCCAGTCAATAGCTCTACTATCTGAGCTATATCGACATGCAATATTTGATAGATAAAACCATAATTGACCTGCTGCACACAAGTCTGCTTACTCGCCAACGTACAAAAAATCAAAAAATATATCCTTACCAGTGTTGAAAAAATATTGAGTCCAAAAATAGATTTCAAAAAATTTAAAAAAAAATCTAAAAAATTACTTTCCATTTGAAATAATGATAAAAATAAGTCATTATCAGTAACTCATTATTATATGTTTTAAAATAATGCAGAAGGTAAGTGGGTGTCATTAATGGTAGTCCAAAAAATAATGATACGTCATTACCGTTTCTGCACTGGGTAGTTAAGCTAATTTTAATTCTAAATAAATAAAACTTATATTCAATAAAGAAAGTTTTCTTAAATAATTAAGATAAAAAACAAATTTCATATTTTTCGCGAGTAATTCGTTAGCGTGAGTATTTTGTGAGCGTGAGTACTTCGTGAGCGTGATTCAAATTAAAATTAATCACGTGAGCGTGAGTGAGCGTGATTATAAAAAAATGTTCGTGCGTGATTATTATTTTTCTTTCGTGAGCGTGAGTCATGTGAGGACATATAAGAGCAATTCCATTTTATTTCAACGAACATTTTTTCGGTAGTGTCCGATTTTGATAAAACTTGGTGAATGTGTGTAGTAGTGTATGTATGTTTACAAAACGATTTTTAATTTTTTTGTTTTCGAAAACTGTGGCAACCCTGCAGCTTTGAAATACTGAAAATTGCAGGGTAGGCACTACACTTAAAATTTCATAACTTTTGTTGTGAGCAAGATATTGAAAAAATTCTTTTTGCGTGGGATTAGTGAAGTTTTTAGGTTTAAGAAATTTATTATTATTTTTTTTTTTTTAAATTTTTAAAATTTAAAAAAAAAAAAAAAAATTAAAATTTATTTTTTGAAAAAACCCATTTTTTGAAATTTTTATATTTTTTGCACAAAATGCCACATATGTGTTCTAAACATCCTAAAAATTTCAGAGTGGAATGCCTCCTACTTTTTGAGATATATTAAAAAATGTACTGGTATGTTTATAAGAAATACTCTCTTTTACTAGTTGCTACGTGCCACTGAGTTAATAAGTTAAGTTTGCTTGTATGCAATTCATTGGAAGCATTGTTTGTATTCATTGAAAATTGTTTTTGCTGATGCTTAAGAAGTTCCGTTATTTCAAAAACAAAACGATGAAAACGATTTAAGGCTGAGTTACCCAACCGTAAACGTATCTGTAACGAATCAGCTGTTTCGATACCACAAGAAGAAATGTATACGAATGGTTACTAACACGTAAATGTAAACGAACTTGCCGGATCATTCTGTTGAAATCAGAATTTTCTATCCGGCATCGAAACAGCTGACTGATTTTAGTCGGAAAAAATATGAAATGAATTAAGAAAAATGATTCAAACAACAAATAAGGAATAAAAATTAACAAATAAATGGAAAAATTTAGAATAAAATATAAAACCACATGAAATAGATGCTAAATAGTAATGTCGTTTACGATAATCTATAAGTGTACTTTTTAGCTACGGCACGGTACAGTTACATCACATATACGTTTACGGTCCCATAATCCGCCCTTTAGATTTCTTTAATGTCTTTGCGTTGTTGAGTAGCTTTTTAATTGTTTATAGATTTTTGACAAGTCAACATCGTAGTAGTTTTATTCTCTGATAATAATTTTCAAAAACTATTTTATTTCAAGCAGTACACATTTGTTCACAGATTTTTAATTTGCTTAAAATGCCTTTTGGAAAAGTTTGTTGTAATCCTTTCCGAAAACTCAAGCATAAAACAAACAAAATTAAATGTGATCGTAAAGTTTCGCAAAGTCTTAGGGAGCGTTTTCCACAATATTTGCATGGTCAATATATCTGTGCTTCATGTAGAATGGCTCTATTAGATCAAGCGAAGTCATTGATAAAGAAAAAGAAAAACGAAAACAATTTCGAAGATTTTGAAATTGATACGGTTGCAGGAACTTCTACATCAGATTTAAAAGTTGCCAATGCTGATGAAAGTTTGTCTGAAAGTGATATTGGCTCACTTTCGGAAGAAACAACCGAAAAGGCTTTCAATGAAAAGAAGAACACAGCTTTTTTTTATTTGAATAAGTGCTTAGAAGCGCTAAATGAATCTCCCATTGAGTTTAAAAATAACTATTCTAAATATAAACAGGAAGAAATTTTAGGCAATATAAATTCCATATTTAGGAAAAACCTTTTTAGTTTAGAAAATATATCCTGCGATGGTGGAGATATTTTAAACCACTTAAAAGAGATTTACAATACTTCTGAAGATGATAAAGATAGACAAATTAAAATATTAACATCTTTGCCACATTCTTGGAGTGTTGGTAAAATAGAAAAAACCTTTTCAACTACAAACTATATGGCTCGTAAAGCTAAAAAACTAATTCAAAATGGCGATTATTATTTTTCTTCGCATCCAAAAAGACTACCCGGCCTCTCGACAGAGACAAAATCTATAGTTGAAGATTTTTATAGAAACGACAAAAACAGTCGCGTTATGCCCGGGAAAAAAGACTATAAGTCTGTTAAGAGTTGTAATGGGGAGAAAGAAAAAAAAAACAGAAGAGATTGAGGCTTTGTAATCTGAAAGAATTGCATAATTCCTTTCAAGAAGTTTATCCAACAGTAAAAATTGGATTTTCAAAATTTTCAGAGCTGAGACCACAAGAATGTATTTTGATTGGGGGAAGTGGCACTCATACAGTTTGCGTGTGTGCTATTCACCAAAATTCCAAACTAATGTTTATTGGGGGGAAAATCAAGGAATTGGCTGAAGAGGAAGTTATAGGTTTTCCCACTTACAAGCATTGGATTGCTCAATCTATTTGTAATCCAGCAACTGTACAATGCTATATGGGAAATTGTTCACTTTGTCCAGGGGATACTTACCTAAAAGATGCCCTTAAAAACGCATATTCCACTAACAACACAGAAAACATAACATACAAACAATGGGTTCAAGTAGACAGATCCAATCTTTTGACCATAACATCTCCATTTGACGACTTTGTCGACAAACTTTCTGAAGAAATGATAAAATTAATTTTTCATAGTTTTGTGGCAAAAGAACAGAACAAGTTTCTTGATGAGGTAAAATCCAATTTAAAAATTGGAGAATTTTTGACTATCTATGATTTTGCCGAAAATTACACATTTGTTATCCAAGATCGTATACAGAGCTATCATTTGACAAATTCTCAAGCCACTATACACCCCTTTGTGACATATTTCCGAAATGCAGATGGAAAAATATATCACATAAGCTTTGTTGTCGCTGTTCATTTATTTCAAAGGAAATTTGTACAATTTATAAAAGAACATGTTAATGAAAACATTGACAAAATAATATATTTTTCTGACGGTTGCGCAGCTCAGTATAAAAATCGAAAAAATTTTGTAAATTTACTATACCATAAAACCGATTTTGATTGTGATGCTGAATGGCACTTTTTTGCGACATCACATGGGAAAGGCCCTTGTGATGGAGTTGGAGGTTTACT
This sequence comes from Leucophora obtusa, assembly GCA_949987735.1. Taxonomy (NCBI): domain Eukaryota; kingdom Metazoa; phylum Arthropoda; class Insecta; order Diptera; family Anthomyiidae; genus Leucophora; species Leucophora obtusa. The sequence continues at coordinate 124,597,044 of OX465295.1, read as the reverse complement.
AAAAAGAGCAGCAGTTCTTGCCAGTCTTCAGCGTCCAATAGAAAATCAAATTGTAAATGCTACAGATTTATTTGAATACGCTAAGGGTTTGCCTAATATCAATGTAACATTCTGCACAAAAAATGAATATGAAGAAGAGGAAATAAAACTAAACACTAGATTTAAAAAATCTGTTGCAATCAAAGGAACACAAAAACTTCATTCATTCGTACCTATTTCAAGAACAGAAATAGCTGCCAAAACCTTTTCAAATTCAGTTGAAACTCCAAAACCTATTAAGATAATAAAATACTTATAAATACTTTTATATTTTTTCTCATATCTCGAAAAGATTCCGCAATTTAGAACGTACAAGTGGCTATTTTTATAAAAAAACTTTTTTTTTTTTTTCCAAAAAATGAATTATATTTTTGTTTACATTTTTTAATATATCTCAAAAAGTAGGAGGCATTCCACTCTGAAATTTTAAGGATGTTTAGAACACATATGTGGCATTTTGTGCAAAAAATATATAAATTTTAAAAAATGGGTTTTTTTCAAAAAATAAATTTTAATTTTTTTTTTTTTTAAATTTTAAAAATTTAAAAAAAAAAATAATAATAAATTTCTTAAACCTAAAAACTTCAATAATCCCACGCAAAAAGAATTTTTTCAATATCTTGCTCACAACAAAAGTTATGAAATTTTAAGTGTAGTACCTACCCTGCAATTTTCAGTATTTCAAAGCTGCAGGGTTGCCACAGTTTTCGAAAACAAAAAAATTGAAAATCGTTTTGTGAACATACATACACTACTACACACATTCACCAAGTTTTATCAAAATCGGACACTACCGAAAAAATGTTCGTTGAAATAAAATGGAATTGCTCATAAGGGTTCTCCAATGGAGCAAACATTTTGTCCGTTTTGCTTAATCTCACTTAGTTTTCGAGATATGGGCCATTTTATGAAGTGGAAAATTTTTGCTAAAAATTTCTGAGGGTCCAAAGGTCCATTTTTGGATAGAGATAACCCTTTTTGCTGGGACATTGTACGGCTAGGGGTAGTCATCAATTTCACCAATTTTGCTCTATCTCTCTTAGTTTTCGAGTTATGGGCCATTTTAAAAAATCGAGAGGGAAAGAAATAGCGCCATCTTTAAAACTTCGGATACATTGGTGGCGCCATCTACCGGGTAATGACAGTAACATGAAAATTTTATATTTTACCAATAAATTTTGTAAAATTTAACGAATGGGTTCTTAAAAATTAGTTTTAAACAATTTTGAAAATTAACACAAAAAATTAGTTATAGTACCGAGGATTTTTAGTATTGCGTTAAATGAATATAACCAAAATCTTTGCTTAAATCAATGTTTCAACTAAAAATTTGTTAAAAATAATTCAAATCGATTTGAAACCGGTTTAATAGATTTTTGTACACACATAAAATAAATTGGTTGGAATTCTATCGGAACCAACGAAATTTTTTCGTTATTCAAGAATTTTAATTGGGGTTAATTATAATTCATCATCAGAAAAGTTAAATTTAATTCTAAACAGAAAATATATACGATTAACCAAAACACAGTCACATTATCCAAAATATTGCTTTTTCTAATCAATATTGAAAAAATACTAACTTCTTCATTACCTTCAATACCAACAACCAACAATTTATCGAAGATTTAGTCATTTAAATAAAATATCGGCAGCAAAAATCTAGTATCAGTTGTGTTTCAATAAAATCGATCACCCTATCCAAAGTATTATGGTGTTTTCTTTTCTGGAAAAAAATGTTGCCTTGTTAAAGTGTAAAATTTTAAAAATGTTACGCTCCTCTTATTTACATGAGGTGGGTCGGAGAGCGATTCCCAGGAATCAATTTTTATCAAACAGTCACGGTGACCCACGTGAAATAGATCAATCGGAAGCTTTACAAGACATGGCATATTTGCATTAGTGGGGTGAGTTAGTATTCCCGTGCAGTGAACATTTTTGTCCGTTTTGCTCTATCTCACTTAGTTTCGGAGATACGGGCCATTTTATAAAAATCGACGTTTTGAAAATGGCTTGCATCTCGAAAACTAAGCGAGATAAAGCAAAACGGACAAAATTTTTGCAAGTTTTGGAGCAATGTATATGCTTCTATTATTCACATGAGGTGGGTCCGAGAGCGATTCCCAGGAATCAATTTTTATGAAACAGTCACGGTGACCCACGTGACTGTTTTATAGAAATGGATCAATAGGAAACTTTGTTTTTGTATTGGCTCATAATCATTCGTTTATGAAGCATATACCATTCGGCTATCATGTGTGTTTAAACTAGGCTGACCATTTTTTTCAGACTTCAAATCAGTACAAATTATAAAAAAAAATTATCATAAAAAAAAATTGATTATGCAGCCAACCTAATTTGTTGTCAACCGAATGGTTTGGTTGAGGCAACAAAATTTTTCGGTTAACCATCTCCCTATATAAAACCCAAGACAAAACTGTTTTTCGCATGAAAAAATCCGGGTTTTTAAGTACAGGAAACAGAGCCATTATTTAGAAATTTCAATGATCTGTTACCATTCCTTTTATAATTTTTCTGTAACAGATTGATGAAATATAGCCATGCTACGAATGGAGTCAAATTTGACCCCAGTATGAACGATTAGTATGAACGTTAATTCTTCCGAACTTTTATTCAGGTCAACGAATTTCTATTGTCACGAGCAAATTGCAGTGTCTGAACTAATTTTCTGTAGATACAAACTAACCAATCGATTGGCTACAAATTTAGCTGTAAGAACAAATCTTTTTTTCTTTGCTAATTTCTGCATGTTTTCTGAAATAGAAAAACTTCACATTTTGGCTAAAACATTTTCTACAAAAACACGTAACGTTTTTAAAAATGAAAATCTTTAGGTTTTGTGTACTTTTTACTATTGAAAATCCCATAGATTCGATAAATTTTCCATGGAAATACCCACATACATTTCTTCAGATTTTAATGATTTTTATACGGAAAAATCTTCAACTTTTGATGTCGTTTCCTACACTCAGAAAACAGAATCATTCTGACAGCCGGATAATTAAAATATTTTTATCACAGTCAAATAACTGTTGTATCAACTGATTTTCTATTATCGCGATGAAACCATTTGATAAATTCGGTTGTCACTACGAATCTTCTCTGTTTATGAAAATACATATTAAATAGATTAAGAAATTTACATGTAGAAAAATCATTTTAAATGCTTTCTGGTAGAGAAAACCTCTCATATTCACAAAAATTTATCCTATAAAAAAAAATACATTGTACTTGCATTTTGGCATTTTTTTACTAAAATAATGTAATATTTTTTTAAATGCCAAAAAATCAGTACAATCAGTACAAATTTTAAAAAATCAGTACATATCAGTACACGACTTTTTCATCAGTACGAGTGACCAAAAATCAGTACATGTACTGATCAAATCAGTACGAATGGTTACCCTAGTTTAAACGCCATTCAAAATATACTGTACAGCCCTTTACTATATATTATAAGAAAATACACCATGTTTCAACCTAAAACTCGATGTTTTCATATATATACTAGTTCACTGAAGCGATAAACAATAAAAAAAGAAGCAAATAATTGCTTATGTTGGCGAGCGATCGTTTAGTAAACTAGCATCATTCTTTTGTTTTGTTTTCGTATACATATATAAGGTTGACTTGTGCTTTTGCCTGTTGTTACGTTGAAAAGATTACTGTGTATAGTTTTTTACAATACAGTTGAAGCGTGTCGTACGTGAAGACCAGGTTTTTTCTTTATTTACTTGGTCTTATAAATAACCATTTTCCATTTGTTTGAAACAAATATATTCATCGTTCTTATTCATTTATATTGAACATTTTTAGATCTTTAATGGCCAACGACCTTTATCGATAATAATCATCTTTGTTTGTGGCTGCAAAATCCGAAAAATCTCTTGTAGGAATTTGTAGGTTATCGTTGTCAACCATAAATTTTTGTTTTATGAAAAGCGCTTAGACTTTTGTTCCAATTGCCGGTTATTGTACTTGTTTAAAAAGGCTTGTTTGAATGTGTAAGTATTTTTTGCCTCTCACAGTCCCAGCAAGCATGGCAATACGAAGAAGATTCCCCGATCATATTGCCAGGAGGAAAACATTTATTGCCGGCAATATCAATTTCGTATTGCGGAAGTTTCCTCCGCAATACGAAAGCAATACTTCCAGGCAACACGAAAGCGATACCCCAGGAAGACAAATCGGCGATATCGCTAAGTTATCACCTGGAAGATAAAAAGGTGATATCGCCAAATAAACTCCCCGGTGAAAATAAAGGATATATATTTTTTTCATTATTAAATTTAAGCCGAAAAAAGAACATCTGCATACATAATCCATTAACCAACACATTAATTATCTTGATTTCATCGTAGCCGATTTTTTCCGCGCATTAAATCTTGATTTTTTCGAGGAATTTGTTTCCTATGTATCTGTTGATTGTTTTTGTACAAATTTTGTTTTAATTTTTCCAAAATGACAAAGAATTTCAAACAAATTTTCTTTATTTTCCGGATGATAAAAAGGTAATATTGCGGCAATATTATCATAAAAAATTATGACAAAGAATTCAATTTTTGAATTATTTTTTTCCAAATATCACCGAATTATCTTCCAAGTGATAAAAGGAAGATAATTTTAAAATACTACTTGATTATTTTCATTCAAATGAAAAATATAAGATATCGCTTTAATATCTTCTTGGAAGATATCTTCCAAATTATTAGGGTTTGGGTTTCGGGAAATCCCGGGAAAAGTTTGCCGGGAATTCCCGGGAAAATAATATATTTTTCCCGGGAAAACGGGAAATTTTAAAAGTATTGAATTTTTTAAATTGTTTTTGTTTCGAATAGGATTTTTTAATTTTAGTCATAAAAAACATTTTAAATACCAAAACAAAAATGTCATTGCTAAAATCTTTTAAAAGGGAATACATTTATTTGACACACAAATAAAATCTTTGCCAAGTAATTAGGAGCATTTCAACTAATAAAGATTTTTCGCATAACTTATTCAAAATTTAAGTAGTAAAATCTAAAAACTTGGTAAAATGTTGAAATATGAAAAAAAGCTTTGTTTCTTACAAATAATCGCCTTTACTATCTAAATTTTTCAAATGTATATTTTAGTTAAAGTCGACTTTAGTTAAAATATTGGGTGGCAGTATACCTTGACTTGGTTTATTTTTGGAGCATTCTGATTGGTTAATTTATTTTCAACCAATCAAAATATTTGAAAATATAAATATTTTTGTAAGGTTTTCATACACAAAATGAACAAAACCGTTTGATTAAAAATAAAGTCGACTTTAAATTTAAAATACTCTTTTATATTAAGGGCAAATAATTTTATAAGTAACGTTTTCATTAATAAATGTGAAAAGAAAAGACTGGTATCTAAATTTGGTTATCCGACATCTAAATTTGGTTCACAAAAAATAAAAAATTGATGGTCATGCAACTTCTCTTGAAGAAAAGAACAACAAGAATAAAGTTTCGGCTAAAATTAGCAAAGTACCCAAAGAAAAAAGTGTAAGCTGAATAGGCATTAAAGGTTTTATGGTAGGGCAACCATTTCCTGAAATGGTATCCAAATTAGCCGCAGTCGACGGAATGTCAATCCGCACCATAACTAGATCTTCGTTTATTCGAGAAAGTTTTTATAATAAAAACCTGGCATTGCAAAAAAATTAAACCGATGTAAAGAACATTATATTAAATTACTACAATCATGTAAAAGATATCACGATAAAAGAAATATCGAGCAATATTTCTAACAATAGGAGATTTACTATAATCTTAGATGAATGGACAAGAATATCACAAAAGAGACATTTAAACATATGTATAAATGGAAATATTCATTTTATAACCTGGGGTTGGTTTATATATCAGGAAGATGTATTGCTGATGAAATAAGAAGAATTGTAGAAATAAGACTAGAAGAGTTTTATTTGTCTTTGGAAAATAATATTGTGGCCACCATATCTAATGGGCCAAGTGTGATGAAACAGTTTGTTTCCGACAGTCCAGTAGTAGGTGCTTTCTGCTGGAATCATTCAATTCATTTGGCAGCGCTGCGATTAATTTAGGTGAAATCAAATGTTCAACATTCTGATATTTTTTACTTTGAATTCTCACTACACAGACTGCATTTGTACTGAAATAGTGTTTTTTTTAAACAAAAATTACTTATATAGGTGATTTTCATTAACAATTTGGTCCAAAAATATTTACCGGGATTCCCGGGAATCAAATTTTTTCATTCCCGTTTCCCGGGAAATAAAAAAGTCCGGGAAATCCCAAACCCTAGTGAAGACAAAAAAACAAATACATTTATGCTGGGCTTTAGTAGACATACAGCCTAATAGTCTGAAAAATCTCAGTTCAAACCTCAGCCAACGCGTTGTAGTTTTTTTTTTTTTATTATTTTTAAATAAATGTTTTTATTGATTCAAATTGAAAGAAATAATTGATTTTCTGTTTTTGATATAATTTTATTCAAAATACAAAAAACAAAATATTTAAATTTTCGTTTAGAATTTCAATTCAAATTTTAAATAAGACTAAACAAATTTAAATCGAATTTGGCCTAGAGGATAAGCAATAGGTTGACAAACGGAAGGTCGCCGGTTCTATCCCAGTTCGCGACATAATTTTTTTTTTTTTGATAATTTTTTTTAATGATTTAAATTAGAAGACACAATTGATTTTCTGTTGTTGATATAATTTTATTAATAAACAAAGTATGCAGATTTCCAATATAAAGAAATTCAAAATTGAAATTTTACTAGAAAAATTTAAATAGAGTTTAGCCAAGAGCAAAAGCAATGGGCTAACAAGCGGAAGTTCGCCAGTTCTATCCCAGTTCGCGACATAAAAATTTTTAAATTTTTAAATAAATTATGTGGAACGTATTGTTCTATTTATAGAACTTGTAATCCACAAACATTAAAGTAAATAATTAATACAACAAAAGTTCAAAAATTGTAAATAAATTTCGGTAATTACAACAGTAATAAAATTGAATAAAAGTGATTGTACCTGCAACTACAAAAATTCGGTTGGCAAAAAATTCGGTTGGAACTACGAATCTGTTTTCTGTGTGTATTGACGAATTATTTAAAGTGTAGGGTTAAAAATACGCATTAAAAAAGCATTAACAACTGTTTCTCTTAAAACGAGTTGACAAATAAAATTAAAGAGACTCCTTAGCAGTGGTAGACACGATTGGTTTGTCTTTAGCCTATATGGTCGTTGGTTCTACTGAAACTCTAATTTAAGGATATATTCCCTACGGGGAATGTGGGGTTATTTGCTCACCAGGGACCTATCTTGTGACCGGTCAACCGAAGGCATATTACTAAATTAGTACAAATATGAACAAAAGAGCATGAATTAATTTTCTAAGTATTTTCTGATCCGTTACTTTCACTGTTGCTTTTAAAAAACTTGACCGATACCGAAATAAAAAATAAAATTTTTTAGTTATTTTACTCTTTTATTTATTTTGAACTTTATTTTTTTACGATTTGCTTATTTTAGCTCTTATTTTAAATTTTTATAATTTTTTGCTAAAAAATTTTAAGTTTTGTATTTGCAACGTTTTTTAATGTTAAAGCTGTTTTAGTTTTAACAATTGGTATTTCATTTAATTTTCTTTTTAACTTAAGGGCAATTTTTAAAATTTTTATTTATATTGAGTATCAGAATTTTTGAGGTAATTTTCTAATTTTTAATTGATTTTTAATTTAATTATGGCAAACGCAAAAAACGAGTCAACTGCCATTAAAGGACCTATCCCGTGACTGGGCAATCGTGGCCATACTGAAGGCACTTCAACTATATTTGTTTGTTAGTATTGTTTTCTTTTCTATTTTTTTCTTTTCCATTTTTTTATTTGCTTGTAGTGTTTGTTTTTTCCTTTTCTTTTTTATTTGAACAGACACGAAAAATATATAACTTTACCATCAGCCAGCCATCACACATAAGCAACATTAGCTCAGACGGTAAAGCGTTTGCCTTCCATGCAAGGGGTTATGTTATCGAGCCCTAATTCGACGCCAAGTAGATTATTTTTAATTCTTAATTTTGTATTAGTTTATTTGAAAAGCTATTTTTAGACACACCACCTTACTGTCACAAGGTGTCTAAACTGTTGCAATTTCCAATGACAACGCCATGTTAAAGTGATATATGTCACTTTCAAACAAAAAGACCGATCAACGACCGGTCTCCGCCCCTTGGGACCTATCCTGCGTGTCATCTGGGACCGGTCCCTTTCCCCGTAGGGTTTGATTAGGGTACCCGTATTTGTAGTCACCACTTTCAAATATTTACAATTTTGTAATTATTTTCTAATATATAACCAATTTTCTAGTATATTCACAAAATAAATGGTTGAAATGGTTGCTTTCCCTGCACACAATTACTAATTTTAAAGTTGATTGGAAATACCAATAATTGGATAATAGGATTATTTTTTAGTTAGTTTTGCCTATTTTTAATTCTCAATGCAATATTTTTGGTTTAGTACTCGATTTTAGGTAATTCCAAATAACATAACGTCCTAACAAATTATTTTTAATGGGTTTGATCGAATTTCAACCAATCTTTTCCCTGAGTGCATATTTGCCTATGTGTCCCAAAAACTAATAAAGCCATTGTGACGACGCTTTTTAAACTTTAAACATTCGAAATGGCAGATAACAAAAACCTTAAACTTTGATTCTCTATCAAATCTCAGAGTGTCCTTTAAATCAACGTGAAGGCGTTTGGGGATGAAGATGTTTTTGTTTTTGGGTAGCCTAAAAAAAGGTCAAAAATAGAACATCAAGAAGTTTTATTTAGTTTTAATTTGATATATTAAATTTTAAATTCTATCTTTTCACTAAGAAGTTAATAAGAGCAACAAGGACTGTAATTTGATCTGAACTGTTTTTATTATACACGAAACCATATAAAATTTATGCAATTTTCGCTTTTGTGCTTATTTACGCATAGTTATAAATAACCATTTTCCATTTGTTTGAAACAAATATATACATCGTTCTTATTCATTTATATTGAACATTTTTAGATCTTTAATGGCCAACGACCTTTATCGATAATAATCATCTTTGTTTGTGGCTGCAAAATCCGAAAAATCTATTGTAGGAATTTGTAGGTTATCGTTGTCAACCATAAATTTTTGTTTTATGAAAAGCGCTTAGACATTTGTCCCAATTGCCGGTTATTGTACTTGTTTAAAAAGGCTTGTTTGAATGTGTAAGTATTTTTTGCCTCTCACAGTGTTTAGGTTGGTTGAATATGTATGTATTAGGGTTTGGGTTTTGGGAAACCCCGGGAAAAATTTGCCGCGAATTCCCGGGAAAATAATATATTTTTCCCGGGAAAACGGGAAATTTTAAAAGTATTAAATTTTTTAAATTGTTTTTGTTTGCAATAGGATTTTTTCATTTTAGTCATAAGAAACATTTTAAATACCAAAACAAAAATGTCATTGTTAAAATCTTGTAAAAGGGAATCAATTTATTTGACACACAAAAAAAAATACTTTGCCAAGTAATTAGGAGCATTTCAATTAATAAAGATTTTTTGCATAACTTATTCAAAATTTAAGTAGTAAAATCTAAAACCTTGGAAAAATATTTAAAAGAAATATGAAAAAAAAGTTTTGTTTCTTAAAAATAATCGCCCATACTATCTAAATTTTTCAAATGTATATTTTAGTTAAAGTCGACTTTAGTTAAAATATTGGGTGGCAGTATACCTTGAATTTGTTTATTTTTGGAGCATTCTGATTGGTTAATTTATTTTCAACCAATCAAAATGTTTGAAAATATAAATATTTTTGTAAGGTTTTCATACACAAAATGGACAAAACCGTATGACTAAAAATAGGGTCGACTTTAAATTTAAAAAACTCCTTTATATTAAGGGCCAATAATTTTATAAGTAACGCTTTCATTAATAAATGTGATATTTTCAAGTAAGTTTACTTTATTTTAACACACCTTTCAAACTAATATATTCTTTTATATTATAGAATAAAATGTCAGGAGTATGCACACAGAAAACAGATTCGTAGTTCCAACCGAATTTTTCGCCAACCGAATTTTTGTAGTTCCAGGTACAATCACTTTTATTTATTTTTATTTTAATACCGTTGTAATTACCGAAATTTATTTACAATTTTTGAATTTTTGTTGTGTTAATAGATTACTTTAATGTTTGTGGATTATAAATTATATAAATAGAAAAACACGTTCCACAAAATTTATTTAAAAATTAAATTTTTTTTATGTCGCTAACTGGAATCGAACCGGCGACCCTCCGCTTTTCAGCCCATTGATTTTCCTCTAAGCTAAGCTATTTCTTCAGGTTTGAATATTTTCTCTATAAATAAAATTATATTAACAGAAAATCAGTTGTGTCTTTTAATTTGAACAAAAAAAATTAAAAAAAAGTTTATATCGCGAACCGGGATAGAACATTGCTTTTCCTCTAGGCTAAACTCGATATAAATTTTTTTTTGTCAAATTTCAAATTTGAATCTCTTTAGGTTGAGAATTTTAATATTTTGTTTTTGAATAAAATTATATACACAACAGAAAATTAGTTGTGTCTTTTAACTTGAATCAATAAAAAAAAATTATTAAAAAAAAAAGTAATGTCTTGGTTGAGGTTTGAACTCAAATCTCTAAGGCTATAAGGCTGTGTCTCTACCTCCTACGCCGCAGATACTTACATTTAGTTGTTGTCTAACTTAAAATTTAAACATGCATATGTATGAAACGAAAAAATATGATAGATTCCAAAATTTTATTATGATAAATAAAATGTCTGTTCCTTGTGTCAATATATTATTACAATTCCCAAAATAATGGAAATTAATGGTTAAAACTACTAAAGTTGAAGAAAAAAATTTAAATTGATTGGAAAAACTATACTTTGGATAGAGTGATCGGTTTTATTGGCTAAATGTTCTATGAATTCGTGGTTGTTGGTATTGAAGTAAATGTGTGTTTGGAAGTTGGTATTTTTTCAATATTGGTTAGAAAAGCCAATATTTTGGATAATGTGACAGTGTTTTGGTTCATCATATATATTTTCTGTTCACAAATAAATATAACTTTCCTGATGATGAATTTTAAATAATTGCAATTAAAATGATTGAATAATGAAAAAATTTCGTTGGTTCCGATAGAATTCCAACCAATTTATTTTCTGTGTGTGGAAATAATTCACAAAAAAGGACAATGCAGCGCAGTGCAATATTTTCCCTAAAAGACTAATGGTTACTGGAGGTATCTAAATTTGGTTATCCGACATCTAAATTTGGTAAAAAAAAAAAAAAATTGATGGTAATGCAACTGCTCTTGAAGAAAACAACAACAAGAATAACGTTCCAGCTAAAATTAGGAAAGTACCGGAAGAAAAAAAGTGTAAGCTGAATAGGCATTGAACGTTTTATGGTAGGGAAAACATTTCCTGAAATGGTATCCAAATTAGCCGCAGTCAATCCGCACCATAACTAGATCTTCGTTTATTCGAGAAAGTTTTTATAATAAAAACCTGGCATTGCAAAAAAATGAAACCGATGTAAAGAACATTATATTAAATTTTTATAATCATGTAATAGATATCATGATAAAAGAAATATCGACCAATATTTCTAACAATACGAGTTTTACTATAATCTTAGATGAATGGACAAGAATATCACAAAAGAGCTATTTGAACATATGTATAAACGGAAATAATTCATGAATGAAGAAAAGTTCTAGTCGATCTGTTATTTTAAGTAAATGAATGTTATTTCAGGATAAAAATAGCATTGTTAAATTTCGTTGATGTTAGTCTAAGTTGAGTTGTTGATAACAAATTCGATTTGCTTTCAACAGTCACATAAGTAGACGATTATCAAAATATTAACCCACTCAAAGGCGAAAGGCACTGATGATGGCTTTGTAGCGAAAGCCGAAAATGCGCATTCTGCCTTGCTGGTCTTATCGAATTCTTTCAAAAATTTTTATTTTTTGTAATTTACTTGTAAAAATTGTATCATCTTTCTTTGATTTGAAAATAATTTAAACAGAAAGTGATATTAATTTATGAACTAGAGTCAAACTAAAATAACATTCATTTACTGGAAATAATTCATTTTGTAACCTGGGGTGGGGTTGGTTTATATATCAGGAAGATGTAATATTGATGAAATAAGGATAATTCTAGAAATAAGACGAGAAGAGTTTTATTTGTCTTTGGAAATAAACATTGTGGCCACCATATCTAATGGGCCAAATGTGATGAAACGGTTTGTTTCCAGTCCAGTAGAGCGTGCTTTCTGCTGGAATCATGCAATTCATTTGGCAGTGCTTAGAGTAATTTATGTGAAATCAAATGTTCAACATTCTTTGAATTCTCAGTATACAGACTGAATTTGTACTGAAATACTATTTTGTTTAACAAAAATTACTTATATAGGTGATTTTCATTAACAATTTTATTCAAAAATATTTACCGGGATTCCCGGGAACCAAATTTTTTATTCCCGTTTCCCGGGAAATAAAAAAGTCCGGGAAATCCCAAACCCTGGTATGTATGTACATTAGGGCAGGTCAATTTTTGTGACAAGAAATCGTAGCGGGGGAAATGATTCTACGAAGAATTCTAAGCAACTTTGCCCTAGAAACCATAGGTCTAAAATGGATTTCGAGCTTGCGGAAATTCCAAAATATGTTTTAAGTAGTGCTTTATGAGTTTAAATAATGAGTTTAATTTATTATACCCTGCACCATAATTTGGACAGGGTATAATAAGTTTGTGCTTATGTTTGTAATTCCAAAAAATATTGGAACTAGACCCATCTTTAAGTATACCGATTGATTCAGAATAACATTTTATTTCGATGTAACGATATACGTCTGTCTATCCGTCTGGCTGTTTGTCCATATATTTTTGTGCGCACGGTACAAATCGCAAATACTAAGATATTTACAAAATTTGGTGACTTATTCTGGCCCAGGGACAAATCCATTTGATTTTGGTTAAAATCGGTGCATGGTTAGACATAGTGCCTATATAAAGGGTGCCCCAAAATTGAAATGTTTATACACTACAGGTCGCAAATACGAAGATTTTTTAATGAAATTCGGTACACGGATTCAAATGGGCTCATGAATAAAACCTGCTGATTTTACATGGAATCGGTCCATGTTTAGACCTAGTGCCCGTATAAAGGTCCCCTAAAAGTGAGCATATTCGCAAGCCAAAGGTCGCAAATATTAAGGTACTTTGATAAAATATGGTACACAGACTTATAGCGGCCCACGGACGAAGCCAATTGGCTTTCAACCAGACTAGTGTAGGGTATCGTATAGTCGTTATGCCCGAATATATGATACCTTATAACAGTTTGGTTGAATGTCAACTAATGTTTTGATCTGAAATTCGAATGGCTTGAAATGGACTTGTGTCAAAATTTGTCTATGAAACGATAAAAGGTTAGACAAACGGTAAGAAATTTTGATTTTATTTAATATTAGATGTATTTAAGAGAAAATCGGAAATGTAGTCCATTTGGGAGATAGGTTCAAATATGGACCGATGATATCTAAAATCAACAGGCTTTGTCCTTGGGCCCATGTGTGTCAACGTACCAAATTTCATTAAAATATCTTTCTATTTGCGAACTGTAGCATGCGAAAAATCAATTTTTGGGTGACCTTTATATGGGCATACGATGTGTCCATGGACCGATTTTAACCGTAATACATAGCCTTTTTCTTTGGGACAATATAAGTCGGTGTACCAAATTTCATTAAAATATCTTAATATTTGCGAACTATAGAGTGCGGATATTCAAATTTTTGGGGGACCTTTTTACAAGCACTAGATCTAAAAATTTACCAATTCTAAAACAACCCGATCAAAAAAACATTATATCTAGCATATGTAGTCATATCTCATTTGATATAGATCGACATATGATCTTATCCAAGTTCATCTGAGAATTGGGATATCCAGTAATATCCAATCCGATCCCTCAAATATATTACAGGATTAAATAAGATCCAAATAGATCTCAAAATTGGGAGATCCAATAATATCCAATAATATCAAATTAAGATCCTGATAGTTTGAGATCAAAATTTATCCTATGATATATTTGGAATTATTTAAAGTTTAAAAAAATTTAAAAAATAACATAAAAAATTAAAAAAAACATTTATTATTTAAAAAAATATTTATTTCATTAAAAAAAAAAAAATGCCGTCGGCAGGATTTGAACCCAGGTTGCTGGCGTTGTTGTCGGCCACTTAACTCACTCAGCCAAACACTGCTATACAACATGACTGACTATATGAGACAACATTGTTCGTGTTACTGAGTTATATATAATTATATAAATTTGTATATATAGATGACTTAGAAAAATAAATTAATAACATTCTTTCAAAAAAACAAAAATTAAAAATCTTAAATGTTTTACACTGACGGAAATTTTTTGGTGAATAAGATAAAAAAAATATTTGTTTAAGGGTCAAGGCACCGATTTATATGGCTCAAAAATCTTAATATCAACAGTCTGTATTTGCGAAATTAATTATGGGATAAGAGCAATATACATGTTATTTAAAAGGTAATATAAATGTATTTTAAATAAGATATGACATATATAAGCTTAGCAGTCCTTTGGAAAAAATACTCTTATCCAACACTTTTTCACAAATTGTTTTGTTTGTATTAAAAGTAGGAGTAAAAAAATCAAAATATTGTCAAAATTGTATGTACAAATATTACAAAAAAAAAATCATTACGCTCTGGAAGAACTCAAATTCACAACTTTAACGAAATTATTATATATTACGATATCTAATTATATATTTAAAATACTATTAATTGAAAACATAATTTGCAAATGCTGTTGACACAAAATGGTTTAACCTTTTTAAGATCTGTAAAAAAAATATTTATAAGTAAATCAAGTTGAGTTAAAAAAAGTAAAAAAAAAAAAATTTTTTTGTGCCCGAGCTGGGATTCGATAATAGTACCTCAGTCACATATATAATTATGTGTGGGGTTATATATGACAATATATAATAACATATTAAAATATTATAATTTCCAAGTTGCAGTAAACATAACTTTCAGGTGCTGTTGGCAGTAAATGGGTTAATTTTTTTAAGATCTGTTAAAAAAATATTACAAGTAAATTAAATTGAGTTAAAAAAGTAAAAAAAAAAAAAAAATTTTTTTTTGTGCCCGAGCTCAGGTAATATGTGACTATATATAATTATATATTAAACACATAGAAAATCCCGAGTAAAAAAAATTATTTTTTTATTTTTTTTTTTGTCTTTTATTTAACCTTCTTTTTATGTTTTTAATTTCACAATTTTCTTGAGCGTAAGGTTTGATTTTTCTTATAAAAAAGTTTTTTATTATTTTCGATATTTCGCTACTCCATTGTGTAGCATCTTCAGGAAATAAGAAATTAACAAATTAACAAATTATGAACAATTTTAAAGTTTGAAAAAATTTAAAAATATTTGTCAAATATATTGTATGTATACATTTATACCAGCAAACAAAATTTTTGGTATAAAAGTATAACAAACAAAAATAATAATAATTAACAATAAATGTATTAATATAATATTTATGTGTTATAAATTAATGTAATGTGTGCTATTTCTTTTGTATTAAATATCTGTAATTCTGAGCTACATTTTCAATATCTGCCTTAAAGTTAATTCTATTTGTTGTTGGTGTATTAATTATCTGTAACATTTCTAATATATAACGACGTTTATAATTATGTTCTGTATTTAAAACTGATACATTTTCAAAGTCAGGATAGTGATTAAAATTTGAACAATGAGAAGATAATGCTGTCTTTTGTGAATTAATATGCCTATATTTCTGATCTGATCTATGTCCAGCTATTCTAGTTCTCAATTTATTCTTCGTTGTACCTACATATACCTTATCACAATTCTCTCCGTCATTTCCACGACATAGTATTTTATATACTATATTCGACATGTCCAATTTCTGTATCCTATCCTTTGTCTTACTGTATAATTTATTTACTGTATTGTATGATTTAAAAGCTATTCTATATCTATTAGTATCGATTATCTTTGATTTCTCTAAACGTTCTGATACTCCCGGTACATAGACCAAAGACTTGTAAATCTTCTGTTCAGTTAAGTTCCCTGTGTTATTATTCCTCCTAAATTTATATTGATTTATCAATGAACAAATTAATCCTATCGGAAAATCATTATCCTTTAATAAATTCTTAATTATTTCCTCATTCTTTCTATGCAATTCTCTGTCACTAATAGTCAATACTTTTTCTATCAAATTCTTCGCAGTGTTAATAATGATTTTCTTATTATGTTTTGAATAAAAATTAATAATTCTACCTGACGCTGTTGGTTTCTGATACCAATCCATTATCAAATTGTTACCCCTTCTTATTACCAAAGTATCTAAATAAGAAAGTTTAGAATTACATTCCTTTTCCATGGTAAACTTAATATCAGGACTAAATTCATTTAATGCTAATAACATATTATCAATTGCATTTTCGGAAATGACACAAAATAGATCATCCACATACTTAGTCATTATCTTTGGCCTAACATCAAGTTTTTTAATACAAGTGTCTAATAGTTCTTCCATAACTATATCAGCCACAATTGGAGAAGCAGGTGATCCCATTGGAAGTCCCTTCTGTTGTAAATATATCTTCTCACTATATTGAAAGTATCTATTATCCTCTATACAAAATTTCAAAATACGCAAAAAACAAGCCTTTTTCAATGGTTGTATATTTCTCAATAACATTCCATTTTTTCCCTTATAATATTCATTGCCAAAGCAACAGGAATACTTGGGAATAAAGAAACTACATCAAAAGAAACTAATTTTTCATCACTTCGTATTTGTTTGTTGAATAATCTATTCTTAAATTCAAGTGAGTTCTTTACATTGTACTTAGATTGTTCTGTAATCTTCTTTAAAATGTTAGTAATGTATTTACAGAGTTCATATGATGGAGAATTAATAAAAGAACAAATTGGTCTCAATGGAAATTCCTCTTTATGAATTTTAGGTAGTCCATATAATCTAGGTGCAGTAGCAATATTAGTCTTAAGTTTAATTTTCTCTGTATACAAAATAATTTTCTTTTCAAAAAGTTCATTAACTAAATTATTATTAATCTTCTGTAATTTACTCGTTGGATCCCTATTTTGCAAACTATGTTTTGTAATATGATGATTTTCCGATAGGATTAATTTGTTCATTGATAAATCAATATAAATTTAGGAGGAATAATAACACAGGGAACTTAACTGAACAGAAGATTTACAAGTCTTTGGTCTATGTACCGGGAGTATCAGAACGTTTAGAGAAATCAAAGATAATCGATACTAATAGATATAGAACAGCTTTTAAATCATACAATACAGTAAATAAATTATACAGTAAGACAAAGGATAGGATACAGAAATTGGACATGTCGAATATAGTATATAAAATACCATGTCGTGGAAATGACGGAGAGAATTGTGATAAGGTATATGTAGGTACAACGAAGAATAAATTGAGAACTAGAATAGCTGGACATAGATCAGATCAGAAATATAGGCATATTAATTCACAAAAGACAGCATTATCTTCTCATTGTTC